>JAWPHD010000948.1:0-175000 GCA_037043455.1 Cyrtodaria siliqua
CATGAAACCTACTTTGTCTGGGAAAAATGTCCCCGGCTTACCATTGCAGATGACATATCTGTCATTGCTGATGATCTTGAAGAGCTGTTTTCATCATATGAAGAATCAGACATCCGACTGAACATATAACCCTATCAATCCTCACCAACATCAGAAACAATCGTGGTTTGTTCTCCTGTCACAGACATACTTGTCCTGCTTTCAAAATTTGTTTCAGTAATACAACCGTATGTCATGTTTGACACTGCGATGATTAAAAAAGAAGATGTTAATGGGTCTGATATTTGCTGTTTACTACCCACTCTACAATGCTTTACAAGCTGTGTTACAACCAGTGGCTTTGTAGGGAGAGGCAAGGTTGTCTCATTTAAGATGATTAAAAAGCAGAGAGTTTGTGTACTGTTGGATTGCTGGAACAGTAGCATGAATGTTCGGATGAATTTCAAAAAAAATTATGGAGATCACGAAAAGGATAATGTGCCAAACCTCTTTACACGGATGTCAAATACTTTTACGTGAAAATTCAAAGGACACAACTAGAGCTTTGTGTGGCACCATACTGACCAACATTAACCAGACCCTACCAGACGCAGAAACAAATGAGAGAAGATAAAGTTATTGAATTTGACTGGACTATTGGATTGCATCACAATAGTTGGAAGAAGAAGGAACCCAATAATCTGCGGGAAGATATGGAAGCCAACAAACTTGATATTGAGTTTGAAGAAAGTAATGACAAAGTATAGAGGAATTATGAGCTCAAATGATGAAATATATTTCCATGAAAATGCATTCTATCTCATAGAGCTATACTTTTTTATTTGTTAGTAACGTAAGTAAAGTTCAATTCATTTTGTGAATATGTTGAAATTGCTTAATGTGTTACATTTGATTAATATATGAATATAATTAGCAGTTAAAAATTGTGCATAAAATCTATTTTGAATTTGGTAACGTAAAAAGTACGGAAGAGTCGTGTATAAATTATATACAAACTTCAGTTTCATTCAATGTTTGCATATGTATAAACAGTATAAAAAGGAAAATAAAGATATATGTCCATGTTTACTTAGATGTGGTATTTAAATAAAAGGATGAAAACTTAATTGGTAACGTACGTAACGTTTAGTACATTAGGTAACACATATTAACATTGACATAATGTCATGTCCGTTCAAATTTTGTTGTTACCATCGATGATGTATAGAGGAATGTTGTATCAACATCTGTATAAGCTAACTGGCTGAATTTTCTAAATTTCTGGTAACACACGGAAATAAATATAAAAAGATCGGACAGGGAAAGTAGCATTCAAGGAGGACAGTCAACCACAAAACACAGAAACAAACACGCAAACAGACAAACAAGAAGGCAAAAGCAATAATAAATACAAACGACATCACAAAACACAAAAAGGGTTGACAATAAAGCTTTCGCCTTGGAACTGTCAGTGGCAAAGTAGGCCACTGGGGGTTTAAACCGGTTTCTAGGGTGCACCAAACCTCACACTTACCCTACTGTCATCCCATTAAAACAGGACAGTGTAAATAAAGAAATCCCCGCCATGATCTGAAGATTATTATTAATTATTTTAAAAACCACATAATGCAACGGACAATACAAGAACCAAACATTGTTCACATCATGAATACGTATGTCTTGTTATAACTAATATGTTTGAAACAATTTTCGGATATAAAATACTTATTTTCTTAATTTCTTAAACCAAACACCTTCATTCAACAAGGTAACGTAACTTACGGGTAATGTAGACTTAATAATGCAGGTATCAAAGGTATACACATTACGTGAAACGAAATTCTGTAGTTTAAAAAACATAAATAGTATTTAAAATGAGTTGTTTACAATCAATGTTATTGATGTTTAAAGTCATCTCACCCCGCCAACAGCACGCTAATTTTACAACATATGCACACCGCTTCAAATTCGACCAACTATAAGTTATATATTAAACTAACATATAATTGCAAATCCTAACTCTTGAAATACAATATAAACATGAAAAACGGGCAGCCAAATACATCGCCTTTTTGTTATTGCTTGAAGCTCCGAATAAAAAGTTACCAACTCTAAATTCATTTCACACATATTCACGTGCGGGTATTTTATAAACCCGTGGATGCATATACAGTTTTAATTAGCATATATGCATCATTTTGTGACCTCAACACAAGGGTAGAGTTTGGAAGAACGGTTTAATATAACGAAATTTGGCGCTTGTGTTACTTTAAAAGAATGTTGCAATAAAACTTTAATAGTTTAATAGTTTATTGGATGATTTGTTCTATTATTTCTTTTAACATGCAGAAAATAGAAAATAATTTAAAAACGCACAATGTTACGGATTTTACAAGAAACAAACATTAGTAACATCATGGGAACGTATGTGTGTGATATATGTAAGGTTCGGAATAATTTTCAGATGTAACATCATTAATATTCTTAATGTCTTACGTTAAAAAACTTAATAAAACATGGTAACGTAAATTACGTACGGTCGTAGAGTTAGAAACACAGGTATCCAAGGTATAAGAAGTAAGTGAAACGAAAGTTTGTATTATAAAAGGCATGAATAACGAAGAAAATTTAAAATACAAACCCTTTCTTTCATACATTTTTAGTATTTAAAATGTAGTAAAATTAATTCTTATTTCTAGGTAACGTATTCTACACCCAGTAACATGATAAAGTGCCAACGCTCTGATGGCATACATGTTCCAACATGCTCTACACATAATGGGCTTTCAGAAAAATAGGGTGTACAAAATTCCCCCTGGTGTGGGAAAGGTTTCTCCTACTAGCTTACAGCCTAATTTGTCTTTTCCTCGTCAGATGCAGAATATAAACCATCGTTGTTCTTTTGTTACAACTGTTAGCGTTTTATTTAATTAACTTTGATTATTTTCCGGTACTGTCGAGGATTTGCAGAATTAATATCACTTAGAGAAAATTCAAGATGATTAAAAAATATTTCTTTAGCATGCTTTTTCATATTATTAACTTTATTTCAAAGGTCTTTATATAAGCGCCATAAAATTAATATCAGCGCGTTTGTAATTCCAGATTCTTCTTTGAAACGGTATATTTATACAAAGATCGCTTTTAAGGAAAGCATATGCACTATAATGATCACTGATGAGATCTGCTGTTTAATATATCAAAAAACATGACGCTGTCTTTGATATAGTCAACTTAATACTACGAATATGTTGATGCATTATTGAAAAACATTGCCTTGTGTCAAAACTTGGGCCCGGATTCAGTTCTACATCTCCTGATAATATAATTAAAGTACCCATAATTTATAGGAAAAAGTAAATATTTTTCATGATATCTCATGTTGAAAAAATGTTCGGATTAGCTTTATATTCATAATTAATTTACTCCGTTAATGAATTGAAAGTGTGGCATACAACTAATACGGCGATGAGTGCAATATAAGGATGCGCAGTGTTTAAATAAAAACGAGCGATTAATTGAGTAGATCTTACTAAACAATAAAAGATGATCTCTAGCGTCATATTAATAGGGTACATATTGTTATGATTTGTGTTATGAGTTTTACATACTGTATTAGTTTGATTAGATACTGTTTTAGTTTGATTAGTTTTGTATTCAATGTATCAGATATAGGTTCCTCGGTGCTTAGTATCATTTACATAGCACAGGCATGCCTGCTAAATAAGTTATGACTGTCATAGCACGGGCATGCCTGCTAAATGATTTATGACTGCTGATGGCAGAAGTTCACTGTTGAAAGTTCACTGGGATGCAGCATCTAGGTTAAAGCTTAGCAATGGCCTACATGCTAACTCATTAATATTCATAAGATTAAAGCCCTATAAAAAGAGCCGCACGCATGCATTGAGTAAGTTTTTTAGTTAGGATTTTGGATGTTATTTAGGAATTAGATTGGATTTTATTACTATTTATTATCATTGTTAAAACTGTGTTTGAAATTATCATTGATTTTTATAATAGAAATAGTATTATAAACGTAGAAAATAAAAGTGTGTAACCAAGTAACCAAACAGTGGATTTATGTGTGATTTAAACTTCCAACTTTGAGGACACAACGAGTTATATATAACAAATATAACACTTTTCCCAACAATATAGCACGTACACGATTTTAGAATTCGCCGTCGCCTATAGTATTATACAGTGTAATATTTAACTCATAACTACAAAAGAACTTTACCGATTTCAATAAACTACCAATCATATTCTCAGTTACGTTATTTCTAATATAATGATATAAATTTGATAGCAACCTTTATGTATCACATACTAACCAGTTTGTGGGCCTTTTATTCAAAATGTTGGCATGCATTTTACGCGGAATATCATACGTAAAATACTATTTGTCCGTTCTGTTGGAACAACACTTTTCTCAAAAGCATAGCTCTCAATTTTTAAAATCAAGGCCCACGCACGATTTATTTCATAGTATGTCAGCAATTTAGTCATAACAGAAGGCCTTTTTTGATTTAGCTTTCTAAATTGATAGTTCAACCTAGTCTCTACCAATGTAAAAATAAAGGGATGTACACTCAAGTATATGAAGCAAAGGGTTATCCAGATTTTTGGTAAGGTATTTCATACGTTCTAAATGCGTGTCATCAAAGTTTGACCCTTCAGCAACACCATTGCACGGTCTATCATATTATCTCCACTTATTTAACACACTTTGTCAGTTACGACGTCATTATGTTTCAATCGCATTCTTTCCTATCATTTGCAGAAGCTAGTTTTATTATTTTATTATTTGAGTTCCCGTGCTTTTTCGATCATTTCTGAGTTTATTTTGTTCATCAATCTGATACTACGCGTATGTTTCGTATTACATTACTTTAAACGATGTGTATGCTCCAAAATATTCTTCCCTTAGTTTCCTTTTACTTGTGTTATCTTTTTTACAAATACACTAGGTTAACCCGATTCTTCCCTGAGATCGTGCAGTTGAATGTTTTAATATGGCTTTGCGTTGTATTTGTGGGGTTTTAAAATTATTTCAGGCGATTGTTGAAGTCTTACGTTGATTTCATTTATATATTGATCAAATTCAAAAAATATGTATATGCTGATTTCATATCACGTTCATTTTGCCGGTCACTTTCATTTGTTTGTGGAATCTGAAATTTGGACTAGCGACTCTTCACAATTTAAAAACGAAGCAGGTATATCACTTGTTTACTAGCTTTATATCAGTATGTTCTTTCAATGTGTGAACATGTATTACAATGCACTGATAAATTATTCATTTTCAGATTAAGAATAGAATGTTCTGATAATTTTTAGTGACCCTGCATGTTCAATTCATTACTAATTCTACAATAGGAAAAACTTAAAAAGTAGGTATACACGTTGAACAGGAAATACAACTTTCACACAACACAGTCAACCAGAAACACGCATTTAAAAGAAACAACAATTACAAGGTTAATAAAAAGTGGCATCACTAAACAAACGGAACGACAATAGGGCTTTGTACTGTATTGTTCATAGAGCAATATACGGAAAAGTAGGTATAAAAGTCAAAGGAAATACAGCTTTTACAAAACACAGTCCACCAAAGCACGCACATTAACAACAATTTCAATGTTAATAAAAAGCAAAACATCCCGAACACAAACGAGTCAACAATATGGATACCGGCTTGGAACGGTCACTGACAAAAATGCCATCCCAATAAAACGGCACAGTGTAAATAATGAAATCCCCTCAAGGTTATATTCTCTAACAAGGCAGCATTAATAGGCAATATAAGTGCAACACGTAGATGATTATGCATATAGAATATAAAAAATAAATATTAAAAGCCCACAATACAAGTATTCAACGAATTGTCAGAAGCCAGAGCAACAAGAGAACGCACCATTAAGGGTACGACAAGACAAGATTTAATACAAACATTAGAATTTAGGTAGACGTCAGCATAGGGTCCACAATTGTAAATGGTCAATCACTAAACATGATGTGCATGTAAAATGATAGGGCCATAGCCCCTTTTGATAAACATGTTAACAAGTTTAATAAAATTGTATGAAAATGATTATGACCAAGGATCTTACAACGTTTGTATATCACGTCACATAAAAGTCAGCAATACACGTCATCTATAAGTACTAATGACTTCTCAACACTATATACAACCTTACCACATCACCTTATCAAAGTCAAGCTTAGTGCTCTCATTCAAAATACTTTCGCTAGAGATAAAACTGCATTTTTGGCCTGTAACAATATCGGGACTCGACAAGAAGTCTGTGAAGCACTTATTTTCTTATAATAACACTAATATGTTCGTCAGGTATGGAACTACTATTTATTTACAAATTGTTGGTATCCCTATGGGTACGAACCGTGTACCTCTTGTCGTGCGGCAGATTTGTTCTTGTATTGCTATGACAGAGATGTTGAATCTTCAGATGTAATTGAAGCATTTAATGACACCTATCGGTATCTGATTGACATATTGAACTCAACAAAGCTAACACTTCTGATACTGTCGCTACTTTCTCTCTATTGAAAATGCTGAAATAATTAATAAAATCTATGACAAGAGGGATGATTTTAATTAAGATATTGTTAATTATCCCCACTTAGCTGGGGATGTTCTCCGTGCTACTTCTGGTGGAGTCTATTGTTTTCAACGTTTTTCTAGAGCTTGTAGTGGTGCTGAGGACTGATCACTAGAAAGCTACTCCAGCAGGGCTACCTTTACCATACACTCCGTAAATTTGAAAAATTAAGTTACTTTTAAAAGTAGGTCAGTGTTACGATAATACAATTTAGCAAAGTGTTTCGAAATTGATGGTAACGGTAGCCTTGATGGAGTAGCATTTTATTTATATAAAAATTACGAATATAAAAGTCATCAACTCGACTACAAGCTCTAGAAAAACGAGTAAACTGAAAAACATGCATATAGAAGTTGCTCGGGGACATCCTCATCTAGTTGGGGGTTATTAAGAATATCAAAATTGAAATCAATCTCTTGTCATAGATTTTTCTAATTATTTCTCCATTTTCGATAGAGAAATGCAAATCGAGAAGAAAAGCGATAGTACCAGAAATATAAGCTTTGTTGGGTTGAAGTTCTTTAGAATAGATAGCGTTTACCATATAAGAAAAGAACGGGATGTACATGCTCAATATGTCATACTGATACCCAGATGTGTCATTAAAGGCTTCATTTACATCCGTCTGAGTTGAAAGACTCAACATGAAATATCTTTCACAGCAAAACATATACAAATCTGCGACAAGAGGTGCACATTTCGTACCCGTATTGATATCTACAATTCCATACCTGACGAAACTATAATCTAATGGAAACTAAGTGCTTCACAAAAATTCTTGGCAAGACCACATAGTGTATCGTTCAAACTGCCGATTTAATATCCTTACAGACCAAATGTGTAGTATTTTCTATAGCAAAAGTTGTTTGAGTGAGAGCAATAAGATTGTCTTTAATAAAGATACAAATATTGTCTTTAAAAATATATTGTCTTTAAATAAAGATACAAATATATATTGTCTTTAAATAAAGAAACAAATATTGCTATATCCACCGCTATATGCTTGCCATATGCGGGATGGTTAAAATTCTGTACTGTTGATTTTTATGAATATTGAGTTCTGCTCAACCGGGGGCTAGAGGGCGTGAACGTTAGCTATCATATTTCACTTCCGCTCCTGAAAGTCTCAATCAAACAGAGACTGCAAAATTTCGTATGTGTCGTGCTCGGCCGTTTCCAAAGGTCCATTATCATACTCTTTTTTAATAAGGTTGCTTAGTAAAGTTGTATATTGTGATGACAAATCATATGTACTTATAGACGAAACTTGACGTTTATTGCACATTTTATCAAGAACGTCTCCTGGATTTTTAATTGACCAAAATAAATTAATCCCAGAGTTGTCATACGCAAAATAATGTTTAACGTGATCTTTAAAGGCAGTGAGACAAGAAATTAAAGTTTGGAGATGTTTGTAATGGTGCAGGCACCTTAATAATAGATAAAGTGGGCTTTATAAGGCGGTTTGTGTAACTTAGAAATCCAGTACATAGTTGGACGTTTGTTTTGCTTTTCGTCTACCCCAGTCTTGAAAGTGGATCACCGAGGGATATGGGTGGAAACAATATCATCCTCAGTAGACTGAATTGTATAGTATACGAATTAGTGCTACTGAGTGTCAGAGATAAGATATTGACGTACATGTAATGTAGGCGTAAACAATAATTACGTTATTAGCTGCTTTATCAGCAGGAACTAAAACAAATTTCTATGAATTTTAAATTACGAAACAAAACCCTAGGTTTTGGAGGAAGTAAAGAGGGGTTAGATGTATAAAACTTAATACGTGTAGTTATGGTTTTAAGAATTAATCAATTCAATCACCCAAAGGATCCACACAGTGTTGCATTGTTATATCATGCTATAATCGATACAAATATAAAGTAAAGTCTAATAAAATGCCACTTACGTTGGATGTCCTAGTTGACGACAGGCCACTTTAGCATCATTGTTGCTCCACGAGTCATCACATATTGTACCAATAGAACTGTTTTTCCCCGTAACAACTTGCATACGACCGAAGTTCGTGCCATGAGTGCCACCGAGGTATATCGAAACGTATACACCTAAATGATAAAAGAAATATCTTGGTGCATGGGTCGGCGTTTTACTATTTGTTCATTGTCTTAATATCAAGATATCAATGTATACGTTTGTGTATCAAGAAATCGATTTCACGATATAAAAATAAATATAAAAACCTGATAGAAGAAAAAAAAATCTTGGTATGAAATATTTAAATTCTCAGAAAATTGATTCACTGAAGGGACACAATGCAGTGTTGATTTCTTTTTTAAAACTCGCGGCGTTATTTTTTTTCACATAATTTAGATATTTGTAAATCAGTATTAATAAGTATTTGGATAGTTCAATGCAAAATATATTTGCATATTACTAATAAAACCTATAGTATAATTACAAGAAGCAAACGAAAACTCCAAATATTTTATTTAAATATATGCTAGCAGATTTAAAGTCAAAATTAATGCTGGGATCATAAATAGAGTTGCTAATTTTAATGCTGGATAAATACTTTAGTTGTCGTGAGTCCGTTTATTGTAAACATTAGAATTATAGATACATATAGCGACCTATAGAAACTACAGCGTCCGAACGCAATGGCATCGTAGGTCCGCACTGCACTTCAAACAAGGACTTGATAATACAATGAAAGAGACAAAAAGCAACAGAATGGGTGGTGAAGACAGGGTTACCGACTAGGAACGGTCAGTAGGCAATAAGGCCTATTGGTTAGCTTGAATCGATTTTATATGCGCACGATCCTCGCTATTATCCTGTCTTCAGCCCCTAAATAGACAAGACAGTGTAACCAAATATACATCCCATCAAAAGGAATTCTCTAACAATAAATTCCACATCCAGAGAAACTAACTAAAGAAACACATACAAAATAATAAACATCTCAGGATGTATCCAGAATCGTACTGAACAACCATAGTAGTTGCAGCTAAAGAGAAAACCAATCTAGGTTACGACCAGAAAACCCAAGGGACGAAAGCTCATGCACCCACCTCCCTTAGGTGGGGTTTCAGTAGGTACAATCATAGAGTCCCAAGAGGTAGTCCAGTCATAGAAGCCTTAGAAGAACCAAGTACCCGAACAACGTGTTGTCGATAATTCGGAATTAAACGCCTTTCAACAAGAATTTGAATTGTTTACATATTAAAATCTTGATTTAATGGTAACAGGTGACGCAAAAGATCACATGAATTTAAGCATTCACAGAATGGCGCCCTGTACTCTTGGTGCTCCTTTATGTATGCATATGAAGTACACACATGCTAGAAATTGTGGGCAATACTTAATAAACGCTGATGAGCTTTTACGTATGACGAGAAGAATCATATCACGACGGTATCTACTTTTAGCAGCGAGCTCAGTGCTCAACGTGGTGGTGGTGGTGGCGGCGGCGGAGGAGGAGGAGGAGGGGCAGGGGCAGTGGGAGGAGCAGGAGCAGTAGCAGAAATAGTAGGTTTAAATAGCAGCAATATAACAACAAATGTCCACTCAAAATAAATAAATTAAATAAAAATTGCTACAAAATACCACTCTAAAAACAAGGGAGACCAAAGAAAACCTGTGAACTCTCTATTGGTATAGGCACACCATTTTTTACATGGCAGTATACCTTTTGTTTCAGATGCCTTGTTGTTTCAGAGAAGTAATTTGCATTGCCTTCGAAGAAGGTGGCGATGCATATGTATCAATAGCGGCGGCGGTGACAACAGCAACGACGGCGGCGGCGGCGGCGGCGGCGGCGTCAACGTTTACGTTAAAGTTTTGCTTTTATATTTTTTTAATATCTTCAATATTCTAATATATTCAATATTGCATGTGTCGTCGGTTGCATCAAGCCTACTCACGCACACAGGTTCCATAAATATGTATTGTATTTTACATGTATTGCATTTTGTGGACTAAGAAATGCATTGTTGCGTTAATGATGTTTCTATTCTAATATATTCCAGAGGATATGACCCTATCATTTTGCAATGCGCTGCATGCTTGGTGGTGGACCCATGTACAGTTCGCCACTATGCTTTCCTCTTTAAGTGGGCGATGATCGGTCAGGCTGTGGACCCTATGATGACGTCTACCTAAAGCCCAAATGTACGGTGACTTTGATGTTTGTCTGCAATCTTGTCTTGTCGTGCCCTCGATGGTTTATTCTCTTGATGCTCTGGCTTCTGTCAAGTCATTAAGTACCTTCTTTGTGGCTTTCTAGGCTTTCGTGTTTTTGTATTTATATATAGAGCATATTTGTGTTTTACTTATATTGCCTATTAATGCTGCCTTGTTGGTTAGAGAATAGTTCATGGCGGGGATTTCTTTATTTACACTGTCCCGTTTTATTGGGATGACAGTAGGGTAACTGTGAGGTTTGGTGCAACCTAAAACGTGGTTTAAACCCCCATCGGCCTTTTTTGCCACTGACCGTTCCAAGGCGGTAGCCCTATTGTCAACCCTTGTGTGTTTGTGATGTCTTATCTTGCATTTTATTCATCTTTATATATAGTTGTTCTTTATTTTTTTGTGTGTTTGTGGTTGACTGTCGTCCTTGAATGTTACATTTCCTGTTCGATTTTTATATCTACCTTTTCTTGAATTCATCAAACTTTGCATTTGTCTTCAGTTTCATCAAGAACACGAACACACATAGGGTCCATGACTCAGTATTGCAACTGTGGTCTTATGTTATTGCTATGCTATATATGCTATATATTAAAACTATGCATATGTTTACAGTATCACCAAGGCCTCTCTATCACACACACACAGGTTCCATAAAGTTGCATTGCATTTAAGCAAATGTATAGCTTTTACATCGAGCCACTTATTGCCGACAGAGATTATTTCTTAAATGAAATATTTCAATGTTAAATATACATAATATGTCGACTGTTTTAATACTCGGGAGATAAAATTGCATTCGGCATAAATGGCGTATATGCTTTTTGACTGTGTCCTATTCATTTTAAAAATGATTGTAACTATTGCGCGCTACATGAAGCGCAGTCATTTAACCATGGACATTTATTACAACAAGAATTAGTTTAGAATTTTAAAGAAACTAACTCGCCATATAACGGCAAAATTCCACGTCAAAACTCTATCCATGTGTTCAGGTCATATAATAATGCATATGTGCTGATTAAATGTATTTATTTATTCAAAGGTAATTAAAATACCCGTGAAAGAATAAGCGTAATATGAATTATGAGTTGGTAACTCTTAATTCGACGCTCACGTTTTGGGGTTTTGTCTGACTGGTTAAAGTCGTTTATTATGTTACTAGTAGTTTAGAAACGGTGAACATTTGTTATCAAATGTGCATGTTGATAGCATAATAGGGACTTTAACAATATATAATAAGCTGTCACATCTTAGTACACACAGTAACATATGACAGCTTATATTTCGTTTCTGTTCATCTATTGGATCATACTAATATCACAACACAAATGGAGGAGAAAATGAACTGAATTTACAACCTGATATTTTACTTTCTTTTAGCAAGTACAAATAGGTACCTTGACAAAGAACAGACGCATCTTCGCTATGGCTACAATCTTCATTTCCATAACCAGCAAAAGTGCACGATGCTATGTCGCTCTCACTCCCGCGACAGTATACATTATCCATCCAAATTGGTCCACTTCCTGATCCAAGAGCTGCTCTAGACAATGCGGTGGCATATGACCTGCATATGGTAACATATTACATGAAAGAATGAAAACACAAACAAACAAGTCCAACTTGTTAATGATAGTTTAACGTTTTAAATAGACTAGATACCATCAATAAACGCGTTAAACATACTAGTAACCTACCTAATTACAAAATGTTACTTTTGAACAGTTTGAAAGCGTGTTATATTCTGGTATTTTCACAGGTATTCATCAAATATATGCTACTATGGTACATGTCTTACTCTGACTGTAATTATGTTTTATTTATTTGACGGAAACGCGCGAAAGATATCCGACGCGTTGATTAGTGAAAGCGTTATAGTATCACCATTCTATCGAAACCAACCTTTCTTAACGTTGGCTTGGTGGACGAACAGGATTATTGTAATCATTATCCGTGGATGAAATAACCACTTATGACCATTTATTTTCTTGATATTTCAAATCTAATGCATTTTCTTGATATTTCAAATGTAATGGCATTCATTTTAAATCAGGTTTCGGAAAACAACAAATGTGTTGGACCACTTCCGCGACAGACATGAACACATCCGAATCGACTACAATCACTATTAATAACTTTTTTTCCCCCTGAAAAACAGCATTGTGGGTGAGCTGAAATTGACAGTTCAACAAAGTCATTGCAGAAGTATATGCTAAACAGAACAAACAATATGTAATTTCATATCACAAAGCTCTCGGTCTGATATAGCGTCTCAGGCCTGAATTAGGGTGTGATATGAAAATACCTATTTATTATTATTTGATTGTAGAGCAAGCCGCATTGACTTTTTCGTACTAACGTTGGTAGGCCAAGTTGTCTGCAAACGACTCTTGCGTCATTGTTGCTCCATGCGTCGTCACAAATTGTCCCTCTGATCTCGTTGTTGTAGATTTCCACACGGCCATAGTTGCTCCCATGCTGTCCAGCAAGATATACAGACACTGTTTCAACAAAAGCACCTAATACGGTAAAAGAAATTTAAAACATATGTTCAAGTTCTGTTTTAATGATACTAATTATTATAAACGTATTATTCATTTATAACTACACTTACCCTAAGTAAACAATTAAAAATCTACATCTTACTTAGAAAAAAAGGAAACAACAGTTGGCTATGCAACACTACTCTCTTCCCGCCATGCAACACTACTCTCTTCCCGCCTTAACACAGCCAACATATTTACTCACACTCTTAAAATATGCTAATGTTGTTTTCATTCATAATTCTAAATTCTAATTCAGCATACCCCAACAAACGAATATCATATGTTCTTTATTTGCATTTATTTTGTAAATAGTAATCCCCTCATGAGTGTGTATTACGTGTATATTATATTTTGATACCCCTATTAAGTGAATTGTAAAATCAATTACGCATTTGATACAT
This sequence comes from Cyrtodaria siliqua, assembly GCA_037043455.1. NCBI lineage: Eukaryota > Metazoa > Mollusca > Bivalvia > Adapedonta > Hiatellidae > Cyrtodaria > Cyrtodaria siliqua. The sequence continues at coordinate 13,708 of JAWPHD010000948.1, forward strand.
CTATAGTGATTAGTAACCCCATGGGAATTCATTTATCGGCTATATGCCTTTGAATTGTTTTGTATATGTCATAGTATGTAACAATGGTATTTGTCATTTTGATAAAATAATAAATTATGAAATGTTCAGAATTTTAAGTTTACTGTGACCTTGGCATTCTGGTTCAAGCATTAAGCAACCTACAAGGAAGTACACCTACACAGTTTCATGAATATACATATCATTAATCAAACGATTCCGAAGATCAAGTTTAACTTTGGAGTGATCTTGAACTTCTGCCCTTATTATCTAAACTCGGTAGGCATTTGACCAACACCAAAATGGCCGTACCTACTACTATAACTACTATTACCACGTCGCTTGGTATTAACCTTGACCTTTGAAACAGTTAAAAAAGATTGTTGTCTTGCTCTGAACTCATCATCTATCTAAATAAAATCCATGACTGATAGCATACCGCTTAAGTCGGTTCTAGGTTGCAGGAGAGGTTCGTGAGAGGCGTGAGATTCAAACTATTCTTATTTGTGTTTATTGCTTCCAAGGGATCCCCTTTTCAGTATTTATTTACAATATTTTTAATAATTCGACCATGTCTCAAGATATTCGTCAGATGAACCGACTAATGTCTGGTCCTAAAGTCACGTAACGACATGCATCAGTAGTCAGATCAGATGACGAAGACAATTACTAGAGGAATAGGTTAATGGTTTTGTTAATATACGGGCTCAGATGTGTCATACAGCTATATTTGGAACGATTTGAAAGATTAATGTCTCAACTGTAACGTAGTAACACAACTAGTTGTTCCCCGCGAAAACAACAACTAAAATATTATGAAAAATCAAATAGTTTTTAAAATAGTGTATTACTATTGTGCATTATCTGGGATTTATCTCATGGAAAAGGCATCTCTTGATAATATTGTATGTGTAGTCCCAATAAAGGGAGGTAATAACCAATAGAACTATAACATTTTAGAAATATTATCTTTTCATTTAATTTCAAATGGTAATGATTTTGTTGTTGTTTTTTATATTGATGCAAAAAATTAGAATAATAACCGACCTTATAAACTAATATGAATAGCCATAATACACGAATTAAAAATCGTGTAAGAAATACACAAAAAAACACTACCCCATTATTTTTAACAGATCAAACGATGTTGTGCAAATATTGACTTCACATGTAGTTGTTTCGAATACAAATACATTATGGCTTATTAAATGGACAAAATTTTGGGTCTGACTAATTCTCTCATCCTTGTTTTTGATTTATATTTTAAAATCACATGCAAGGAAATTGTTACATTTCACGTAAGAATTATCATTTTCCTTCTTAAAGCTACGTATTTGGATATTAATCATAATAAGATGCTTTGATATAAAACAAGAATCATAAGCATGTAGATTGTGGATATATACTCAGTATAATTAAAAACGCAACATTTTTTATTTTCGATTATTTTTAGTTCGCTGGTTTTTTGTTCAAATCAAGATTGTATTTCACTCTAGTGCACAAGTATCTTTGTCCAAAAGGTTAACGCATGACCATAAAGAGTTGCATAAGCTTTGGTCTACTTCTTTAAGTTAAAACACATTTATCTTTAACATCTTTAAGATCTCTAGAAATTCAAAAAATGTCAAGTGTTGCGTTTTCAAATGTACTGAGAATAACAGCCCTTATTAATAATTCTAGACCTTTGTGAAATTAGAACGGTTATGTCAATGTAAAACAAGCAAGTATTTCGCAAGCTTTCTGTTCAAATACCTTGACAAGTCTTACATATTGATTACAATTCACCTTTGTAACACCACGTGCTAGAAGTACACATCAGAACAGAAATAAAATTATTCACATGTAAGGGATACGTGTGCGTTAGCGTGAGCATTACAACATATACAAACTGTTCAATGTTACCATGTGTAATTATAAGATTACGTTATCAAGGTGAAAAATGTAAAGGAACTGTTGCTTACCATCAGCAATACTGAAAACACTAATAATAAAAAGTTTAATAAAAAAGAAAAAAAGAAGGAATTCAGCAGGCTCGAACACTCCCTTCCTCGGCACTAACACGGCGCCTCAAGCAACTGCGCTAGTGAATATTACGTCGCTAATATACATATAATAACAATATCCACATGCTACAGTTCAGTAGACTGGTTTGCGAAAATGTCATTTCAGCAAGTGAAATGGTAACCTTTCAACATTACAAAATATGTGTTTATACCATTTAAGTTTTTCAGACGACTTCTCTAGGAATTCAAGTTGTAAAACATGCTTATGGTCACTTACATGAGTCACAGTATGTTAACCATAGACATATAAGGGTCAGCTGCCTTCGGCAGCTGAATGAAAACAAATAATTGCACCTCTCGTCTAGGTGTCCTCAGGCGGTGGAATTAACTGTATACTTTATATAGATTTCTCCGTTACATATGTTTTATTTCTATACAAACGATCGTTTCTATAAACAGGGTACGAAAGGAGAAATTTAAAAATTACCGAATACGACAAATGCAAAAAATATTACAGTCTCGGTTTGATTGAGACTGTTCATAAACGCAAATGAAAAATGCTTTCTACCGTTCACGACCTCTAGCCCCGGGTTGAGCTAGACTCAATATTTAAAATGTCAATAGTACGAAAATGTTAGCCATCCCGAAGATGGTATGCATATGACGGTGTACATGGAACCTTCAATGAGGTGTTTTCACACCATTCCATGGCCAGCGACGTATGGTCCCAGTTTCTAACAAAATGCTTTGCCCTAAACGAGAAAACAATGGGCGAAATAAACAAAATGGAATTTAGCAGGGAGCAGAGGTTATGAAGCCTGCGTATCACAGGTAACAGTCAAAATACTAAATTAAAAAGCAGGCAACATATCCTAAGGGTGATTAAACACTACTCAGAACCTATAAAGGCTGGAGTAGTGGATCCACCTATTCAAAATCAAGTAAGAAACGTAACGTATTTGAGAATGTACCAACGATATCTGTAAATAAAAAAAAACAGATCAGAGGTTCTAGCGGCAGGCATTTTTCCCGCGTTTAGTGAATCATCATCTCCTTGTTTAAAATAGCAAAGTGTTTCACACCATATTAGTTTACGATCTTCATCACAGTAGTGTTACCAATGCCGCAGAACATCAGTGCCTTTATACTGAAATACAATATAACCACGTGCACATTGACAAGTTTATTGAAATGAAGCATCGGCATACATAGCTTGCAATAGTATATATGACTAGTTCTTTGTGATAACATTGAAGTTCACGTATGATTTGTATATTCTGTTCATTAAATATTTTGGTGTTCTCTGGTTTGGAAAAGCACGCATTGACCGCTAGTTAAATGATGTTGTACCGTGCGAGGTAAATAGTCAGCAAAGAAATTCTGAAGTGAAGTCTTCTACGTTATCTCTGTCAAAAAGTCCTTCCAATCAGGTGTAGTTCTTCCTCCTGCAACTATCCTTGTCTTTCACTGTTTTTAACAAATAAGTCATGATCATATCTGTAGTAAACGTCGAACACCGTAGTAGTAGTTTTGACGGCGACAGGAAAATGTCTCTGTAATTGTATACAATCTCTTCACATGAGTTGTATTTTTTTAGGCATTGATTGTACCATATACTGTCCATTTAATATATAAACCATATTCTTTACTTCCATTTGTGGTAGCTTGTCGGACTGGAGAGTATTGCTTTCTAAAACATTACAAAGGTCTGATATGTCTTTTCTCATAGATCAGTCATCATGGAATAGAGCAATAGGAAGTGTTTCAACCATATGGCCAAGAATTAAGTTCCATTTGATATTCAACTAACGCTAACGCTCTCTGAAAAACTGCAGGACTCACACAAACCAACCTCACTCCACCGTTGCTATCTATATCGGTATATGTTTGCAGTTTTGTTTTAGTAACTGGGGTTATTGAAATTCCCTTCGTTACCAAGTTCAAAACTTTTCTCAACAAATCTCTCCATTTTCTTTATCCCCTTTCCACCAATATAATAATAGAGCGTTTTACTTGTGACCAGAATGGGGAAATGTTGATATTCTCAAAAGAGCATTAGTGTCAAGACTGCGGTCAAACGGTTTCGATGTGTGTAACAAGCGTCCTGATGTCTTCTCTTCTGTTTGGCTGCTTAATGATTACGTGACTTTTCTAAGAAGGCATTGCCTTTGTCCATCTTTGTAATCCTTATGACAGTACTGAAGTTGTCAAGAAGTTGCAAAGTCAAACACCATTGCATAAATGGTTTTTTCTCGTTGGACCAATTCTACCAGAACTGATTTTAAAAAACAAACAAATCACTGTTCTTTCTATTGCAGTGGCTGTCCATATAACATTGAAATGACCATTTATGTTATGCCGAATTTTTATCTTCAGGTATATCGCAGAGCAATTCCAGTAAGTACACCGGCAACCGCCTGCAGTAATTGGTCCGGTTCGTGCAGAACATGTAGGATAACATACGACAAAGTGTTGTCAAATCCAAGTCCCAGTCACAATACCTCTCAGCTCGGATATATGAAAGCATTATCTGCAGAGATTATATCCGTATACACCGAAATTTGAAGATAGGCAAGCTTGAGCAGCGATATGTGTAAAATTGTTTCAACGCTGTTCGGTGATATTTGTTTCTAATTCCGAGATATCAGGGTCGTTTTAACTACAGGATGGTTATAAAACGCAACGAGATATGCATGTATGCTGTTCTAAAGCAGAGATGTTCCTCAGAGCCGTGTACACATACTCTTATACAAATATGCATACGTTTCTCATAAACAGTAGTGAGAGACCACTGTGTTCTGTTTTCCTACCAAGATGCTATATATTCAAAGAGCTATACTTCTGAATCTGCAAATACATATTGCAGTCCTTCATCTGTCCATGTTTCCTATGGTGCTTATATAACAGCAAAATGTATGAAATATCCCGAGACGGATATAGTGAGAATGGCGTTTTGCTATACGGCCCCACTTTATTTGCTGAAATAATGCGCATATCTGCTAATCCATAGTCTAGGTGTATTGAATAGTCTTGACCTAACAACAACGCTGTTACTTGATACTGTTTCATGGATGTGTACTAGGTTACCATTCTGGCAGATATGGCGTATTTTTGGTCTTTTGGGAGGGCATATTGCGGTAGTTATAAGGAGCATGGCGCTGCGCCATGTTGAAAAGGCTTGGGGGATACACTACCCGGAAGATTCATCAATTAAAGGAAGTTAAGGAACAGTTGTTTTTGTCACACATACTGGCTTAGTGAACTCCGACCATACAGAGACTATCCTTCCTTCAGGATTTTCATGTATAGGAATGTTTTCTATGAGAACATGGTCGTAAAAGAACCAATGCGATATCCCTAATGCAGGATGAGCCTAGTTTACTGCTGTTTGATAGTACAGGTAAGCAGTCCTTGTAACGGACATGTTTCTGTTTGAGTTTCTCGTAATGCATTTTACATATAAGGCACGACTTGTTAATTTAAATCTGTGTTAATGATCCATGTACATTTGATATCGCTTCACTGGATTGCTGACGTGCTACTCTAGCTTGAGAATGCAGAGAATATTTACCATTGATAGTGTTACAATTTATATTACTGTTGTCAACCCCCTTTTGTATGAGGTCCCCATCCTATCTGTGAACTACACCATACAGCATCTTTAAATATCTTAACATATTCTTCGGCTGCGTTTGTAAGTATGTTTCTTGTTTTCTTACAACGTACGCAGAAGCTGTATAAATGTAACAAGTATATAATCTCTCTCGATTTGAAATCGGTAGGCACGGCACTAACGACATACATCGGAGTTAAAACACGTACTCCCACAAAATAAAGTGCATTCCAAAATAGCCACTGCTCGCTTCAGATTACATTCATCGAGCGTTGATTTGTTTTACAATGGTGTACTTAGAAAGTTGGATGATGTGATAAAATGGCTTATTTTATTCAGAAATGACGCCTCATCTGCACTCGTTGAATAAATGGACTATTCTATGGACCAATGTATTTCACATACAAAACAAAACAAATTGTGCCAAACTTTTCGAATACAAAGCGCACAATTTCTGTCATATAAGCATTCTTTCTAATATTATGTTCACATCAATAGTGTTGAATTACTGTCATGTACTGTATGATTGATATTGCTCGTGCCTAAAATACATATTTGGTTGAAAAATTCACTTGACCATATTACTGTTTTAGTGAGTTTACCTAACTGCTTCTGATTTATAATTTGATAACAAAAGCAGTCGTAAATAATATTAATTATTTCATTTATTATCGTTGTATACTGAGATGAGAGACAATAATGGTAAGTGTAAAATACAGTATAGGTTAAACTACTGAAATAGTATACATTTCACGAGCGTCTTTTTTATTTTATACTTTTTCTTTCCGAAGTCCTATATCAAGGTAATTATTGTTTACTTCAAAATTTCAAGATTAGACGCAAATAATTTAGTGCGCAGGTTAAATAGGGTGACATAATAACTACTTATGGGAAATATATAGTAGTCCAACAGAAGCTGTGTCATCATATACCAAAATATACTAAAGGAAAAAAGAAGCGGAACTCGAGAATTGCCGCTATATAATGTAATATTTCAGAAAAATCCGAAAATCCGAAAATGTTTTGTAAAAACAGGTAACAGTTAGTTAGAGAAAAGACCTAACTATGCTGCTGTAGACGTTTTAATTAATATACACTTTATAACACGAAATTCATAAATGTTGAAGTTCGGCTTTACAAATTATTTAATATAAAGATACTGCAAAAGTTTACATCCTAATTTTGCTCACCTGCTTGTGCCAAACGCGAATTCTATCAACAAAAAAAAAACGTTAAAGGGATAACATTTGGTATGTTATGTGTCATTTTAGACTTTTTCCCAAAAGCAATGGTCTAATGCAGACATGTACCATTCGATTAACAGCAACATATTATACATATAATATATAGCGGAAATTCCCGAGTTGTGTTTCTTTTTTTCCTTTAGTATATATTAGCATGTGCATATTAATGTATTTTCGATAATCTTCACGCTGACAAATTCAACTTGAATGGTAGAAATTATTAAAATTAACCACGCCACATTAAACAGTGAAAGTCGGATTATTACGGACGATTGTATATTACGTGTGAAAATTGAATATAAATTGTACACATCTTTAAATAACGTAAATACGTGTTATTGAAGATGCTTATCTATTGATGCTTTTTCAACTTTGATTTAAACTGATCTCAGAGCGTCTTACAAAAAAAAAAGACATAGATCACGAAAAGCTATAAAATTAAAATACGAAAAATAAACAGTAGCGTTTAATATGAATTCAAATTAGAAATGTAAATTCATTTTTTAAATGAGAAAACATCGTACTCGTAAAATTGTGCGAACTTTTTTGGTTTTCTAAAACATATCATGCTGTATATTTAGAAAAACATGTCTTAGATCTTTTATTATGGCTTTTATCATATAAATTCCCTTGCTAGCCTTTCAGAGCACTCATTTCAGATTCTATTTTATGTACATGTATACATGTGTAATACAACAAAATGGAACGATTTTTTTGGTTAGGCATAACATGCAACATGGCAAATATGTAGCACTACTCAAATTGTGGTTACTGAAACTATTTTATTTTATTATAAATTAATCCGGATCCAATTCATATACTTATTATTTAGCATCAACTCATAATACATAATTAACATTAAACAAATCATTTTGTATTTTGGTTAAGTCGGCAAAAGCTCTCTTTTAAAGAGCTAAAACACGAACACTTTGATTCGACTCAAAACCTTATTTTTCATTATAATGCGAGTATTCGCATATTTTGTCGGCGGAAATAAAACGCATAGAATTCAAAACATAACTGATTTTTTTTTCATTCGCTTGTCTCTTTGGTCAATACATAATACAAGACAACAACAACAGTGCACAATATGTTTATATAATTAGATCCCTATATTCTAAAAAACATTTTAAATTAAGCGGTTAATAGATGTTGTTGTTTTTCCTTAATATTTTTTCTCAACCGTTAATAATATCAATACCATTTTTTTCGTATATTATGGGTCATCTTCTTTTCGCGGCTGTTATATAAAATCGGACGCTTTCAAAGCTAATTTTATAAGCATCATTAAGAATAAAGATTTACCTTTTTTATGATACCCAATGTAGCTGTATGACATTTATTTTGTTACCCAAATTTCTTTAACTATGGCTTTTTGGCGGTGCTTGAGCACCGGCAGAGATATAATGGGTTTTTTCAATGGAATCCTAGGAATGTGACAAACCTAACAGCACAATGCAACACTTGCAACACTACGCTAGAAGAAGTAGTCTCTCATGCATGCCTTTAATAAGTTCGAGATTATGTGATCACTGACATAAAATGATGATGTGTGTTCGCTTACTGTGTAATTTACAAATATTGTCCTTGTGTGTTCACTTATTGTTTAATTAACAAATAAGTAAATCCTTAGATTGTTTATGTATTAATACGCGCTTCTCCGAGATTTTGATTATGACGCATTTGACAGACGATCAGTCGGTGTTTGTAAACAAAAGCCCGCTTAATCATTTGATGCCCTAAATAAGAAACAATGTTCAGAATAAAGGCAATAGAAAATGTATCATGTTACTAAAAATAGGACAGTCAGTGCTCGCTGAAGAGTTTGCTTAGAAAACAATCTACGGAAGCTAATTCGGGCCATATGAGTTAGCTAACATATGTTTAAATACGAATTGAATTGACTTGGGTTTTAAGGCGCACCAACACATGAAAGGTTATATGGCGCCTAACAGGCATGAACATGCCAGGCTTATCCTCCATGTACATCGAGATAAAATATGGAAAATGGGCCTAGAACCTTCTCACCCTGAACTGCAAAGTTGCTGCAAATTCTATCGTAGAAACTCCATTTACGCTGGGGCCAGTTTATTGTTTTTCTGCCACTGCTCTTTGATGTGAGCGAGATGGCACCTGAAACAATGCAGGGATCATGATGAAGACCTTCAATGAACATGAACAAAAACTGATAAAATGAACATGAAATACGAAATTGGTAAGGAATATCAATAATCTGAAACATCACTGAATGTAAAAAACAAATCATGGAAGTTATATTTACAGCACTTCCATTTCCCATCCATTCTAACACTTACAAAAGCACCGCCCATCAGTGCCCTCAGCACTTTGATTATGATAGGTTTCTCTCTAGTAAATGAGATATGGTTGAAATATTCAAAACAATCTAACATTTTACTCTGAGTCACGTTATACTCATTCATATGTATTACAAGCTGAGCAATTACCAGAATGTATACCCTGCTTTGCACCGTTAACGGTCAAACACATCTTGTTTGATCCTATGCGTCAGAGGTACTACAATGTTAATACTATGAAATAGTTATTTGATACTATAGATTTTAGCCTTGTTTTAGATTTCCTAAAAGAAATCAGACTATATAAATCATTATAATGTGTTCTTATATATATTTACTTGTTTATATACCCGTTGACGGGCATTTGTTGATTTACATATATAGTTTATATTATTACCATATCATCCCTTATCTTTTAATAGTTTTATCTTTATATATTTACATTAATTTTTAATTACTACTTAATTTCTTTATCTTTCGTCGGTTTTTGCGCACAATATGACCTATTCATGTGTCGACGTGCCGTAAAACACCACTCATTCATTCATTCTGAGTCATGGATTTGATCTAGGTAGTCCTGGCCTTTGATCTTCTGACGCCACACTCAAAAGGCTTAAGATCAATTTTGATACAAAGCGTACATTTACAGATACGATTCTCGACAAAAGATAATGAGCAGTGGTTTAACGGCAGCATATTGTTTAGTTCGCCCATTGTTTTCTCTTTTAGGGCAAAGCGTTTTGTTAGAAACTGGGACCATACGCCTCTGGCCACGGAATGGTGTGAAAATACCTCATTGAAGGTTCCATGTACACCATCTTCGGGATGGCTGCAATTTGTGTGCTATAGACATTTTAAATATTGAGTTCAGCTCAACCCGGGGCTAGAGGGCGTGAACGGTAGAAAGCACTTTTCACTACCCTTCATGAACAGTCTCAATCAAACCGAGATTGCAATATTTTTTGTACTTATCGTGTTCGGCGATTTCCAAATTTCTCCTTTCATACTTTTTTTAAAAAGACACACGGCAATCTTGATTTTTTTTAAAACTCACGTCGTCCCGTTTGGTTTCGTATATAACTGGTATTGGTTCAATCATTATAATAGTATAAAGCAAACTATATTTTCATATTACTAACTGCTGAGAATATTGCATTAATAATATATTTAAACCAATGATAGAATAAGAAGAAAAAATGTAAACTCATTTTTTTGTTATTTAAGTATTCAACCAGGTTTAAAGTCAAAATGATACTGTAATCCAATAAATAATTAAAATTAAATAAACCAATGAGTGTGGGAGTGGAATAACACCATTCTATATTTTCGATATACCACTAGTTATATAAGTATGCAAATTAGCCTAGTATGCGCTGTCAAAAAAAAATTCGATAATGAATATGATCCAGTTCCCACGGTTTATGTCGGTTTCGCGTGTCAAAGAGACAGGGGTTTCGCGTGTCAAAGAGACAGGCAAAATGCAATAAAAGTCGATATGTGAGTTATGTGATAAATAGAATCTAACATTCGTTCTGATTCATTATTGAATTTATTAAACTCGTTAGCAAAAATGATATAATGCGAGGCTCTTAGCAAGAGCCTCGTATTATATCATTTTGCCAACTCGTTTAGTAAAGTAGTGTGTAAGTGTTTATAACACTAGTACGAAATGTGTGTAAAACTTTATAACACTAGTAAGAAATGTGTGTAAAACCTAAATTATATCTGATTAGATAATATTCACATTACCTTTGTAGGGACTTTGCAATAATCCTAAGAGCAGACACATATATACCCCAACTGATGTGCCTGCCATTTTCAAGAAATTGCACAAGAAATTAACATTTGATAGTTTATTTAAAACTAATTATTATATCCGAACTGATTTGGCTAAGTTTCATTTGCTAACAACTGCAACTAGGAAGTAAACATGTTTACCTATTAATGACATGATTGTCAATATGCGCTTTACAACGTAAATAATAGCGCGGTATACTTTTGTGCTCGCTTTTGCCACCATGCTATTGTGTTTTATCCTGTATCTGGGCCATGCCAGGTGTAAAGGTGCGGAAAGTGGGCGTCAGAGTGTCATCCAATTAACACAGTGTAGAAACGAACTGTATCACCTCCCGGATGTTGCGATGTGATTTTTAAATGGCGAGCTAGAACAAGTAAACATCCGTAATGAAAAGGTAAATTTTAAACAGTTTTTATCGATAAACAGTAATCAAATGATAATTGATAGCTAGCAGAGACATTCATTGTTTCATACCTCTAGACTATATCATGTGACAGAATATGATTGGAATATTGAAAACAAATAACAGGAGGTTTTAGTTATTTTGTTGGGGTTGAAACACCCTTTCTTTGGTGATTTCGACATTTTTGCCATCTTGTCATCAAAAGCCGTGTTTTCATTCCTTGAAGATGAATTGTGATCTCTTTTTTATTTTTAAAAACCTTTAGCAATGCAATATTTCCTAGTTTTTATTCCATGACTTGGTTTCTTAGATCGAAAGAAATATAAAAAGATCGGACAGGGAAAGTAGCATTCAAGGAGGACAGTAAACCACAAAACACAGAAACAAACACGCAAACAGACAAACAAGAAGGCAAAAGCAATAATAAATGCAAACGACATCACAAACACAAAAAGGGTTGACAATAGGGCTACCGCCTTGGAACGGTCAGTGGCAAAGTAGGCCACTGGGGGTTTAAACCGGTTCTAGGGTGCACCAAACCTCACACTTACCCTACTGTCATCCCATTAAAACAGGACAGTGTAAATAAAGAAATCCCCGCCATGATCTAATCTCTAACCAACAAGGCAGCATCAATAGGCAATATAAGTAAAACACAAATATGCTCGTGTAAATATATTCCAAAAAAACAATAGCCTAGAAAGCCACAATGAAGGTACTCAATGACTTTGCAGAAGCCAGAGCAGTAAGAGAATAAACCATTAAGGGCACGACAAGAAAGATCATGGACAAACATCAAACGCCACCGTCCCAATGGGCTTTAGGTAGGCGTCATCATAGGGTCCACAGCCTGTCCGGTCATCGAAGTCTTACGAAAATAAATCAGATATTTCAATGATAGGACACAAACTATAGAAATCTTCTTTAACCGGGTGTAAGTCAATACAATTAATGCAGTATTTTCCGAATTCCTGAATGGCTGACTCATCTGCGATGATGTTCTAAAAATATCACCGATTGCTGTGTTGACTACATGTAGTTACTTATACACAACGTGCTGTTAGTTTGTACATCAGAATTTCATTTGAACTTTTTCAATTAGTGCCTCGGTTATTATTATAAAACCCGTATTCAGGCTTCGAAATTTACTTATTATACTCCCCAACCCCTCGAACAACAGAGTTGTAAGTGGGGTATACTGGAATCGACTTGTCCGTCTGTCTGTCTGTCCTTGACACATTCTTGTTCGCGCTATTTCTCAGCAACCACTGGCTGGAATTCAATGAAACTTCATGGGAAGCTTCACTACCAAGAGGAGATGCGTATATTATCAGCATGTTCCGGCTCGATGATTTTTCACAGAGTTATGGCCCTTAAATTTGGTTTTCTTATATATAGTATACTATGGAACAGTTATTGTCCGGGCTATTTCTCAGCAACCACTGGATGGAATTCAATGAAACATCATGGGAAGCTTCACTACCAAAAGGAGCTGCGCATGTTGTCAGCATGTTCCCGTTCGATGTTTTTCACAGAGTTATGGCCCTTTGATTTGGCTATATAGTATACTAGTTAACACGATTTGTATTCCTTCGGCACAATTTTGAAATCTTTCGAGTATGATACAATTTGTTTTGTATTTAAATCATATTTTAAAATTTTAACTTTTACATTGCAGTCCTCGTGGTTTTCTGTACAATGGTTAATAGATTCACTAAAGTCTTTCGTCGAATGGTTACAGTAAATACATCTATATTCTTCCATTTTACCTGAAAAAGACGAAAACATTGACTAAATAAGTCATACACTTTTCTCAAAATCACAATAAAAAATTCGCAATAAGTCATACATATTGAATATCGGTAATCGCAATTGACATACACAATCAATGCAATAAGTCATACAGTCATTACACAAGACATCCCTCAGATTTTGGAACCGTCACACGGTAAAATAACAATATGAAAGCATTTCATACATCCGAAGTTTACCTCAGTATGCTAGCTAACACGTTCTATATTATCAATGGTCTTAAACTTGCGTACGCTTGATGAAAATGGCTTTACACATGTCGGGGTGCCGATTTTATCAGAAAAGTCGGACGATGTTCAGTGATTTAACGTCACATGTGCCGATTTGACATTAATAAGCAGATGAGAACGTTAACGAAATCCATTAGGATAATAGCTAAAACAATTTTACTTACTGTCTTCAAGATATAATCCAAGTAACAAATACTTTTTAACCACGTATTCGCTTTACTGAGCTCGCCATTGAAATCACATCGCAACATCCGGGAGGTGATACAGTTCGTTTCTACACTGTGATTAATGTAGGAACATGTTAATCTAAGTGTTCAATCTCAGGCCTGAACAAACTTAGGCAATTTAAACTGAATATTTTAGAAGAGTTATATAAAATAATCTTACGTATAAATGGGTTTATAAAAAAATATATAAATCATCATTAAAGGAGTGCAGGATGCCATGGCGTCCGCACCGGCCATGGTGTCTGCGGATACTATGGCCTAGGCCAGGAGGCCATTGTGTACGCAAGGCCATTGTGTCCGCGTCTCAACGTTATGTGATCGAGTGTAAGGTGGTGTTATCACGAATTGGGTGGAGAAATAATGACTGAATGAGAAAATTGAATTGAATTAAATATTGTTTAACGGCTCATCAATACAGGAGGCAAGTTTATTGTTTATAAATCATAATCATATGATCATATGATGTTTATGTTTTTCAACTTATTCGTTTTTGGACGATGTCATCAGGCATCCGTCTTATGTAGTGGGAAATCTGGTGAACAACGAATTTCTACCAGAAACCAAAGATCACCAGATTACAGCGTGATAAAAATAAAGGCTGTAAATGGATAAAATATCTGTATATTGACAAAACATTGATACATATGTAAGCGTTGGTAAAACATTAAGCGATTTTAACTTAAGTTTAAGTAACACACTGTTTTTGAAGGGATTTGATCCTGTACAAATTAATGCGCATATGTCTTATAACGTAAATAAGTGCGCGTCTCTACATGAGGTTGGGAGTAAAAGCCGTACCGTACCGTTCCGAAATATAACGAAAATAGCAGGTGTGTAGTACGGAGAATACCGAAAGTAGCAATGAATAGTGTATGAAGGATGTATATAACGACAAACGATAATGTGTATTAATTTATTTATATATTAGAACAATTAGCATGCACACTTGACATAGATATATATCAGATGTAATTCGATAATAAATACAATCCGTGCCGTACCGTAAATCATTTATGTAACAGTTATCACAAATAAAGATGTAATGTAATCAACATTATTCATGAATTTCATAACTTTCACATCTGGTCAACTTCCGGTAGGTTGAGATATTCAGTAGGTGAAAATAAAGGGGATTACTCGGACTTTATCCTCAATCTCTATATGAAAAATGAAAATATTAGGCCATGATTTATATTAAATACATCCATATTGGTGTTTTAAAATCAGGCAATACCAAAAGAAGATACATAGATGTACACAAAAAATAAAGCTTTTAAAATAATTAGCACTACAAACTAGTTTTATAAAGGGCTAGAGCCAGTTGAGCAGCAACGATAAACACCGAGTTTACCCCCTAACAGAATGTGGAGGTCTTTTATTTTATTGATCACTGATTGGTCAAATTATTTTGATGATGTCATGTGAAAGTTATGAATACATATCCGTCAATAACATGATCAAGGAATTATTGATATTGTATAACGTAACAATTCAAATTGGTAATTTAATGGTGTGGCAAACACTTAGGCAGATTTCAAGTGACATTCACAAATCTTAACACAGCAGAATACATGACTAATCAGCAATATGTATACCAATAATACAGATTATCCTTGGCAAACACGTGTTAATCTATGGCCACCTTGACTGCAAATATCAATTTTGATGTAATTAAACTTTCTTTAATCATTATATTCATTACATGCACATTTGAAGAGTAAATAATTCGATTATCATGATATTTAATTGAAACTTTTATCGCATTCCATCATGGTAACTATCAAAGGCCGTTCATAAATTCGCGAGTAGAATAGATTATATAACTATACACTACAGACACCTCTTTATCAAACCATACAATTATTTTCATCAAAGACTCCATGTATTTTTTTTATTTCTTTATTTTTTTAAATATTTATCCTAATTCAATGATGTTTTTTTAGCCATATCGCCACAGAAAACGCCTTTGCAGAAATCCTATATTTCAGACATCCCATGGGCGATAAGTCTGTCGTGCATGATTGAATCTGATTGGTTTTCGAAAGGAACCGAGCTCTCATGTATACGTATGTTGAGACCAACTTCCTCTGACATTTTCATATTA
Organism: Cyrtodaria siliqua; assembly: GCA_037043455.1. Classification (NCBI taxonomy): domain Eukaryota; kingdom Metazoa; phylum Mollusca; class Bivalvia; order Adapedonta; family Hiatellidae; genus Cyrtodaria; species Cyrtodaria siliqua. Next base: position 29,475 of record JAWPHD010000948.1, read on the forward strand.
CAATTATACCCCTTTGACATTTATAAAATGTAAACATTTCTAAATAATTTTGCTTGTTATCCCCCGCCGATTATCGGGGTGAGGGTGAATATAGAATTTCCGTTGTCCGTCTGTCTTCCGTCCATTCATCCATCCGGTCCCATAATTTGGTAATGCATCATCCGATTTCTGTTCACCACCTTAGTACGCAAACCTGTTGTTTTCGGAATTTGATAAATACTTTCTGAGTGGCACCGTCCATCTCTTTCAGTGCTTTGGTGCAATACCGCACGCACGCACACACACACACGCACACGCACGCATACAAACACAGTTTATTCACCTTTCCATATGCCACATACAGACAAGGACAATGGAAGAATATAGTGAATTTAGTACATCAGACTTCAACTTTAATTTAGATATTCGACGGCATCTGCTAGACAGACATCTAATATTGAGGTGCGTAAAGTGTATATATAGAGTGTTCCCTGTGATAATTAAAACCAATAGCATGTGTTTACATTATACATAAAGATCGAGATGAATCCAGAAGGCCCATACTGCTGAACGGCTACACTGAATCCATTTATAGAAACTGTTGTTGATGTGTTCTGTTATGTGAATGCTACGTTTCCTGTTCGACTTGTATACGTGTGCAATCTTTTAGTATAACAATTAAATTCTAAATTCATGCAGCAATCTTAATAACGAATCTTAATAACGATATATATCACGGCTGCAGATAAGTTAGAAGGGCGAAATTGTTAGAAGTTAATGGTGGGGTTAGTATTTATGCTTCCTGTTGTGTATTTTGCTAAAATGTTGGAAAATGATTATGAAGATTTCAAAAGGAATGGCAGAGGAATCTTTCACTTTAAAATCCGGTAATAAAGCGACGTTAGTGCGTATAGCACCCTGTATAAATGTCCAAAGATTTCTAAAAACTATGACATTTTCAGAATAAACACAAATAACGAACTGATATTCACAATTGTAATTCAATTTAAAACGTTTGTCAGGATCTTCAATCCTTTATGTAGAACTGTACAAAATCTCTCATTGAAATAATGAAAACTTTCCGAGTTATAGAATGTTGAAGTCGACAGGAATGTCAGAGGTGTTTTACAAGTGCGAACGGTGAAGTCAGAGTGAACATTTCAGATGCGAACGGGAAGGTCAGAGTGTTTTATGCAATTCTTTCACGTTTTTTGACGATTGCTAGGGTAATCACTGTACATTTTGGATTGAAACTTAACACGAGTACTTCTAATTACCTACAGATTTTTTCATTGCACGCATTTAGTAAACATTGTTACCTTTTGACATATTGCACATATGCATTGAGGTAAATAGTAAAGGCAACGCACCGTCCGTCTTTCCGACCGTCCTTCCGTCCGTCACACATTTCCGGTCAATAACTCTGACATTTATGGAGAGATTTTCATGCGCAAAATCCAGATTCGTAGCTCCAAGGTCCAGGTCACCCTTAGACGTCAAATCATGCCATATGGCCCTATATTTGATTGGTACACCTCATTAAGTATCGATACGCCCTCTACACATCTAGAAGCTATAAAACCAACCAACTGAGTATTGATACTCCTCGATTGAGTATTAATTTGATAACACCTCCCCTCTGAGTAATGAAACCTCTCCCCATTTAGTATTGATACCCACTTCCACACTGAGTATCTATAATACCTCTCCATTGAGTATTGATACAAGTACCCCTCCACATTGAGTATCGAAGGGATATCAATTCTCGATTGAGAGATTTTATAGGTACTCACTGTGGACTGTGTGGAGGGGGTATAAATACTTAATGGGGAGGGCATCAATATTCAATATGATGGGGGTATCAATACTCAATGTGGAGGGTTAGCAAAACTCAATAACGTGGGGTATCAATACTCAATAGGGACGGGTATCAATACTGAGTGAGGAGGGGTTATCAAAACTCAGTGGGAAGTGTGTATCGATACTCATCGATACTAAATGTGGAATTAGTATCAATACTCAATAGCGAGGGCGTATCAAAACTCAATGGGGAGGGTGTATCAAAACTCAATGGGGAGGGAGTATCGATACTCAATATCGATACTCATCGATACTCATCGATACTGAATGTGGAATTAGTATCATACTCAATAGCGAGAGCGTATCAAAACTCAATGGGGAGGGTGTATCAAAACTCAATGGGGAGGGAGTATCGATACTCAATATCGATACTCATCGATACTCATCGATACTGAATGTGGAATTAGTATCATACTCAATAGCGAGAGCGTATCAAAACTCAATGGGGAGGGTTATCAAAACTCAATGGGGAGGGAGTATCGATACTCAATATCGATACTCATCGATACTGAATGTGGAATTAGTATCAATACTCAATAGCGAGGGCGTATCAAAACTCAATGGGGAGGGTGTATCAAAGCTCAGCCGGGAGGGGGTATAAACACTTATTCGAGAGTGGGTATCCATACTTAGTGAGAAGGTTTATTAATACTCAGTCGGGAGGGGTATCAATACTCAGTGAGGAGGGAGTAGCAATACTCAATCGGAAGGGGGTATCAAAACCCAGTCGGGAGTGGGTATCAATACTTATTCGAAATGGGTATCCATACTCATTTATAAAGGTGTATTAATACTCAAACGTGATGGGATATCAATACTCAATTGAAGAGAGTGTCAATATTCAAAAACGTAGGAGGTATAAATACTCAATGGGGAGAGGGTATCGTTATCACAGATGGCGTTCAGGTCACCGATTGGCTAATTACGATTCGCTATTTCGTGCGCACGATTTATTTTTTCGTGCGTATGAATTATTTCGTGCACACGAATTATTGTCCCATGCGTACGAATTATTTTTACGTTCCTACGATTTAACGCTTTCAAAAAAAATAATTCAAAGAAAAATCGGGAAAACAGTTTTACCAGTTACATTGTTTCAAATCTCGGTCATTTATTATTACAAAACTGGTCTTCTTATCCACTTCATCAACGAACGAAAAAGTCTTGAATTCCTAAAGATGTCATAAATATAAAGAAGATATGTTGTCCTATCCATTTTAATTTGACGAGTGTATCTTTTCATATATACTCTGTAAAAAAAGCTTTGGACTATGGCAGTGTTCGAACCCGTACAATGATCGCTGAACCATGACATTCGACCATAACCCTTATTATCTCAGTTGATAATTCACAATAGATCAACAATCAACAATAATTATCGTTTACAATGAAAGTTTGCGAAAAAATAATAATCGTTTTATTGGTTACTCAAATGTGTTCGCAACTGTTACTTTTTATGGACTTTGCAATATTTTTTACAGACCCTTTGTGTGTTCGCGATATTTTTTTAAAATCAAATCTTGTTTGGAATTTAATGTTTCTGGTATCAAATTAACCGGGTAGGATAGACCTTGGTTACTAAAAAATGATATTTAAATTGTGTCCACTAGTTTCATTTTTATATAACTTTATATACCCTGGTCCAAAACTTTTTTTACCGAGTATATATTGTTCTTATAGCAATGCCTATGAGAATCATTACTTGATCCCGCCTTAATTCCATTAAGTGATGGGAGAGCTTAGCAGGATTTTATAACAGATATTTCGACAATAAAACACGTTTAAAAACATTTTTTTACTGAAATAATGTGATAACCTGTTTAAAATTACCTATTAAATGTTTTAATGTTACAATATGCAAACGTTGTAAGCCAAAAGTAAGGTTTTATTTCATACCCAAGCCAATCCCATTTTCGCTTCTTGGAGAAAGGGTTGGATGGGGTATGAAAATTAATACTCGGACCACGTAATGACTAGACGAACATTGTATTCTGTTTCTCTCAAAAGAAATATCCCTTATTTGCTATTCATTATAAGGTTCCAAGTGTCTCACAATGGCACAATTACGCCACATAATAATAAAGTATCAAGTGACAAAAATGTCCAGTTACTTACAGAATGTTGGTTAATACTGATAACAGAAGCCACGGTTAAGATAACTGACCGAAAATTACTGAAAAAATGTTGATAACCTCTTTATCCATTCCAATGATCATATACATGTTCCTTGGGTTGGCCTCGATAAAATTTGTGTTTTTGTTATCGTTGAATAATCAAAATGGCCGCCACGATGTCCCAAATGTTTACATAGAGTTATATAGGAAAAGGCTAAAACTGACATCTTCTCTGAAATCTCTTAAAGAAATTTGTTGAAACTTTATCACAATGGTCTTTGGGATAGTGCGCCTGAGATTTGTGTTTTTCGCAGCCGCCAGTTGTCCAAGATGGCGACCATGGCTAAAACTAAGTCAAATTTAAGGAAATTTCAAACGACATCTCCTCCGAAACCACTTAATCCATTCCAGTGAAATACCATATACATGTTCCTTGGGTTGGCATCTATCAAATTTGTGTTTTTCGTTATCATCGAATAATCAAAATGGTTGCCATGGTGACCCAAGGTTTACATAGAGTTATATAGGAAAAGGTTAAATATGAAATCTTCTCTGAAATCTTTTGAAGGATTTTGTTGAAACGTTATAACAATGGTTGGCGTCTATTAAGTTTGTGTTTTTTGTTTTCTTGCAATAATCAAAATGGCAGCCGTGGCGACCCAAAGTTTATATAGGAAAAGGCTAAATATGACATCTCTATACAGTAGAGCATATTGTTTCCTATGTTCAATATAAATTCTCTGTTTAGCGTGAATGGTCAAGATAAACGAATGACTCCGGTACCGACATGTCTAACCCTGGGATATAGCAAAGCGCGAAAAGTTCCTTCCTTGAACAATTCATATATAAACTGTATGATACCTAAAGTTTGGCTGTGTTTTTAAGTAAAGTAGATAGACTATCTATATTTTACAGGGGTCGTATTGTTACGTGTGAGGGGGTTGTAATATTACTGGCTTTTTCGAACGAGTCATTCCACGACAGAACACATAATGACCGGGTGTCATTCTATTACATAGAATTTTGACTGGGGTCATTTGACTACATAGCAAAATGACCGGAGGTCATTATTTTATGAGTGTCGAATTGTTTCCTTACACCGGCAATTGTTCACTGAACAATAGGGACAATTATTTATAGACGCTTGGTGTTGACCAGACAAGTCATAGTTCCTCTATATTTAACGAATTCAAAATAATAAGTTATACTGTGGCTTAGCTTCAAAACTAAAAATGTGTTCCTTTTTAAAATGAATATGATATTGTTGGTTTTGCAAGAGATAAAACCTGATATTCCTGATAGTATCATTATTCCCGGATTCAAAGTGCATTTGTTTAATAGACAAACAATATCTAGATATCGGTCTGAAGGTATTGCACTTTTGATAAGAAATGAAGCTGTCCCATATGTGACAATTGATACAATCATGAACTGTAAATTGATTCAGTTCTTTACAGTTTCAAAACACATCTTTAATAATCAAAACGACTCAAGTGAATATCTTAAATTTGGTTTAGTATAGCGTGCATACCTCCAAGTGGTTCAAAATACTCCCATGACGATCCTTTTATGGAACTAAAAAACGAATTGTTTAGATATTGCTCAAATAGCAAAAACATTATTTTGTTTGGAGATTTTAATTCAAGATGTAAAAACATTGTTGACTTTACATGCATTGATAACTATATTTTTAGAAATTGAAAGGGAAGATGCCGAAGTATTTAACAATTCAAATTTGTATAATGTACCTCTGCAACGAAAATCTCAAGATACCTCTGTGGACTGTTTTGTATCTACACCTTATTTCTTTAAAGACATTTTAAATTATAACGTTGATGAATTCTGTAGTCTGTATTCCGATGTGCATTGACCGATATCCTTATAGTTAAAAACTGTTTTCTCTCCTTGTAAACTGATAAAAAAAGAGTATGATAAAACCTCAAATACTAAACTTTGGAATTCGGAAAAGTCAGACTTATTCATGGAACATCTTTGTTCTGGCTAAAGTTTCACTGATAGAAAACACACTCGATAACATGATTGGCGAAACTAATATAAACCAAGAAAACTTAAATGATATTGTTTAAGACATTTCAGAAATGTTCGAAACTTGTTCAAAAAATCGTTTGGCATTACGTACACGAATAAACATAAAAAGAAAATCAAATATAGAATATCATGCTTCAATCAATCATGCAGAAGTATAGGAAACGTATATCACAAAACAAGAAAAGCTTACAACAAATTACAACAATTGTTAAAAGATGTCAATAAACAACATAAAAAAACATTAAATGTCTCATTAAAACAAATTAACTATGACAGAATTATAAAACTAAAATCGCTACGAAATGCAAATCCTAAACAATACTGAAAGATAACAAATTAAAACCTGTCCAAAAACATGTGCTCCATTAGAAAATAGTTCAGAAGAAGATATGAATTCTAATAATGAAAGCATTATTGGTTTTCTTAATGATGAAATTAACCAACAAATATCTGAAGTAGAAATAGTATCTGCTGTTAAAAGTTTAAGCAATAACAAATCGCCAGGTATTGATAACATTGTTAATGAACAAATTAAATATTCGGTCAATGTAATGCTGCCTATATATACAAAAATTATTCAACATTGTTTCTAACGAAGGAATTATACGAGAAATATAGATATAAAACTCGAACTGGAAAAGCAACATTCAAGGACGACAGTCAACAACAAACACATACAGAAACAAAGAACAAATTTAAAGATAAATAAAAGGCCAAATAAGACATCACAAACGCAAAAGGGTTGACAATAGGGCTACCGCCTTGGAACGGTCAGTGGCGAAAAAGGATGCTGGGGGTTAAACCAGGTTCTAGGGTGCTCCAAACCTCACACTTACCCTACTGTCAACCGAATAAAACGGAACAGTATAAATAAAGAAATCCCCGCCATAAACTATTCTCTAACCAACAAGGCAACATTATAGGCAATATAAGTAAAACACAAAGATGCTCGTGTATATATAGATACAAAAATAAACAATAGCCTAGAAAGCCACAAAGAATGTACGCAATGACTTGGCAGAAGCCACAGCAACAAGAGAATAACCCATTGAGGTCACGACAAGACAAGACGGCAGACAAACATCCAACGTCATCGTCCTTTTGGGCTTTAGATAGACGGCATCATAGGGTCCACAGCCTGTCCGGTCATCGAACAATTAAAAGTAAAGCATAGTGGCGACCTGTAAATGGGTCAACCACCAAGCATGCGGTGCGTTGCAAAATGATAGGGTCATAACCTCTTTTGATAAACCTTTTAACAAGTTTAACAAAGATAGTATGAAAGTGATCATGGCCAAGGATTTTACGAAGTTTGTAAATCACGTCACCATAGAAATCAGGTTGTGATAGTCGTCGCAGAAGAGTTCTTAAATTACTTTTATATTTGGAAAGAAGATTAGGGTTACGAAGATTAAATTTTACAAAAAATTGACTAAGTTTATGCTAACGGTAACTCTGATGGAGTAGCTTTTTAGTTATACAAATATAACGAATATTAAAGTCCTCAACTCGAGTACAAGCTAAGTTGAGACACATATACCCCATAAAAAGTTGCTCGAGGAACATCCCCATCTAAATGGCGGATAATTAACAATATCAAAATTAAAATCATCTCTCTTGTCATAGATTTTGCTAATTATTTCACCATTTTCAATGGACAGATGTAAATCAAGACAAGAAGCGTTAGTATCAGAAATATTAGCTTTGTTAAGTTGAAGCTCTTTAGGGTACATATGATTAACCATAGTAGAAAGGAAAGGGTTGTCAATGTTTAATATGTCATCCAGATAGCGAGAGGTGTCATTAAAGGCCTCAGTAACATCTGCCTGGGTATCTGGTGAAAGACTCAACATGGAATGTCTTTCATAGCAATATAAAAACAAATTTGCGACAAGGGGTGCACAGTTCGTACCCATAGGGATACCAACAATTTGTCTATAAACGGTCGTTCCATACCTGACGAAAATATTATCTAATAGGAAGATGAGTGCTTCGCAAACTTCTTGGCAAGACCACATAGTGTAATTGTCTAAACTGACGTTAGTAAAAAACGCTTCAATATTATTACAGGCCAAAAATGTAGTATTTTCCTTAGCGAATGTTTTTTGAATAATAGCAATAAGATTGTCTTTGATAAGGTGATGTGGTAAGGTTGTATATAGTGTAGAGAAGTCATAAGTGCTAATAGATAAGACTTGACGTTTATTGCACGTTTTATCAAGAACGTCTCCTGATATTTTAATAGACCAAAACAAATTAATTCCAGAGTTTTCATAAGTTTTATCATAGTATTGTTTAACGTGATCTGTAACGGCAGTAAAACAATAAGTTAAAAGTTTGGAGATGTTTGTGGTGGTGCAGACACTAGAATTCGAAATAAAGCACCTTATACGGATTTTTATGTAATTTAGGAATCCAATACATAGTTGGAAGTTTGTTCTGCTTTTCGTCTACCCCAGCCTTGAAAGTAATGCACCGAGTGATATGTGTGGAAACAACATCATCCTCAGTAGAATGAACTGGAGTATACGAGTTAGTGCTACCGAGTTCCAGAGATAAAACATTGACGTAATGTAAGCGTCAAACAATAATTACAGTATTAGCTGCTTTATCAGCAGAAACTAAAACAAATTTATTATGAAATTCTTGAATTCCCGATTTTAAATTACGAAAGGAAAATCTAAGTCTCGGTGGAAGTAAAGAGGGGTTAGCATTATAAAAGTAAATACGAGTATCTATAATTTCAAAAAAATACTTTTTCCAAATAGAAAGAGAGTTTGTTCTCGCATGTTCTCTGCGACACCGTTTTATATTAAAATCCTCAATGGATTGGGCGATCTGAGCACGACAGGCATTACAATCGATAGTTGAAGGTAATATATACTTTAGACCTTTCGAAAAGAGATGCCGAATACGTTTATCAACAATATCAAAATTACCAGTGATGACATGACCAGCTGGAGCATAGCAAAATATTGTTGTGTTACATTCACATTCCTTAGGAGTGTTCTTTACTATATCAATGTCAGAAACTATTTTGTTGTAGTTGAAAATAATATTTCTAATAGGTTTTTTATAATAATAACAAATCCCAGGACTTTTTGAAATATTTAGGGATATAATCAACTACATGATATCCTTCTCCCACCGTGTCAGTTGATCCAGGTCTTTCTGCAGATCAAGGCAATCTTGACGACCGTATATGTTTCTATACAATACACAGCCGTTGGCAAATAGTCGGTCCATGACTTGATGTCCGCCGGAAGGTCATTGATAAACAATAACTAGAAATGTGTCCTTGGGACACGGCTGCCCCCACTGAAATCAATCAGTGTAAAAAGTACAATTTGACGGAAACGGGGCAATAACTCTGGTAGTACTTGGTTGATTTTGACGCCGAAACGATATGCACATCTTGACATCATAGGTAAGCATCCTGCATATTTTCGAAGCAATCGGGCTAAAATGTGTAGGAGGAGATATACACACGAAATATTTTCACATAAAATGGCCATAACTGCGTAATACTGGGCCGATTTTGACGCCGAAACGATATGCACATATTGACATCATAGGACTGGTAAGCATCTTGTAACGTTTCGAAGCAATCGGTTGACAAATGTGGGAGGAGATAGACACACAAACATTTCGGGAGGGAAGGACGGACGCATGGACGGACGGACGGGCGGACATGACTATATATATGCCCCCTCACCATTCGGTGGTGGGGGCATAAAAACATTATTGGACCAAGGACAGAGCCCTGTAGGAAGCCAGACAAAACGGGGCCCTCTGTCCAGAACCACAAGGTGGATGCAACGATAAAGCCATGCCTTTAACCCCAGCTCTCGTGGTTCCTTGGATCCCATAGTATTCCAGTTTATAGAGGAGCCTTCTGTGTGATACCTTATCGAATGTCTTAGAAAAGTTCATTAATATAAGGTCTGTCTGTTTATGTTTCCGATTGAATGCACCATAGATTGGAAGCCAAAGCATGTACAAATTTAACTTATTGAGATTCACAAAATCTTTGGCTTCTGAAACCGCGTTGACAGTCGTTGACAATATTGTTAACTGATAGATGGCGCATGATGTTACTAACAAGAATGTGTTTAAAAATGTAGTGCAGCAGATGCAAGTCAGTGAGACAAATCTATATAGTTACTAGGATAATATTTCTCCCCCTTTTTGAAGACAGAGGCAACGTTAGCCGTAAGACAGTCATTTGGAACAACGTCCCATTTTTGAAGACAAAGGCAACGTTAGCCTTAAACCAGTCACCTGAAACAACGCCTTGGCTGATTGAAATTTTAAAGATGACTGTAAGGATCCGGATATATCCATGCTTCATTCCTTTAGGACGCGTGCACTGAGATTGTCAGGTCCAGCTGACTTGAGAACTTGAATTTGATCAAGGAGCTTTCGCACACCATTCCGTTCAATTGTAATGTCTTTGATAGGGAATACAGACTTTTTTTGTTGGGTTATTCAGTGAGAACTGATCGTTTTGGATGTTAGCATTGTCTTTCTTAGTAAGTGTTTGAAGGATTCCACTTTGGCGGAGTGAGGCAACTCCATTCCGGTCTCTTTTTTTAGACTCTTAATGAAGGACCAACATTTTTGGGGGCCTTCGTTTTTGTGGGAGATGTCATTGTTGGTCTCGTCATCCGTTAAGTAATCCGAGACATACCGTCTCTTACAGTAAGATGATGTTCATAGGGATGGGAATTAGACAATCAGTTTGTCTTATTCCATACCATTCATACTGTTCATACTGTCTTAGAAGCCGGATGTAAACCATAGGTTTCTTATGCCCATTTTGATAAGTTGTTTTCCCGGTCAGTTTTTTGACATTTGTGTAAAATGAATTCCGTTTCCTTATTGTTTGTTTGGTCTGACCTTATGAGGATGCCCAGTGTTTGTTTAGCCTACTTTTAAATGAATTAATGGTGGGTGCCTCAATCACTATGTCTGGGAGTTTATTCCAAGATTCTACGACGACTCTGTGCAAATGAATTTGTCCTAATATCAATTCTTGCTCTTTTTAAAAACAGTTTCTTGGAGTTTCCACTTGTACCAAGATCAGGGGCCTGAGTGAATAGTTTATTTGTGTCTATTATATAGATATTATTAAGGATTTTATAAACCTGAATCCCGTCAGCCCGCTCTCTTTTGTATTCAATGGTTGGTAGCCCTAGCATATTGAGTCTTATTTGGTAAGAAAAGTTGCTGAGGTTTTCCACCATACTACTAGCTCTTTTTTGGACATTTTCTAGAGCAATTATATCTATTTTTAGGTAGGGGCCCCAAAACACCGTGACGTATTCAAGGTGGGGTCTAACAAGAGATTTGTATAAACACAGGAACATTTCTCTGTCCATGTAGGTGAAACTTTTAAAAATTAGGTCAAGGTTTCTATTGGTCTTGGACACCTTACTACTTATATGATTGGAGAACTTCAGGTCTTTTTCGTGTCTTCAATTTTATTCTCATTATCTTTAATATAAAATACATTGGATTCATTATCATTATTACCAATGTGTAGGTGTTTACACCTTTTGGCATTGAAAGTCATTTGGTGGTACAGGACATGGCATCTAGGAGGTCATTGATGTAAATAAGAAACAAAACACGCCACGAACACTGCCCTAGGGAACCCCGCTTGTGACATCCCTGAGATCTGAGACCTGCCCATTTACCATTACTCTTTGTTTTCTATTTGTCAGAAAGTCTTCTATCCACTCATATAGTTTTCCAGTTATGCCCATGGATTTCACCCGACTCAACAAACTGTTATGGGGACTTTGTCGAAAGCCGCTTTGAAGTCAAGATAAACGACATTAACTTCCTCACCGCTATCCATAGCCTCTTACCAGTCATCAAGACACTCCAATAACTGGGTAGCACAGGACCAGCCCCGTCTGAAACCATGATGATGAATTGATAGTAGCAGGTTCTTGATGAGATGGTCAGCTAGTTCTATTCTAACTTTTTTTCCCATTATTCGACAAGATATCGGTGGGAGACTAATTGGTCGGTAATTTTCCGGCTTCGCCTTTTTCCTGGATTTAAAGACTGCGGTTACGTTAGCTGTTTTCCATATTTCTAGTAATTTTCCTTCATCCATGGCTTTCTTGAAGAGATTTGTAAGGGGTGCAGTCAATGTATTCGCACATTCCTTGAGTATTCTAGGGTGGAGGTTATCTGGTCCTTGTGATTTAGAACACTTAATTTCAATTATTAGTTTGTTGACAATTTAATCTGTAATATTGATGTTACTTAATCTAGATGTAGTTGGTTTTTCTTCCAGTATTTGGTATAGTATCAATGTTTTCCTTAGTAAATACACAAAGTGGTTGTTTAGTATTTCAGCTTTTTCTTTATCATTCATTGTTATATCGCAGTTGATTGTTTCCAAGTTGCTGACAGAATGTTTTGTTTTGGTGTTAGATCGGACGTATTTCCAGTATAGTTTGTCATCAGTTGTGATTTGTTTTGCTAAGTCCTTTTCATAATCGTACTTACATCTTCTTAATTCATAGACGACATTAATTCGTGCTATTTTATATTCTTTGTAGTTTATATCATTTGTACAGTGTTTATACACCGAAACAGAAAAGAAACGCATCACTTGGGGAAACTGCTACACAAAAATAATAAAAGTTCTAATTTATTCCATACAACAATATTTCATTACTACAATATCAACACCATATACTGTGAAAATTTAACAAAAATCGATTATCGGACAGTATGAATTTCATTCAGTCAAAACACTACACCCCCAGATTCAAAAGTCACAAAAGTCAATATTTCTTGTAGCCACCACACGCGTAGATGCAGGCGTGTATGCAGGATAAACGCCTCAGACGGCATTGGCATTCCGGCGTTGTGGAATGTTTCTCCACTCTTCCGTCAGTGTCTGACGTAGCTCTCTGACGTTGTTTGGTGGTGGCTGTCGTCCATATACGCGCTGTTTAAGCTCCGCTCAGATGTTCTCAATGGGTGCAAGATCAGGAGATAGGGCCGGCCGGTTCATCACTTGGATATTATTCGCACGTAGGAAGTTAGCTTGTATTAAGCAAATGAGGTCGGGCGTTGTCATGGTGGAATACGCCCCGCGGTTTGTTTTTTTATTTTTTAAGCACTTAACAAGAAAAATCAAAGTACTGAAAGTACCGAGAATGCTAGGTTTGATAGGAAAGACATTTTTAATTTACAAATTACTGGAACAAGAACATAACTTTTGTGGTTTTTCGGTTAGATTATCGTAATAGATCATGAAATTATCGAGTTCGTGCCGACCAGTTGGTCACCTTTAGCTCGCACATGCAAAACATGGTTTTCGTCTCATCGGTGCATTCAGACGTCACGGATCAGCGGTTTCAATATTTTTAGTGTGTAATAAGATTGTATGCCTTTAAATAAAATAAATACAATACATATTGCTGGAAATTATAAAGAACCGAAATATTTAAAAAAACAAAAGTGATGCGTTTCTTTTGTGTTTCGGTGTATTTGGTCCATTTCTTGTGTTTTATCTTGATGATTATTCTTGGTTGACCATGGATTGACTCTGCTCACGGGTATGGATTTTTCTAATGAATTGATAATGGATTCAGCAAAGCTACTCCAGGCCTCAGTTATTGGTTTTCCACTAACACATCATTCCAATCGACATCATCCAGATCACTATTTAAGTGAGCATAATCACCTTTATGGAAGTTCATTGTTGGTGTAGTGTAGTGTTGACTTCAAGGTGAAAATAACAATTTAAAGTTTAGGGTTATGTGATCACTTTTCCCTAGGCTCGAGTCATAATTGATTGATTCAATCATATTATCCTCATTGGTAAATATGAGGTCAAGCAGAGACGGTTCATCGCCAGCTTTATATCTAGTTGGTGCAACGAAGAAAACATTTGCAGGATGCCCGTCCCCACAAGTGGTTCTCATATCATCCCATTTGATTTCTTTGAAGTTAAAATCAACCATAATTAACACATGAGAATATACATTTGTTTTATATACAGTTTGAGATTATTAGAACAATCACTATTGGGGCTTCTATATACACAACCTATTATGAGTTTATCTGTATTGTGGAGTCTTACTTCACACCATACAGATTCTTTGAAGTCAGAGTCGACTTCAACCAAGATTGCATTCAAACTTATTTTTGTATAGGTTACTACCCCTCTACCTGTTTGTAGGTTGAGGTATGCATGTCATATACTTCAATTTGAAAGAATTCTTCACACTGGATTAAGGTTGAATACTGGGGTAGAATTTCGCATCCGGCAATAATGTCGTAGTGATTAGAATTAATTAAGGATGAGAGCTCGGATTTTTTCTCTTTGGTTAAGCCATCGGCATTTGTATACAGAACACTCAAACTGCCCACCCGTTTGACCACTGTATTTGATTTATTAAAAACATATCCTCTATACGGACAAAAATAGTTGTCCTGGTGACCGTGTATTCCAGGGTAGCCTTCATCACTAGTAGCTATAGATGAGAAATCATTATCCATGTCAGTCGGTAACTGGGTTAGACCGCCCACAATTGTATCTTCAAGATATAAAGTGTCCGAGAGGTTAGATTTGTCTAGATATTGATTTTCAACAACCGTAAGATCCCCTGGTAAGTGTTCAATATTACTATCCGATAAATTTGAGCCCCTAAAGTAATTATTCAAAATGTGTCATGAGTCATGTTGACTAGGAAGAATTTGCTGGCTAGGCTGACTTGATTGTATTTCCATATCCTCTGGCACCAGTTCATTTACCTTTGGTGAAGCCTCGGACCTAGCTTCTCTTGCGCTTCTGTTAGGTCACAACTGATGATTACTCTTTTGTGCTCATCATCTACTTTGGTTGCTATAAACCTGGCATTAGTCAATAAGAACGTTTTTTTTATTATTATCCACAATTACCATGGTAACTCTTTTTGAGCCGGGCGTTTGCTTTCCTAACCGGTATATGGCTACTATTGAGAGGTCATCTTAGCCTAGCTTAGTATCCTGGGTATCCGCCCGGCCTCTCCTCCATCGCCTCCGCATGCACAGGAAATTGCATCTTTTGATGATTACATTCTGTTATTATCAGTATGTATAAACAAATAAATAAATACTTTTAATAACAGAAGGTAATAATCAAAAGATGCAATTGACTGTGCCAGGAAACATGTTTTTTGTTTAAAATGTTCGTCTTGTC
Organism: Cyrtodaria siliqua; assembly: GCA_037043455.1. Classification (NCBI taxonomy): domain Eukaryota; kingdom Metazoa; phylum Mollusca; class Bivalvia; order Adapedonta; family Hiatellidae; genus Cyrtodaria; species Cyrtodaria siliqua. Next base: position 44,691 of record JAWPHD010000948.1, read on the forward strand.
CATGTGCACTGTACAATAATAATATACATTTTATTTTGATAAAAAAAATCACAAAAAAAGCACCATAAAAGATGTATCAATATTCCACATAAAAGAAGTGCACCAAAGCACCATAAAAGATGAATAAATGACACCATTAAAACGATGTCCTAAATTGGTTAGTAAATGGGCGGTATAGGTGTGAATAAATAATTTCAATTTATACCACCAAGTCCTTAGGTTACACCTCCTCGATGGTACTAACCGGAAACAACATACTGTTTATTTGTTACACTCATATAAAAGATATGTTGGCTGACGTAACAGGTCGATCTTAGTATTACAAAATTAAAGGTTAATTAACGGTTTCTTAGAATGTAAAATGTGACTGTTCGTCTGTAATGACATATAACTCCTTCTATCTTGAAACTAAACAAGATTATGAAGTTTATAGCATGTCTGTTTTTGATAAATCTGAAATATGAAAGTGGTGATTCAATGATATTTAAGATGTAAATAGGGTGTATTTGGGCAAAAATAGGCTATATTTGGGTAGGTCGTATCCAATTTGAAAATAGTGATTTTTTTTAAAAATTTAAGGCTGCAAAATTCATATCTGCGGCTAATATATTATTATTTTTTCACAGATTACATTCATTTTTACTATAATCGACTAAAAAAACAATTAAATAGGGTGTATTTGGAATGTATTTGGGTAATTTAGGTGTATTTGGGTAAATCGTGCTGCCACCCCCCCCCCCCCCCCCCCCCACCCCCCGCATGGGGATAGATGCGTTACTTTCATTTGATATTACCCTCATTTGTATTAACGTACTTGTTGGTTCTATTTAGTCCTTTGTTGCGTTAGGAGAGTTCTGTCCCTTGGTGGGTTCTCTATTAAAACTGACAGCTGACGACCCGTTTTATCGGAAAATACAGGATTTATCTGCAAAGCACAGTATGTTAGAAAGTTATTCATAAATTATATTGTAATTTGTTGACATTTATTTTTAAATTTAAACAGAGAATTGATCAGATGTTAAATTATGACTTTAACAACTGATTTATTTTCAAAACTCGCCAGTCAGCCAGTGTCACTGTGACTATCAATGATGAATCAAACCGGCCAAATCAAGCGATTATGCAATGTTCTAATTTTTGCACAGGTAAAATTATGTCTAAGTCAGTGACAAAATAGCAATGAGCCTTTTTCTAATATACAGGAATATATAAATATGCAGACTCGTTCGTTCTGCCTGTTCTTTTAAGGCTTTACAGCTTGTTAAGCCTGCCTTCATCCTCCACAGGCTCCAGCCTTCATCCTCCAGCCTCCAGTTGTTAACACTGTATGTTTCTTGTGGTATATACAGGCTTGGTAATTTAGATATGAGTGATCGCAGGGTTGGGAAAATTCCACCTGTCCGCTCGCCATGGCAAGTAACTATTGGTTCAATAGATGAGTAGAACTTCAATCATACAAAATCCAATGAATCGTCCATAATCCAATAAAATCATTCGATTTGTAACTTAATGACAACCGTAACAATAACAATGCCGCAAATGGGTACTGATCGTTATTGATTTCCCGGATGTAAAACGTCTAACCTGGGACCATATTCGTGTGTAAAGTGTGAATGCTACGATTTTAACAGGCCCATATATTTCATTTATTGTGTGAATAAACTGAGATCGTTCAAATTAAAATAAGGTTTAACTGTAACTGAGATTGTTCAAATTAAAATAACTTTAAAAATACATATAAAAATTGTATATTCAGTCAGAGCTCTAACCTTAAACAGTTACAAGTTTTATAACTATAAGTTATTAAAATCCCAAATTATAATCTCCCTTTGGTTTAGAGTAGCAGATGTACTTTTCCCTAATAACCATTTGTAACCTAAATCAGTTACCAAGATCATTTACTAATAAATCGAAATAGTTGCCAAATGTGCAGTGTTTATTTATGTCTGAATACTTATTATTAAGGATAAATACATCTTCATCAAGATCCAATTTAGCTGTTGTTCACTAATTGTCATGTTGGTGCCTACAAAATGATTTTTAATGAATTTTATTGCATACCAGTAGGTAACTTGAGAGGCTTTGCGCATTGGATTTTCATCGATGCTCATAGAATTTTATTGCATGGTTGTAAAGTTGAATAATCACCCTACCTGGAGAAAATTATATATATACAGGGAAAATTCCTGTACAGAAGATAGAATGCATCTAAACTTGAATGATTTTGTGGTAGTAACTGCTTCTGGTTACTATCCCAGGTTTAGTTGTTTTTAGCTCGACTGATCAGAGATCAGCAGAGCTTATGCCGTGGTGCGGCGTCCGTCGTCCGTCCGTAAACTTTTATTTGTAGCGACTACTCCTCTGAAACTACTGGATGGATATTCATGAAACTTTACAGAAATATTGCCCATGAAGTCTAGTTGATCCTAGCAAAAATTCATGTTGATGTGAAATCCAAGATGGCCACCAAAGCTAAAAATAGATTTTTAAAATACAAGTTTGTAGCGACTACTTCTTGAAAACTATAAGTGATATTGATATGGGACCTTTTCTAAAATGATCAGCATGACATGATGTTGGTCCTTGTCAAAAATCCTTATGATTCGATGTTAAACATGGCTGCCAGTGGCCATCTTTGTTTACATAGAGTTATATAGTAAAAACTTGTAGAGACTACTCCTCTGAAACAACTTGGCAGATTTTCATGAAACTCTACAGGAATGTTGCTCTTGATGTCTTATTGATCTTAGCAAAATTTCAGGTAGGCCAGAAACTCAAGATGGCCACCAAAGCTAAAAATAGATTTTTAAAAAATAAATTTGTAGGGACTACTTCTTGAAAACTATAAGTGATATTGATATGTGACTTTTTCTAAAATGATCAGCATGACATGATGTTGATCCTAGTCGAACATTATTTTGATTCGACGTTAAACATGGCTGCCAGTGGCCATCTTTGTTTACATAGAGTTATATAGTAAAAACTTGTAGCGACTACTCCTCTGAAACTACTTGACAGATGTTCATGAAACTTCACAAGAATGTTGCTCTTGATGTCTAGTTGATCATAGAAAAAATTCAGGCTCGCCGGAATTCCAAGATGGCCGCCACGGCTTAAAATAGATTTAAAATAAATAAATATGTTGCGACTACTTCTTAAAAACTGTAAGTGATATTGATATGGAACGTTTTCTAAAATGATCAGCATGACATGATGTTGATCCTTGTTGAAATTTATTTCGATGCGACTTTAAACATGGCTGCTAGCAGCCATCTTTGTTTACATAGATGTATATAGTAAAAACTTGTAGCGACTTCTCCTCTGAAACTACTTGACAAATGTTTATGATGCTTCACAGGAATGTTGCTCTTGATGTCTAGTTGATCCTAGAAAAATTTCAGGCTGGCCGGAATTCCAAGATGGCCGCCACGGCTAAAAATAGATTTAAAATAAATAAATTTGTTGCGACTACTTCTTGAAAACTGTAAGTGATATTGATATGGGACTTTTTCTAAAATGATCAGCATGACATGATGTTGATCCTTGTCGAAAATTGTTTTGATTCAACATAAAACATGGGCGCCAGTGGCCATCTTTGTTTACATAGAGTTTGTATAATAAAAAATTGTAGCGACTACTCCTCTGAAACAACTTGACGGATTTTCATGAAACTTCACAGGAACGTTGCTCTTGATGTCTAGTTGATCCTAGCACAATTTCAGGTCGGCCGGAAATACAAGATGGCCACCACGGCTAAACATAGATTTTTAAAAACAAGTTTGCAGTCGAAAATTGTTTAAAATGACGTTCTAACGTCCTTCAACCGTTAGAACGTCATTTTAAACAATTTTCGACTTCGGAAAAAAATCGATTACATTATTTTAAGGCAACATTACTATCAAACAACACATTAAACTTGTTAGAAACACGATAAAGCTGTATATTTTCTTTGTTTCATTCGTTTTGTTGAGAGATGGACGTACAATGTCAGTTGTGAGAATGTTTTTGTATTATATTCAATCCCTCGAAAATGTGTGTATTAAATACATAACAATCCATGTCAGATACGAAACAAAATATTTCCAGCGGGTTTATATTGTGCGAGATCAAAACCTGGTGGTTAGGCATAGGGCCCTTGGTATCGAAGGTCTTCAAGTCCCGCCGCCAGGTTTTTATCTGGGACAATGTAAACCCGCTGGAAATATTTTATTTCTTAAACAAATACCAACATTTGTCTGGATTCTCATTTTATTACCATAAAACAGAATTCATTTAAATGAAATTAATTTAAGACTTGAAGCTTCGTCAACATTATGAAATCACCAAAATATAAGTATGAGTAGAATTTTGTTAAGGACGAGTAAGTTAAAGAGTTTACTCGTCCTCCATCCCTGGATCGTCGACCTCGATCTTCATCATGAACTGATTTGGAATGGGGACAACTGTGGGCTGACAGTACACAAAGCGAGGGAGTGACCTACACCACTGGATCAGCTCACTACCACATCACGTGAAAACAACATAGAGCAGCAGCCAAAGCACTGTCTGGCTTATTTTCTCAATAGATACATGTACCACTCTTAATGTGTTTTTTAAATTCTGTATTTTAATTGAAAGAATACTGTTTGTGATAGCAGTAAACAAAACAGCACATAGATAGTTATATATCAGAATTAAGTCAAATAATATTGAACTAAGATACATCTAGAGACTAGATATCTAAATAAGTGCCATATACGAGGGAGTAACTTCAAAAAATAAATATCATAAAAAGTTGAAAAGGGCAAAAAAAAAATCAAGAGGAGGAGCGGGGTAAGGGTGAAAATGTATCACTTTTTTGCGAGCATACAATGTGTATATTGCTAACAAATATCGCTTATACGAGCACCATTTTGGTCCAAAGAGGAAACGAACCCCGCTTGTATGCAGGGGACACCTCCTCCCAAACACTCCCCAACTCAACACCTCATACCAAGTACATGTATTAGGAGTATGTTGAAAAAAGGGCACGCTAAGCCCCTGATATACATTCCAATCAAAATTCGGTCTCCTTGGCCAACCTTCGCTTATTTTTTTACGATTTATTGATTTTGGTTTAGGTTCTATACATTATACACCAACTACCATAGGGTACATGTATATAAACAAGAACTTAATTGCTCAAGGCAAATTTAAAACCTCTGAAGAGTTCCACAAGCATAATTACAATTACAATTGGATTTGTGAGAGTTCATAGTTCATAATCATTGAATGAAAAGTTCTGGTCAGGTGATATATGAACACCCAGTAACACCCTGCAGCAGAATAGCAAGACAATCATGACTCCACGTCAGTCACGTACTCTGTACTTATCACACTTCTTGGAGTGTTGGTGGTCCGCTACTACATCTAGCAGAATATGTCCAACTTAATTCAAACGCCAATTTTGCACCCATCATAGATCAAAATCCATGTTTACACAATCAAAATCGGGCAGTCACTTACACCCATATTGTAGGACAAACAATTTGGTATTGAAAAAAGAGCTCTTTTTTTTAAGGGAAAATTTTCTTTAAAAAGTAGTTATAATAGCGATCAGGTATTTTTTTTAGATTAGGAATATTTTCCGTTGAATTGGGGAAAAAATATAGACGTTTTTGCCATTGGGAAGAGGCCAAGTTTTGGCCCCACTCAGATATGCTAAAACGGTCCTGAAATCTGGTTTATATTAAAAATGATGTTTTCAAATCTGATGGTCAGCTAGATTTCACTGTTCCATTGTTCTTTTGGAGAATCAGCTGCTTATTGCCTTATTTGTTCAGGCGTAATATACTTGACAACAAAATTTTATTTATTTTTTCTTTCTTTGCTAAGTTGTGTTTTATCTTGAACTCATTTGACTTTACAGTCAACACAATGTACCAGTGTGTTTGAAGAATCTTCCCATATTATTATACCCCACCAAAAATTGGTGGAGTTTTGGCATTGTCCGTCCGTCATTTTTTGCTCATATTCTCAAAATGCTTTCACAAATTACTTTCATATTTTATTTGTTTATTACTAAAGTCGTACAAATACATTCCATCATATTTCGGATCGCCGGTGACCACAAGGTCAAGGTCACACACTTTGAAGTTTTGCATTTAGCGGGGGCATAATGTCGGATATCCGACATTTCTAGTTAAATTCTGTAATACCAAGATTTTAGTGTAGATTCCTATAGAAAAAGCCAGATGTACACCCTTTAAATAACAGTAGTAGTAATTATGAATTTTTCTTTCACTGCTTTAATCCTGATATGTGTAATAACCATAGAAATGTATCAGATTCACTTCTTTCATTGCAGTTGTTTAAACCAGATGAAGATGCTATTCTCTGCATGAAGAGAGCAAATACTTTAGGATAGAGTGGCAACTCCATATGAGAAGATGGAAGAAGTGCCTAGAGTTGTTTCCCCTGAGAGTTTAGCCTCATCCACAACATCATGTTGTGTATCAGGGGACATTAACACATCCTCAGCTGGTAAATGTATACTAAATTTATTAAGATAAATTATATTGAGTTTAATAAATAATAAACTTTTTTTTTGAAATATGGGATTTATTTCTCAACGAAGGTGCACATCTTGTTTAATTTACAAAAAAATAGTGTGGAGCAGAGCCAGGAAATAAATTGTTACTTCAAAACAAAGTTCATTAACTTTTATATACAAAATCTATATTACATCTTTCTACAGCAAATGCTTTATTTGTTCCCATTTGTTCTCATTTGTCATTGACTTCGTGAAATCCATGAAATTCCTTTGCATACAAATTTCAAAGAAAATGTCATTAACACTGAAATTGCCAAAAAAAAAATTCATTCATCAGTCACACTTCTTTACAGTCATCAAAAAACATAGAATATATGTTTTATTCAGTTTTGTCCTCAGTTTTACTAACAAAAATTGCCAAAGGCAAGATGAACTAATTTTCCAAAATACAAAGCTTGCCCCTTTCCAATTATATATGTATTCATTCTATACTGAGGGAAAAAAGTTTAGCAAGTTTTTTAGATGAAATAATACTGTATACAAGATATACTGAGATTTTGGGACTTTAAGGGCTTGACCCCTACATTCGTTACATCATTAAGATGTTTGACTGTTATTGATGTGTGTTTAATAACATTTTGTGTCTATGGCAGTAGTTTCTTGATTTTACAACCAAAAATGTATTATTTCCAGGGTGCAACAAAATGTGCTAAACTTTTTCCCCTCACTATATATTGATATTTCTATCCGATACAAAATTAATACTGTTTTACAAACCACCTTGCAGGATCAGGAACCATGTGTTCACCAGTAAAGCAGTGTGTATCAAGCGCCTTGAGTCTACGCGAGGTATGGGAGATCTACATCAGGGCTGTGAAGAGTCAGGACCAGTCGGCCGACAATGTAGAGGTAATTTTTGTTTCATTATGTTACTTGCTAGATGCTGTTAGGACAGATTGTGTGTGTTATGGTAAAGTTTATGGACCCTTCCAACTGAAATGGCACAATAGAACAGGGGCACGAATTAGTGGTCGCCCAGTCACCATTGGCGAGTAAAAATTTGACTTTCACGCGCCGAAGTGGCGACCAAAAATATTCAACCCAAAAAACGGAAAAAGGGTCATCATTCAACACAAACATTTAAGTTCGAGGATTTTACCCCGCAGATTTTGCTTTGGTCCCGTGAACTACATTCTGTTGGCCGAAATAGACAAACCCTTAACAAAATAATAACGAAACAAACGTTTGTTTTTATTTTTCCACAGCGGAAACGAGACAATGTTCGAGATGTTGCAATGTACGGTTTCCCACAAAACTGCATGTTACGGTCTCTGAGCTTCGAATGTCAATGTAAAATTAGATGTGCAAGAGTACAAGTAACATTTGCTGGTATAAAATCAACATTAAAACAGACATGGTAGTGTTTATTTTACACATGATCATAAATTCGTGTTATAATTTGAAGGGGAAATAATTAGGTTTCACTTCCGGTTTTTGGATCTTCTAAAACGCGGCGCTTTTGATTAATAAAATGCGGTGCTTTTAGAAATCATAAATAATAATTATATGGCAGGGAATCATGTTGATAAAAAAGGTCTCATACATTAATTTTAAAACGATATGTCAACATAAAATATTTATAACAAAATAAAACATTAATTTAATAATATCTAATCTTTTTTAATCTTTTATTGCAATAATTTACATATTCTAGTTGTGATCATTTATAACAAAACTCATTAACAATACTAGATAACTTGGACTTGTAATGATCAGTAATGTTGTTTATGGTATTCAATAAACACGGAGTAAATGCATGTAATTGTTCATAAATTATGCACCAGAGTGGTAAAATAAAATATTTTGTTGGGCCCCTAACTTTTGGGCTGGGCCTAGCTAAATAGAGTTAGTCTGTGCCCCTGTAGAATATGGTCTGTGTTAGTTGGTAGACCTTAGGCAAAAAAAAAAAAATACCTGTGTTTCCGGTGGCCCGACCGACCCTATTTTTAAGGGGCCGACCCTAAAACTTTTTATGAAAAAAAAAATTAAGAAATTAAAAAAAAAAAAGAAAAATTGTTCTGAACAATGATTTATCACAATATATCGAGGTAAATTGACATCACAGAGAAACTTTCAGTTGTATAATCAACTTGTATGGGGTTTATGAGATAAATACATGTAGAATCTCACAATATCTTGCTCCAAAAAAAAAAAGAAAAAAGAAAAAGAAAAGAAAATGCCTACCTACCGACCCTAATTTTTTAGAGCATGCAATAGGAAACACACCTATTTTTTTTTTTGGCCTTACATACAGTGTGTTTTAGTCAATGTTGAGTTGGTGTTAGATTCTAACCTTACAAAAAATCATGGCTAAAAAGTATTTTCTATCCCGAATGGTGACAAATACGATATAATTTTGTTTTCTGTATCAATATCAAAGAAATATTAGTGTTCCCCAGCATGTGTGGGAATGTCTCAATCTGTCTGATTTCAAGTCACCCTACACCTTCCTAACACGGTAAAAATTACATCGTTCTCAAACCCTGTGTAATTAAAAAGATACATGCACTAGTTAGAGGTGTGACAATACATCCTAGTAATGATGAATTGCAAAGCATGGATGCCAATTTGAGAACTGTTGATAGTGCAAACACTGTAGTATGATGAACTGTTGACAGGGTTTGCTTGTCTGCCAAAATGTATTAACTGCCAAATAATACATATTTTACATAAGCTCTACTGTAACTATTTAATGCAATTATTGATCAGGTATACATTTATCCTATTACACTAGTAATAAATATGCAAATGAAGGCCAAATCATGGTTCTAACTTCTACATGTGATATTTCTGCACTACGTCCGTACATAATTGTCTGCATTGAAAGCTTAGGTGAACAAATTGAACAAATTTAAAATTTAAGACATCATAAGATGTTTAATAAAACAGGGTTCTGGATTACAGAAATCGACAAGGTAGTTCCGTTGGTTCGAGTCTTACGGATAAGACCAAGTCAACAATACGACGTCATCGTACAAACATACAACGTCATCACATGACTATGTTATATATAGTCAGTTACAACAATAAATGTTCCTTATGAGTTGTTTTTTTGAGTTATGTCGTAAATAAAATCTCACATTCGTGCCCATTTAATACTGAATTTATTAAACTCATTGGATAAAATTGATGCTTGGCACAGCATTGCATCTTATAAGTTTATCCAACTTGATAAACATACACTCTCACATCGCAAGTTATGGGATGAATGTAAATTTCCATGTGTTGATAATTATAAATGTCCGAATTGGCCTGACCAAATATCTGTATTTGTTTGAGTCTTAAATAGCATAATTATGTACTACGAGCTAAACATCATTTGATGCATAATTAACTATGCACATTTTGTTTGTAAATTTATCTACACAGTGTGTACCCCAACTATGGATCAGGTATACATGTAAATTACATGTGTTGATACAGACACAATTGCGTTCAGGTACCCAAAATAAATGCAGAACGAATGCTGAACGAACGGAAAATGAATGTATAATCAACGCAGAACAAACGCAGAATGAACGTTGCACAATCTTTATTTCAAAAATGCATTCCGCTCGTTGCGTTCGTTCGTTCGTTTTCAGCGTTTACCGTTTTAAAAAATGAATGATGAATGCATTTTCTAAAACGCTAAATGCTGAAAACGAACGCAACGAAAGCAACGAAACGAACGCAAATGCATTTCACTATTTCGGATAACTTTCAATATTGTCCTTTTGAGTTAATAATTAAAGTCTCGATTTAAACGAAGTGCATTTTTCTGTATGTTAATATATAGAAATACACTGTGTAAATGGTGTTTTTTAAGCACGATTACACACTTTCATTTTTACTGATTTAAAATGGGAAATATAGTTATTGTGTAGCACAGACTTTATATTATTTCAAAATAAAACTGTGTAGCACAAACTATATATTATTTCAATATAAAACTAAAAATAATGTTGATAAAAACAGCCGGTATGTTTTAATATAGTGTCAAGTATGTTAATTTTTTTATGAAACTAACATAAACCCGGAAGAAAACAGAATAATCATCAATGTGCACCACCAAATTATGTCAACAAAAGGACCCATTCTTCAATATGATCGCATCGTCGTCGACTCATGATAAAAATTGCATGACTGGACATCATGCATAATTTAATCGAAAGAGATGTTGCCATTGGTAAACGCTGAACGAACGAACGCAAATGCTTTTTCTCCGTTTGTGCATTTAAACGCACACATTATGCTGCGTTCGTTCCGTGCATTTAAACGAACGCATACTTTCGTTTTTTAAATGCTGAATGCATTCAAAAATGCAAATGATTTGCATTTTAATATATGCATTCATAAAAATGAAATGTAAACGGAGCGCAAACGGAACGCAAACGACTCGCAAACGGAATGCATTTTTGGGGTACTTGAACGCAACTGGGTCTGTAATGCTCACTTTTTGTAAACAGCTTTATCATGCAGATATGCACTTTTCTGTCTAATAAAGGGGTGACCTATTAAATTTACTTTAATTAGGCACTGGCCATTAAAGCAAATCAATGCGGAATCCCTCGGCGTTTATTGTACGTAACGTTATCTGACGTCATGCAGGTAACTTTGCCTGACGTCATAAAACAAACAAAAAACAACAACATGGCGACGTCCTCGATAAAGGTACCATTCTAAGAAATAGGTAATAATAGTAATTCATACAGAAAATTTGGATAATCTACATGATAAATAGAATATTATGTCAGTGCCTTTTACTATCAAAAAGGCACGAAAATGAAGAATGGCTCGGCAAAGCCTCGCCATTCCTCATTTTCTAAGCCTCGCCTAATAAACTTGATAGTAAAAGGTTATTAAATTTATTAGGCTCGTCACGAAAACAAAGAATGGCTCGGCAGAGCCTCGCCATTCTTCGTTTTCTAAGCCTCGCCTAATAAACTTGATAGTAAAAGGCACTGACATAATATTCTCTATATACCAGCCTGGCAAAATATCTGTATTATTTTTCGTCACTCCTTAACCACATTTTAAATTGAATTGTCAGTTAAGAACTATTAAAAATGATTTGCTGCATATTCACTGCTTTTATTTCATTGTAACTTTGCTTCTCACCTCCTCATTATTATATAAACGTGGTCTGAGTATTACTTTCATACCCCATCCAACCCCTTCTCCAAGAGGCGAAAACGGGGTTGGCTTGGGTATGAAATAAAACCTTAATTTCGGCTTAGAAAGTTTGCATATTGTACAATTAAAATATTTAATAGGTAATTTTAAACAGGTTTTCGTATTTGTTCTTTAAAAAATGTTTTTAAACATGTTTTTTGTCGAAATATCCGTTATAAAATCCTGCTAATAGGAGCTTTCCCATCGCTTAATGGAATTAAGATGGGACCACGTAAGTAAACATTCAAATTAAAACAAAGTAGGTGCTGGCATCACTTAAATATTGTAGCGTTACTTGTTAAATCTGCTATAGCTGTATATAAGGCTAGTGGGCATGGACCTAAAGCAAATGGGAGCAGTATACGCCGAATATATACTGCCTAGGTTATCAGTTGTCTCTGTGGCCTAATGGTAAGTAATATCAGTATACGCCGAATATATACTGCCTAGGTTATCAGTTGTCTCTGTGGCCTAATGGTAAGTAATATCAGTATACGCCGAATATATACTGCCTAGGTTATCAGTTGTCTCTGTGGCCTAATGGGAGCAGTATACGCCGAATATATACTGCCTAGGTTATCAGTTGTCTCTGTGGCCTAATGGGAGCAGTATACGCCGAATATATACTGCCTAGGTTATCAGTTGTCTCTGTGGCCTAATGGGAGCAGTATACGCCGAATATATACTGCCTAGGTATTCAGTTGTCTCTGTGGCCTAATGGGAGCAGTATACGCCGAATATATACTGCCTAGGTTATCAGTTGTCTCTGTGGCCTAATGGGAGCAGTATACGCCGAATATATACTGCCTAGGTTATCAGTTGTCTCTGTGGCCTAATGGGAGCAGTATACGCCGAATATATACTGCCTAGGTTATCAGTTGTCTCTGTGGCCTAATGGGAGCAGTATACGCCGAATATATACTGCCTAGGTTATCAGTTGTCTCTGTGGCCTAATGGGAGCAGTATACGCCGAATATATACTGCCTAGGTTATCAGTTGTCTCTGTGGCCTAATGGGAGCAGTATACGCCGAATATATACTGCCTAGGTTATCAGTTGTCTCTGTGGCCTAATGGGAGCAGTATACGCCGAATATATACTGCCTAGGTTATCAGTTGTCTCTGTGGCCTAATGGGAGCAGTATACGCCGAATATATACTGCCTAGGTTATCAGTTGTCTCTGTGGCCTAATGGGAGCAGTATACGCCGAATATATACTGCCTAGGTTATCAGTTGTCTCTGTGGCCTAATGGGAGCAGTATACGCCGAATATATACTGCCTAGGTTATCAGTTGTCTCTGTGGCCTAATGGGAGCAGTATACGCCGAATATATACTGCCTAGGTTATCAGTTGTCTCTGTGGCCTAATGGGAGCAGTATACGCCGAATATATACTGCCTAGGTTATCAGTTGTCTCTGTGGCCTAATGGGAGCAGTATACGCCGAATATATACTGCCTAGGTTATCAGTTGTCTCTGTGGCCTAATGGGAGCAGTATACGCCGAATATATACTGCCTAGGTTATCAGTTGTCTCTGTGGCCTAATGGGAGCAGTATACGCCGAATATATACTGCCTAGGTTATCAGTTGTCTCTGTGGCCTAATGGGAGCAGTATACGCCGAATATATACTGCCTAGGTTATCAGTTGTCTCTGTGGCCTAATGGGAGCAGTATACGCCGAATATATACTGCCTAGGTTATCAGTTGTCTCTGTGGCCTAATGGGAGCAGTATACGCCGAATATATACTGCCTAGGTTATCAGTTGTCTCTGTGGCCTAATGGGAGCAGTATACGCCGAATATATACTGCCTAGGTTATCAGTTGTCTCTGTGGCCTAATTGGGAGCAGTATACGCCGAATATATACTGCCTAGGTTATCAGTTTGTCTCTGTGGCCTAATGGGAGCAGTATACGCCGAATATATACTGCCTAGGTTATCAGTTGTCTCTGTGGCCTAATGGGAGCAGTATACGCCGAATATATACTGCCTAGGTTATCAGTTGTCTCTGTGGCCTAATGGGAGCAGTATACGCCGAATATATACTGCGTAGGTTATCAGTGTCTCTGTGGCCTAATGGGAGCAGTATACGCCGAATATATACTGCGTAGGTTATCAGTTGTCTCTGTGGCCTAATGGGAGCAGTATACGCCGAATATATACTGCGTAGGTTATCAGTTGTCTCTGCGGCCTAATGGTAAGTAATATGGATGGTCAATTTGGAGGTCTCAGTTTGGAATCCTGTGTTTAACGAACCATTTTTCAGTAAATATGACAGTGGTGATTTGTTATATCGATGTAGTTACTGCGAACGACAGATTAAAATGATGTCCTGGTTAAGATACTGGTTTAAGGCCGTGTTTTCGAAGCTTGAATTTGGTAGTAAACGAAGCTTAAAACCCCATCCTATTTCTTTTGCTTTAGGTAATGTCCATTAGCCTTATATACAGTTATTTAAGCATATATTTTTAGATAATTATTTCTTTAAAAAACCGATCAATGAGAACTTTTGTCTTATGGATTAATTTTGAAAAACTTGTCAGCAGTGCCTTTAACTACAACCCAAAGTTGTTGCTTGCATTACAGAACAATTTTATCTGAGCAACACTTAGGTTTGCCGTATTTATGATATTGAACTTTAACATTGCAGTGATAAAGTTATATTAATATGTCTAATTGTCTATTAAGTACTTAAGTTATATCATAAACAGATAACCTCAATTTTGTAGTTTGATAAAAGTGCACATACATATTCCGTCATAATAAAAGTGCATAATATACAATTTTTGTCACAGGTTTTCTGTCAATGATAAATCTCATTAAAATCAGGCCCTCTATTACATAAAGATACTCTCCTTATGGCAAGTCCATGTATTTTAATATAGTTTTTGTAAATGGAAACAAAAGCAAAAAATGATACGAAACACTCGATTAATACAACCCTGTTTGTTGATTTTGTTTATCGGCTGATGACAATTGATTAGATAAAAGGTCAATCTGATGTTACCTCCAAGGTAATGTGGTCACTCAGATCTGAGAAACCGACAGTATCAATGCACGATTAGGATCGGATTTTAATGAGATTGGAAAAAATGCACATGTAATTCTGTAACCACAGCAATGGATAAAGTGCACATGTAATTCTGTAACCACTTCAATATACATGGTTGTGTGTATTTTTAAATGTACATGCTACACGGCCTTTTTAACCTACATGTATTTCTTTGGGGCCGAAATTTCTGTCCCTTCCCAATTGCAAAAACAGCTATATTTTCCCATATCTGTAGGGGAAAAAAATTGCAATTTAAAAAAAATAAAAATAGGACCTCCCAGCTTTCCCATAACCCAACTAACTCTTCACCTAACTGTAACATTTTTACACAAAAGAAAGGAAAAATGTTTCAGATGTGTGGCAGAGAATCTATAGTTGAGGGACCATATGCTCACACAACATCTTCTGTATTTAGAGTAGTATAGAATAGTGTAATTCTAACAATCAAAAAATGGAAACCCTGGTTATTGATTCTACTTAGAAGCTTATATCAACATGATCAGGCTAAAATTCAAGCAACCATTGCTAGAAATTTAAAAGATGTCTAAAATTGCTTGAAATTTAAAAAATGTCTAATCTTCTCCGAAAACTTAAATAGTTAAGACCATTATTTATTCATTTAATTGGATATATTTTCAGAGACAGACTGTTCTACTGGACCTTCTGCTACACATGTGTGCTGCTGAAATAACCAAAGGAACATTACCAGATTTTAGGTAAATGATTTATATCTGTTTAAAAATAAACTTTAAAAAGGTTTTTAACATCATAATGTCAGTTTGATCTATAAGACACACACAAAAGGCAGTTTACAGTTTCAATGTGGTAGAAAAGATCCAGATTAATTTGTATGAGTTTTTTTCCCTGATGTGTTTGCCTCTATTGCCTATATTAGTCCAATACTATCTAAATACTAGAAAATAACCATCAGTTTTCAGTACTCTGTCCCGACCAGTGCATTATTTAATAGAGAAAAAAAAAAGATGAAAAATTAATTGTTTTATCTGATAGATCGGATAGTGATTAAAGTAGTTGACATGTTTTGTTTTCGAGAGCTATTGTCTCCATATACATGTACTTGACTGCAATATATTAAGACTTAAATCGACCTTGTTGATTTTACATTTCATTAGTTTATGTCAGAGCTTATAGTGTAAGTACATAATACAATTTGATTTTTGAAAAATTGCACATAACGTATGCATACCATATCTGGAGTTGTAAAGAGGAACATCGTATAGGACCAAAACAACTTATATTCAGCATAGCTTGCATTTATGTATTACTTAACTATCTGGTTGGTTGTTCCTTTTAAATGCTGCAGCCCTCCCTCTGAGTCTCACTGATTTGTGTTTATATGGAGAAAGTCTTAAAAAAAGCACAGCGAGGCCCATAGCGGCCAATCGAGCGCCACCCTTTTTTTCAGGAGTAGCATTAATCTCAATATTGTTTAGCGGCTCATCACCACATTATAGGTTATTTAGAGCCACTCCAGAGTGTTGGGAAGGAGATATAGGAATCAGGGAACTTTCCCTTCTCTTACATAACAAATAGATTCCTATGCTTCTTTAACTATCTCGTAGAATATACTCTGATACAAGGCATCACCCTATTTAACCCTCAACCCGCAATGAATATATAATGGACTGTTCTTTCTTCAAATGTAGACCATTCCATTTTCGTATTGGAGAAATGACTGATGATCAGCCAGACATTGTAAACACTGATCAGTCTACGAGTTACTCGCAGGCTGATCTGGGTTTACACTGGACGCAAAGGCTATTGTAGTTGCCCTTAGCAGGCTAAGGGTTAAATCCCCATCTTCAGGAGAAGAGAGATAGAAATATTTTCCATGACACATGCAAGTGTATTTGTAGGCTATGTTGAGATTAATAAAAAGAGTTTTAAAACTGCAACATAATGAAGAGGCGCTTGTTTCAGCCAAAGGCTTTTCTGCAGTAGCTTGAGCAATTTAAATAATACGTACATAAGTTATATATCATTAAAACTGGTATTTTTGGTGGTAAATAAAAATACCTTAGTTTTGAAAATCTGTTGAGAAATAAATATTTTTCAGCCCAGATTTTTTTATTGGACTTTTCCCATGCAAATTCCTTGTTGGCGGGACAGCAGAAAATTAAGAAATTTCAAATAACTTCAGTTAGCCTTCATATTTTGCTGGAAAACTTAATTTACAAATATCCAACAATTTAAAACCATTTTTGGATAAAATATCTTTAAAAATTGTTCATGCAGCAGAATTTTGCATTGAACATGCGCCTTCGAAAAACAGCTTTCGCACATGAAATATTTATTTCTCAACCGATTTTAAAAAGTAAGGTATTTTTATTTACCACTAAATATGTCTGTTTAACTGACATACAGCTTATTTAGGTATGAGATGTATTTTGTCTGAAAAGTCCAAAAAGCCTTTGGCTGAAACAAGCGCCTCAAACAATAGTTAAATGTCAGGTCTGTTTAATTATACTGCACTGGAAACTGGACTGTAGCAGGCATGCAAAGGGCAAATACTATCAGTTTTGTTCCTTAAATAAATGCCTGTACTTTGAAAACTGCAATGTGTCCCTGGCATGAATTAGGCGACAGGTTTGCCCACACATGTTTTATTAAATTGGTGAACTTTTAACTTCATTTAATCCTATAGACATATATATGTACCTATATATGTGTATCAGGGCTTCTAAAATTTTAAAATGCAAATCGGTCCAGGTTTTTTACTGCCGTAAGAATCGCACTTATTTTAAAAAAATCACTAAAATCGCCGTACCCAACCCACCATGCATTTTTTCCGTTTAGTCATTGATATAGAGAACTATTTAAAATGTATGTTTGTATTATATTTGTATTATTTATAACTTACTTCATCACAATTTGAACATTTTAATGACTGACATCATGTCTTCGCTTTACTGAATGAATAATTTTCACTCAATATTAAAATTGTTGATCATTTGAGGAATTGAACCGGAAGTGTCTAATAAACCTGGTAGGTATAAAACGCGGACTAACACGCGCAGACTAGCGGACTATATACGATTTTACATAAATTTAAGTAATATCGTTTTTCATCAATTAGCATAATTAATACCAAATGTTACGACTAACGCAAACAATTTCGGTCCGACTTAAAAAACAAACGGTATCAGGTTTGATCACTTTCCTTAATTAATGTCATTGATATTATACTTAAAGTTATTGTAAACAAAAAATCAAACAAACAATTAACACATCTCGGTATTTTAATATTTTTTTAATGGCGCAAACAAATTTCAGTCCCAGCTTTGGCCACTTAAAAAAACAAACCGACACAAGCAAACAGGCTAACACCTTACGACTAACGGTATATCAAAGTAACACTCGCTTCAGTGAACCGTCAGAACATGTGATATACTTTCACTGATCACACATCAAAGGCATGCTACCTGGCTATAGACTCTTCCGGAAAACTCCCTACTATCGGTAATGGTTTAGTCCAAATTGACCAAATTGACCTACTTTCGCACAGCGAGTGACAAACAATCGTGTTATGGATCAAAGAATATTGCCGCAAGGCATATTAGGAATGTGAAGGGCAATTGTAGATTTTTTAACGACCGATAGATAAAATATCTGGGACCGATTTAAACAGAGATTTTGAAAAGAAAAACGGTCCGGAGAAACAGATTTCGGTCTGGGAACCGATAAACCGGCGATTTTAGAAGCCCTGATGTGTATATGTAATGTTTGGGTCATGTAAGGTTAACAAGGTAAAGCATCCGCTTAGATAAAGATTGGACTGACCATATATCCTGAGGATAGTCATATCAAGTCTAGTTATAAAACTGTGTAAACATTCTATTAAATGTTCTATAGACAAGAGATGGGGCTTTATATTCACATTTATTGTGTGAGGTTATCTTTAGATCAATATTTGCATTATGTTCAAGTAATTTATGTACTCAGTGACAAATTGACTGCACTCAGTGACAATTTGACTGCACTCAGTGACAATATGACTGCATGAAAACTAAGCAAAAATTCAATAGCAGACATTATTGCGTGGAAATATTTTTTGCGATTTTGATAGTTACTGTATTTTATTTTGTTTTTGTGAAAACTGTAAAAACCTACTTCTTTTAACATGATTAATTTTGTGTTGGCATTTCGTCCATTTCTAAGAATGTGTAAGGGGAAGGCAGAGGGGTAGAATCCCCCCAAATTCATGTTCATTTTATCATTTTTTGTTCATGTTCATTAAAGGTCTTCATCATGATCCCTGCATTGTTTCAGGTGCCATCTCGCTCACATCAAAAGAGCAGTGGCAGAAAAACAATAAACGTGGCTCCAGCCTAAATTTCTAGGATAGAATTTGCAGCAACTCTGCATTTTAGGGTGAGAAGGTTCTAGGCTCATTTTCCATATTTTATCTCGATATCTCGATGTACATGGAGGATGAGCCTGGCATGTTCATGCCTGTTAGGCGCCATATAACCTTTCATGTGTTGGTGCGCCTTAAAACCCAATTCAATTCAATACGTCTCTGGTACGGAGGTACCGTACGTCCCAAAAACTTGTGTTGCGCGATACTCCATAACTATTAATCCACAATCGCAAAACTTTACAGGAATGTTTTCATATTTATTTTGGACCAATAGCCACAGAGTTATGGTCCTTGACTTAGTCAAAATAGAGGCTGAAGAACTTGTGTCGCGCCCTCCTCCATTACTATTTAACCCATGGTCACCAAACTTTACAGGAATGTAGACCAGCAAGTGAAGATGTGCGCCTGGGTTTTTATTTTTATTATACCCCCGCTTTCACAAAGTGAAGTGGGGCTATATAGGAATGACGTTGTTCCGTTGCATATCACTTTTTTTTCCGTCGAGTCGCATAACGCAACACATTTTTTTCCCGTCGCATCGCGTCCCATAACACATATTCATTACTTAAAAATCACCTAACACTTTTGAATGGGTTATTTCCAAACTTCATATAAACATAGCAACTGATGACCTTAACTTCATGTACATCAGTCGTTGATTGGCTAATTTATTACAGAATTATGCCCTTTATTTGACTTAAAATTTAAGCAGGGGTATTCATCACCTTCAGTGATAGTTCTAGGTTTCTTTTCCACTCAATAACTTCAGTTAGGAATGAGATATTGGCATGAAACTTTCTGGATAGGTAGCTCATATGAAGAGGAAGCATGGTGTTGCCTTTGGGGTCACTGGGGTCAAGGTCAATGTTACTGAAAATAGAAAAAAAGGTTTCTGTTCAATAACTTCTGTTAGGAATTAGATATGGGCATGAAACTTTCTGGATCGGTTGCTTATATGAAGAGGAAGCTTGGGAATTGCATTTGGAGTCACTGGGTTCAAGGTCAAGGTCACTGTTTCTAAAAATAGAAAAATGGTTTCTGTTCAGTAACCTCAGTTAGGAATGAGATATTGGCATGACACTTTATGGATAGGTAGCTTGTATAAAAAGGAAGCTTGTGATTGCATTTGGGGTTATTCAGATCTTTCACATTATGGAAAACCTGTCTTTAATGCCAACAGATGTTTCTCTTGTTATTACTTACATTCCTCGAGCAGTTTTGAATTGTTTGTTTCCAAACTGTATACACATAACAACCGATGGTCTTATGTCCCTGTACATCAATGATTTTTGATTGCCTAATTTATTACAGAATAATGGTCCTTTCTTTGACTTTTAAGCGGGTTCTAGTTTTGGACCAAGAACTACGGTGTTAAAATAGGGGCTGAAAAACTTGTGTCACACCCTCTTCCATTACTATTTAACCCACGTTCGCCAAACTTTACAGGAATGTTGACCAGCAAGTGAAGATGCGCACCTGTGTTTTCATTTTTATTTTAGACCAAGAACCACAATTTATGGCCCTTGAATTGGTGACCTAAGTGGGGGGCATCCGTGTCCTATGGACACATTTCTATTTCTACCTAACTTGCATTTGTTTAATCATTTATAATTATTGTAAGAATAGTATAAAGCAAATTGTGTTTGCTTATTATTAATTACTGATTTTGTTGCACTAATAATATATTTAAACCTGTGATAGAATAAGATGAAAAAATGAAAAACTCATCATTTTATTTAATTGTATGCAAGCAGGTATTAAAGTCAGAATAATACTAGATAAATAAATTGAGACGGTAATTTCAATGCTTGATGAACACTTCAAGATTGCCATGTGTGCCTTTAAAATAAAAGCAAGTGATAGTCAACCTTTGTTATTTATGTTCATCCTTCGGTACTTGTCTTCCTGGAAAACACACACACACACACACACACACACAAACACACACACACACACACACACACACAACAGAAAGCAGTTTTTACCAGGTTTGCGAGATATTGCAATTATTTTCGCTTGGTGTTATCTTTTATTAAGTTTGCAAACGTAGTAAAATATACCCTCTGCAAATATTTTCCCATGTACAGTAGTTTATTTTAGTTGTCCCACCTTGATCAGGAGAACTAATGAAATAGTGCCCTCTCATCTGTTGGCTATGCCATGGGTTTACCACTCCGTCGTTATGAGTGCCACATAATTTGACTATTTTCGGACAAATCATATCTAAGTATCGGAAACATGATCAGTTTGTCACACTTGATCATGATGCAAGCCAAGATGACATAACCTTAACAGGAATGAGTAACACATGTTTTGTGTACCGGTACGAAAGAAGGGGATTGTTTCATATCTCGAAAATCACAGTATTTTATCAAATAATGACAAATATAATTATATTGGTTATCTATTTGACCAACATTGATTAAATGTTATAAACTGGAATATGCTGATACACATACATGGTATAGCAGTTGTGTGTCTGTATGCTGATACACATACATGGTATAGCAGTTGTGTGTCTGTATGCTGATACACATACATGGTATAGCAGTTGTGTGTCTATATGCTGATACACATACATGGTATAGCAGCTGTGTGTCTATATGCTGATACACATACATGGTATAGCAGTTGTGTGTCTATATGCTGATACACATACATGGTATAGCAGCTGTGTGTCTATATGCTGATACACATACATGGTATAGCAGCTGTGTGTCTATATGCTGATACACATACATGATATAGCAGCTGTGTGTCTATATGCTGATACACATACATGGTATAGCAGTTGTGTGTCTATATGCTGATACACATACATGGTATAGCAGTTGTGTGTCTATATGCTGATACACATACATGGTATATCAGTTGTGTGTCTATATGCTGATACACATACATGGTATAGCAGTTGTGTGTCTATATGCTGATACACATACATGGTATAGCAGTTGTGTGTCTATATGCTGATACACATGTGTCTATATGCTGATACACATACATGGTATAGCAGTTGTGTGTCTATATGCTGATACACATACATGGTATAGCAGTTGTGTGTCTATATGCTGATACACATACATGGTATAGCAGTTGTGTGTCTATATGCTGATACACATACATGGTATAGCAGTTGTGTGTCTATATGCTGATACACATACATGGTATAGCAGTTGTGTGTCTATATGCTGATACACATACATGGTAAAGCAGTTGTGTGTCTATATGCTGATACACATACATGGTATAGCAGTTGTGTGTCTGTATGCTGATACACATACATGGTACAGCAGTTGTGTGTCTGTATGCTGATACACATACATGGTACAGCAGCTGTGTGTCTATATGCTGATACACATACATGGTACAGCAGCTGTGTGTCTATATGCTGATACACATACATGGTATAGCAGCTGTGGGTCTATATGCTGATACACATACATGGTATAGCAGCTGCGTGTCTATATGCTGATACACATACATGGTATAGCAGTTGTGTGTCTATATGCTGATACACATACATGGTATAGCAGTTGTGTGTCTATATGCTGATACACATACATGGTAAAGCAGTTGTGTGTCTATATGCTGATACACATACATGGTATAGCAGTTGTGTGTCTATATGCTGATACACATACATGGTACAGCAGTTGTGTGTCTATATGCTGATACACATACATGGTATAGCAATTGTGTGTCTATATGCTGATACACATACATGGTATATCAGTTGTGTGTCTATATGCTGATACACATACATGGTATAGCAGTTGTGTGTCTATATGCTGATACACATACATGGTATAGCAGTTGTGTGTCTATATGCTGATACACATACATGGTATAGCAGTTGTGTGTCTATATGCTGATACACATGTGTCTATATGCTGATACACATACATGGCAACTATAGCAGTTGTGTGTCTATATGCTGATACACATACATGTTACAGCAGTTGTGTGTCTATATGCTGATACACATACATGGTACAGCAGTTGTGTGTCTGTATGCTGATACACATACATGGTATAGCAGTTGTGTGTCTGTATGCTGATACACATACATGGTATAGCAGTTGTGTGTCTATATGCTGATACACATACATGGTATAGCAGCTGTGTGTCTATATGCTGATACACATACATGGTATAGCAGTTGTGTGTCTATATGCTGATACACATACATGGTATAGCAGCTGTGTGTCTATATGCTGATACACATACATGATATAGCAGCTGTGTGTCTATATGCTGATACACATACATGGTATAGCAGCTGATACACATACATGGTATAGCAGTTGTGGGTCTATATGCTGATACACATACATGGTATAGCAGTTGTGTGTCTATATGCTGATACACATACATGGTATAGCAGTTGTGTGTCTATATGCTGATACACATACATGGTATAGCAGTTGTGTGTCTATATGCTGATACACATACATGGTATAGCAGTTGTGTGTCTATATGCTGATACACATACATGGTATAGCAGTTGTGTGTCTATATGCTGATACACATACATGGTATAGCAGTTGTGTGTCTATATGCTGATACACATACATGGTATAGCAGTTGTGTGTCTATATGCTGATACACATACATGGTATAGCAGCTGCGTGTCTATATGCTGATACACATACATGGTATAGCAGTTGTGTGTCTATATGCTGATACACATACATGGTATAGCAGTTGTGTGTCTATATGCTGATACACATACATGGTAAAGCAGTTGTGTGTCTATATGCTGATACACATACATGGTATAGCAGTTGTGTGTCTATATGCTGATACACATACATGGTACAGCAGTTGTGTGTCTATATGCTGATACACATACATGGTATAGCAATTGTGTGTCTATATGCTGATACACATACATGGTATATCAGTTGTGTGTCTATATGCTGATACACATACATGGTATAGCAGTTGTGTGTCTGATACACATACATACATGGTATAGCAGTTGTGTGTCTATATGCTGATACACATACATGGTATAGCAGCTGTGTGTCTATATGCTGATACACATACATGGTATAGCAGTTGTGTGTCTATATGCTGATACACATACATGGTATAGCAGCTGTGTGTCTATATGCTGATACACATACATGATATAGCAGCTGTGTGTCTATATGCTGATACACATACATGGTAAAGCAGTTGTGTGTCTATATGCTGATACACATACATGGTACAGCAGTTGTGTGTCTATATGCTGATACACATACATGGTATAGCAATTGTGTGTCTATATGCTGATACACATACATGGTATATCAGTTGTGTGTCTATATGCTGATACACATACATGGTATAGCAGTTGTGTGTCTATATGCTGATACACATACATGGTATAGCAGTTGTGTGTCTATATGCTGATACACATACATGGTATAGCAGTTGTGTGTCTATATGCTGATACACATGTGTCTATATGCTGATACACATACATGGCAACTATAGCAGTTGTGTGTCTATATGCTTATACACATACATGTTACAGCAGTTGTGTGTCTATATGCTGATACAAATACATGGTACAGCAGTTGTGTGTCTGTATGCTGATACACATACATGGTATAGCAGTTGTGTGTCTGTATGCTGATACACATACATGGTATAGCAGTTGTGTGTCTATATGCTGATACACATACATGGTATAGCAGCTGTGTGTCTATATGCTGATACACATACATGGTATAGCAGTTGTGTGTCTATATGATGATACACATACATGGTATAGCAGCTGTGTGTCTATATGCTGATACACATACATGATATAGCAGCTGTGTGTCTATATGCTGATACACATACATGGTATAGCAGCTGATACACATACATGGTATAGCAGTTGTGTGTCTATATGCTGATACACATACATGGTATAGCAGTTGTGTGTCTATATGCTGATACACATACATGGTATAGCAGTTGTGTGTCTATATGCTGATACACATACATGGTATAGCAGTTGTGTGTCTATATGCTGATACACATACATGGTATAGCAGTTGTGTGTCTATATGCTGATACACATACATGGTAAAGCAGTTGTGTGTCTATATGCTAATACACATACATGGTATAGCAGTTGTGTGTCTGTATGCTGATACACATACATGGTACAGCAGTTGTGTGTCTGTATGCTGATACACATACATGGTACAGCAGCTGTGTGTCTATATGCTGATACACATACATGGTACAGCAGCTGCGTGTCTATATGCTGATACACATACATGGTATAGCAGTTGTGTGTCTATATGCTGATACACATACATGGTATAGCAGCTGCGTGTCTATATGCTGATACACATACATGGTAAAGCAGTTGTGTGTCTATATACTAATACACATACATGGTATAGCAGTTGTGTGTCTATATGCTGATACACATACATGGTACAGCAGTTGTGTGTCTATATGCTGATACCTATACATGGTACAGCAGTTGTGTGTCTATATGCTGATACACATACATGGTACAGCAGTTGTGTGTCTATATGCTGATACACATACATGGTACAGCAGTTGTGTGTCTATATGCTGATACACATACATGGTACAGCAGTTGTGTGTCTATATGCTAATACACATACATGGTATAGCAGTTGTGTGTCTGAATGCTGATACACATACATGGTATAGCAGTTGTGTGTCTATATGCTGATACACATACATGGTATACAATTGTGTGTCTATAATTTTAGTTTGAAAACACAGCCTTGTCCTATATAATATAACCTTAGCTTGGTAGACCTTCAGTCTGAAACAACTGCCTCATGCAAATTATTAATATGACCTCTACTTGATATCAAGTGTCTAAAACTGCTGATACATTAACTAAATTAATATGACCCCATGCATTTAGTCTCAGAACCAGAGCTTTGTCTAAATTAGTTTGACTCCTGCTTGATGCTTTTTTCTCTGAAACTTAGACCTTTTCCAAATTAATAGCTAGACCCATGCTTGATGCATTTAATGTCTGAACCACTGCCTCGTCTAAATTAGTATGACACCTGCTTGATGCATTCATTCTCTGAACATGCATTTAGTCTCGGAACCATAGCCTCATCTGAATATGACACCTGCTTGATGCATTTAGTCTTTGAAACAACAGCCTCATCTAAATTAGTATGACACCAGCTGCTTGCTGCATTTAGTCTCTGAAACAACAGCCTCATCTAAATTAATATGACACTTGCTTGATGCATTTAGTCTCTGAAACAACAGCTTCATCTAAATTAGTATGACACCTGCGTGCTGCATTTAGTCTCTGAAACAACAGCCTCATCTAAATTAATATGACACCTGCTTGATGCATTTAGTCTCTGAAACAACAGCATCATCTAAATTAGTATGACTCCTGCTTGATGCATTTAGTCTCGGAACCAGAGTCTCGTCTTAATTAATATGACTCCTGCTTGATAGACTTTTTCGATATACAAAATCTGGCATTTTGAAATTACCCTAGCCCTGCCCTGTCATATATTTATAACCCCCGCAAAGGTGGGTATACTGGAATCACCTTGTCCATCTGTCCACAATTCTTGTTCAGACTATTTCTCAATAACACCGTCTTAGAATTTCGCGAAACTTGCTAGGAAGTATTAATATCAACTGGACATGCGCATACTGTCATGACGTTCCGGTTCGATAATTTTACACTGAGTTATGGCCCTTTGTATTTCTAATATATATATAATACAAAATTCTTGTCTGAGCTATTTCTCTAAAACTCCTTGAAATTAGCGAAACTTGCTAGGAAGTATCAATATCAAGTGGAGATGTGCATACTGTCATGACGTTCCAGTTCAATAATATTTCACTGAGTTATGGCCCTTTGTATTTTAAATGCATTTCATACTTGGTAGTCAAATAGAACATTTTTGTTCAGGCTATTTCTCTATAATATATGTCTATATATCTTATAGGAACAAAGTCTTGTATGTTTACCCACCCCCTCAACAAGTTGCCAGCGGGGGGTATTTGTCCGCCTCCGGCGACAGTTCTTGTTAGTGTCTGAAACTCCAGCCTCCTCTTATGTGTCCCCAGCTTGACATCCAAATAAGTATGTTGTTCGCTGTTAGTATTGCATGTGTTTCTCTTGCGAATATGAATTCAGATACAACATAATTTTGAACCATTCTGCCAAACCTTTATTAATTGATATTATTCTATACCTAATTTATACATCCAATCGTAGACGCTCTTTCGAGTCATGTGACCGTACAATATATTTCCGTATCGGGACGCACGCGCGTACAAAATATCCCGTATTTTGTTCGTATTGTACGCTTCACAGGTTCCATGTTAAACCTATGATAAAGACCGAAACGCGTGAAAAGGTCCGAATAAAAATCAGAACCGACAGGCTTCTGTCATTACCTAACCATAAATTGTTGTCAAGTAATGAAAACCTATCTATTGCACATATTTTTATTTAATTTTCCTTTATAACAAAAAAAAAACACAAAAAACTAGCATAATATATCATTGTTTGAAACTGACCTTCGGTAGTATTTAATCACTGTTGACAACGGAGAAATGGGCATTCTTTCAAGCAAATAAAGCTTGAGAGTAAGCCATGTCGAACACAATATATAAAATACATAGACCTACATGCAATTGTGCTTTCGATGTTCATAGCGACTTGCTTGAAAGCATGAAACAAACGAAAGTTATATCCGAATTATAAATGATTGGTTAAAATAAAGGTATAGAATAAAAAGGTTACTTAACATGGTTCTGTACAATACGGGATATATTTGGACTCGTACACAGCTGGAAAAAATCATATTGGACTCGCCTAACGGCTCGTCCAATATGACTTTTCCAGCTGTGTACTCGTCCAAATATATCTCCGTATTGTACAGAACCATGTTAAATAACCTATAATTATCCACCAAACAGTGCTAATATGTTACCTATACCTACGTGACTGATATTCAAAATGTATGTGTATGCATAAATCATGAAAATATAATTGCAAAATTGACATTGGAAACTGGATAAAACTAGTTTCCTTGTTCATGCTATACCATAAAACATCTTTAAAATATGTTCCTAATTGACAATTATGTATTACAAGTAATAATCTAGATCATAGTATCTTTACTGCTGTAGATCAATTACCAGAGTTCATAAAATCTCTGTTTGTGTCAATGCATGCATTACAAAGGTATTACTAGCCTTGATTGTGGCCTTGAGTCTGGCCTTGATTGTGCCAAATTAATGCATGTGATAAAATGTGGGTTTCAGTTTGTTAGCGCAAATGGTTTCTGACTGGTAAGATTTTGGAAAAATTTGGCAAAGAGCACCATACGTTACATAGTCAAAGCCCTTGATTTTGTTGAAATAAGTGTCTATCCATCATCTGTCCACTGTTTTTACATAGCTAAAGCCTTTAAATATTGTGTCGCCTGCGTAGCATGATAGACACTTAAAGATCACTGTATCTGTCGTCCGTAGTCATATACCTGCAACCGAACCTTGGCCATAACTTGAGAAGTATTTGCCCTATGTTCATGGAACTTATCTTCATGTTACCCCGAGGAATGTAATTACACATGTCCATTAACACTGACTCTTATTTTGGCAGAGTTATGCCCTTTTTTATAACTGTTTAACCTTCAACCTTATCAAACTCATAACTTGGCAAAATAGTAACCTATGGTTGTGAAACTTTATACATTTCTTAACTTATCATTTACTAAAATGCCATTGACATGTCTAACAACTTTGAATTTCATTTCGGCAGTTATAACCCTTTTTGTAAAACTTGAACCTGCAATCTAGCCTAGTTTATAACTTGGCAAAATATTGGCTTATAATGGTCATGAACCTTTATACAGTTCTTTCTTATCAATTATTCAATGCCATTG
This sequence comes from Cyrtodaria siliqua, assembly GCA_037043455.1. Taxonomy (NCBI): domain Eukaryota; kingdom Metazoa; phylum Mollusca; class Bivalvia; order Adapedonta; family Hiatellidae; genus Cyrtodaria; species Cyrtodaria siliqua. The sequence continues at coordinate 73,750 of JAWPHD010000948.1, forward strand.
ACATGTCCAATAACCCTGACTTCCATTTTAATGAGTTACGCCCCTTTTCATAAGACTTTAACCTACAATCAAGCTCATAACTTGGAAAAATATTAACCTAGAGTCATTTATACATTTATTTACTTATCAAGTATTGTAATGCCATTGACATGTCCAACAACTCTGAATTTCATTTTGGCAGAGTTATGCTCCTTTTCATAAAACTTGAACCTGCAGCCTAGCCGAGTTTATAATTTGGCAAAATATTGACTTATGGTCATATTGAACCTTTATACAGTTCTTTCTTATCAATTATTCAATGCCATTGACATGTCCAATAACCCTGACTTCCATTTTAATGAGTTACGCCCCTTTTCATAAGACTTTAACCTACAATCAAGCTCATAACTTGGGAAAATATTAACCTAGAGTCATTTATACATTTATTTACTTATCAAGTATTGTAATGCCATTGACATGTCCAACAACTATGAATTTCATTTTGGCAGAGTTATGCTCCTTTTCATAAAACTTGAACCTGCAGCCTAGCCGAGTTTATAATTTGGCAAAATATTGACTTATGGTCATATTGAACCTTCATACAGTTCTTTCTTATCAATTATTCAATGCCATTGACATGTCCAATTACTCTGATTTCATTTCTGAAGAGTTATGCCCCTTTTTAGTAGACTTTAACCTGCAAGCTAACAAAGCTCATAACATGGAAAAATATTTACTTATCTTCATGAAACTTTAGACAGTTCTTCCTTATCAGTTGTTCAATCCCATTGACATGTCCAATATCTCTGACTTTCATTTCAGCAGAGTTAAGCCCCTTGTTATAAAACGTTAACCTGCCGCCTAACCTAGGTTATAACTTGGCAAAATATTAAGCTATGGTCATGAAACTTTATACAGTTCTTCCCTATCAGTTATTCATTGCAGAGTAATTTAATGCCACTTTTCATAAAACTTTTAACAATTAAAAATATAAATGCAGGTCCATAATTTATGAAGGATTGCACTCCCTGTCTTCAGACTTTATAGTCCTTGCACACTCTTCTTGTGTTGAAATAAGTGTCTGTCTGTCATTTATTGTCTTTAACTTTTGCTTTAAATGACATCCTCAGAAACCATATGGATGAACCTTAGGTCAATGCCTTGAAATTCTGATTGAAACCGCGATTTCCAATATGGCCATCATTGTAATAATGGTCAAAACCTAAATATCTTCTCAAGACCACTGCACTGATTTCGACAGTTTTTAGCTTGAATGAAAGAAAGAGCTCTTGACTTCACGTGATCGTCGTCTGCTTCTGGGTTAAAGTTTGTTTGTAAGCTTGTATCTCAGAAACTGCTTTGCATAATGGATTGAAACTTCATACATGTATTCAGCATCATCAGACAAAATTCTAAAACCAGGTTCTATAACTCATGCCTCTGTTTTAACAAAGTTATGGCTCCTTTTATACTAAGAAAATTTTGTTTAAGTTTGTATGTAAGCTTGTATCTCCGAAACTACATAATGGATTGGAACTTCACGCATATATTCAGCATGATAAATAAGACAACATTATACAGCCAGGTTCTTTAACTCATGTTTTTATTGTAACAAAATTATGGCCTTTTTTAAACTTAGAAAACACTTACATGAAACTTCACGCATAACTGTATTTGGCATCATTAGACAACATCGTACAGCCAGGTTCTGTAATTCATGCTTTTATTTTAACAAAATTATGGCCCCTTTTATTCTCACAAAATTTGGTTATTAACAAGTGCAATTCTGTTATGCAATTAAGCAAAATCATGCCCTTCAGCCTAGTTTCCCATTAAATAACAAGACCTTGAAAGTTAAGCGTTTGCACTTATTTTTATTAATGACCGCCAGCCCGGTCACATGTAGCAGTCAGTTCATTCACCCAGTATGAATGATCAATATTTCATATTTCAAAAAATATTCACAGTAATGAAGATAATAGTATTCAAAGCATGCATAGTAAAACCAGTTATTGAACTGTATTGTTATGCAAATTATGAATATTAATTTATGATAACTATAAATATAAATGACTGGTTCCCAACCCATAGTTAGATCAAAACAGTGTCTCATTTGTTCAATAAGGTTATATATCTATTGTTATTGAACTGAAAAGATAAAAATGTGCTGAACCTCTTTAAAATGTAGAGTAGTAAAATGAAATTGGTGGTGGTCTCTGGTCAGATTGTGAGGAAAATATGAATCGGGTGTACGTTGATAAATATAGAAGTTGTATATGATTGCCAACTGGAATACTTAAGAGAGATAATGAAAGCCAGGCTGAAATTCAATTTGCTGGGATGTATGACCAATTTATGGAGAGAGAACTTACTATTAAGGTATTTGTGAGTTGTATCTCAGTTTTTCATAAAACTTGAACCTGCAAATTTTACCAAACTTCTCATGATAACCATGCCATATTTTGTTTGTAGATGATAATATGCCACCTACCCATGAATGCAACATTTTCAGTCTCTACAATAAAATAAAATTAGCATAGAGTGTCATAATTACAGGATAACCATCTAAAATACCGTTCATTTTCATACCAGCTCACTAGAGAGATTTACATCTCGTCCGTCCGCAAAATATTGAGCCTGCAATTTCTTGATATTGAAACAAAATTTGTGTGTGTATCTGGGGCAATAAGGAGGTATTGCACATTTTTTTTTTGTTAATTTGGTCAAAACTGGAGTTGCCGGGGCAAGAAGCCAATTATAGATCCTGTGTTTCTTCATAAGATTTTGACTATCTTCAGTTTTGATATCCAGGGTAAGAAGGAGATAATGTTTTTTTCTTTTTTGGTAAAATATGTGGTTGCCATGGGAACGAAACGAAAAAAAAGCATCCTACAGTTTCTTGAAAACTATTTGAAATACAGAAGGAAAATTTGGTGTATGGAGCCAGGCAATAAATAGATGATGCACATCTTTTTTTTTTATAATTGGATTAAAACTATGGTTGCCATAACATTAACATGGGGGTAAAAGCATGTTTATTTTGGATCCTGAGTTTATCCGAAAAATGTTCCAGATATTCTTATGAAATTTGGTGTGTGAGTTTGGAGAAAGGAAGAGAGAATGCATATGTTTTTCTTTCATTTAGCAAGAAAATCCTTGATTTAGTAAAAAGAAATGTTGCTATGGTTATGCAATGAAAATACCTTTAATATCGTGTAACATTGCATAGGTAAATGGCAGTAAATAAGGGGAACTGGTATTGGACATGATTGTATTGCCATGCATTAAGTGTTCAGTATTGATTTTTATGAAAAAGTATGAGCCGCGACACACAAAAACGTCCCTTCGGAATGTCATAAAGTAACAATTTACAACGTCAGCCGGTAATCAATTAATAACAATCAAATTTCTCGTCACTTCCGTGTTTTACCTAATTATTATATCATAGGGAATGTTTTTTCTTAATATAAATAGTTGATGCTATAGAAACTGGTAATTGTTTATGTTTATTGTTTAAGAAATAGAACATCGTTTACTGTGAATTATCGTTTAATATATCACGGTTTGGAGTTCAATTGTAAACAATAATTTCACGAGCCCGAAGGGCGAGTGAAATTATTGTTTATAATTGAACGACAAACCGTGATATATTCTAGATAATTCACCGTAAACGATGTTCTATTTCTATTCTAAAACCCATTAAATGTGAAAATAACGCACACATCTGAAATCTTTCGCATTGCTTTGCTTACTCTCCTAACATTGCATAAGTTACAATGCGAATGTTTATTCGAACATTGCAAAAATTACAGTGATATATCGTTCAATATAACGAGATATTTTAAACTAGGCTATAATACAGTGCGGGACGGGGTGTATTAGAATGTTATTTAATCAACGACGTCGTCCAAGATGCCGACGTCAACGTCAAAATTAATGGTGAGTACAATCTTTAATTTTCAAATTGTGATAAAATCATTTTAAATTAAGATATCAGCATAAAATAAAGATATTTTTAAAGAGAAAATCACCGTGTTTCATAAACATCAAACAAATATAAAATGTCAATTTTTTGTCTGAAGGGTCGTTTTTGCATGTTTCGCCTCATATTCATGATATTATTATTTGTGAATTTGAGATTGAAATTCATATTAAAAAACACTCGATATGTATCTTTAAATTTTATTTTTAATTTCACTTGAGGAAGAATTGCCTGTGTAAATATAAATTAAATGTCATTTCACATGAAAAGATAAACTTTTTAGTTCACATGAGCCATCCGTCCGTCCATCAACAATTGCTTATATGACATCTCCTCTGAAACAGCTGAACCGATTTTGACAAAAATTCACATGTATTCAATGAATAGCTTCAGAGTTTGTCACTTGTTTATCTTTATTAATGATAGCCAAACCCTAAAATATCGTAGGTGTACACATTAAGTCCCTGTAGGGTAAGGCATATAACTTTTATATATTGAGGTGACCCTTAGGGTAAAATTTGGCCCCATCCTCAAGGACTCACAGTTTTTAGCTCTACTGATCAGAGATCAGCAGAGCTTATGCCGTGGTGCGGAGTCCGTCGTCCGTCCGTCCGTCTGTCCGTCTGTCCGTCTGTCCGTCTGTCTGTCCGTAAACTTTTATTTGTAGCGACTTCACAGCTGAAACTACTGGATGGATATTCATGAAACTTTACAGAAATGTTGCCCATAAAGTCTAGTTGATCCTAGCAAAAATTCATGTTGATGTGAAATCCAAGATGGCCGCCAAAGCTAAAAATAGAGTTTTAAAATACAAGTTTGTAGCGACTTCTTCTTGAAAACTATAAGTGATATTGATATGGGACTTTTTCTAAAATGATCAGCATGACATGATGTTGATCCTAGTCAAAAATCGTTTTGATTCAACGTTAAACATGGCTGCCAGCGGCCATCTTTGTTTACATACAGTTATATAGTAAAAACTTGTAGCGACTTCACAGCTGAAACTACTGGATGGATATTCATGAAACTTTACAGAAATGTTGCCCATAAAGTCTAGTTGATCCTAGCAAAAATTCATGTTGATGTGAAATCCAAGATGGCCGCCAAAGCTAAAAATAGAGTTTTAAAATACAAGTTGGTAGCGACTTCTTCTTGAAAACTATAAGTGATATTGATATGGGACTTTTTCTAAAATGATCAGCATGACATGATGTTGATCCTAGTCAAAAATCGTTTTGATTCAACGTTAAACATGGCTGCCAGCGGCCATCTTTGTTTACATAGAGTTATATAGTAAAAACTTGTAGCGACTATTTCTCTGAAACTACTTGGCGGATTGTCATGAAACTTTACAGGAATGTTGCTCTTGATGTCTGATCCTAGAAAAAATTCAGGTCGGCCGGAAATTCAAGATGGCCGTCACAGCTAAAAATAGATTTTTAAAAAATAAGTTTGTAGCGACTACTTCTTGAAAACTATAAGTGATATTGATATGGGACTTTTTCTAAAATGATCAGCATAACATGATGTTGATCCTAGTCAAAAATCATTTTGATTCAACGTTAAACATGGCTGCCAGCGGCCATCTTTGTTTACATAGAGTTATATAGTAAAAACTTGTAGCGACTACTCCTCTGAAACTACTTGACGGATGTTCATGAAACTTCACAGGAATGTTGCTCTTGATGTCTAGTTGATCCTAGAAAAATTTCAGGTCGGCCGGAAATTCAAGATGGCCACCACAGCTAAAAATAGATTTAAAATAAATAAGTTTGTAGCGACTACTTCTTCAAAACAATAAGAGATATTGATATGGGACTTTTTCTAAAATGATCAGTATGACATGATGTTGGTCCTTGTCGAAAATTCGTTTTGATTTGACCTTAAACATGGCTGCTTTGTTTACATAGAGTTATATAATGAAAACTTGTAGCGACTACTTCTTTGAAACTACCTGACGGATTTTCATGAAACTTCACAGGAATGTTGCTCTTAATGTCTTATTGATCTTAGCAAAATTTCAGGTCGGCCGGAAATTCAAGATGGCCGCAACGGTTAAAAATAGATTTTCAAAAACAAGTCTGTAGCGACTACTTCCTGAAATCAAAATCAATCAGTAGAGGTTCAAGGTCATTGACCTCTTGTTTTATAGATTCTTTTTGGGAAGTCTTTAACAATCTTCTCTGAAACAACAAGAGCTAGAGATCTAATAGTTTGCATACAGCATAAGCTTATGGTCCTCTACCAAGTTTGTCCAGATAGTGACCCCCATGGGGTCATATTCAGACTCACTTTTGGGGTCACATATTTACAAAGAGTTCTAAAAATCAGACAGTTCAGGTAGTTCTTTCAAAAATTAGATATACCAGTATAGTCTTGGACTTTTTTAATTAAGAAATGCTGGAAAAGTCATCGGTGGTGTAATAACTTACTAAATAACTACGTCAAAGTTCCAGGGATAAAATAAATCTCAAACTTCTTAATTAACTATTTCATTAATCAGATAAGGTGTCCTTATCCGATTAAAAAGGATTATTACATGTCGTTAATTGTCATCTGTCGTTGTCATCGTCGTCCATCGTCATGATCCATCACACTTTAACCTGCAACATTACCTTGACCATAACTTGAAGTATTTGACCTCTGTTCATAAAACTTCACATATGTATTCATCTTACCTCAAGGAATGTCGATCATTAACACAAGTCCAATAACTCTGACTTTTAATTTGACAGTTACGCACCTTTTCATAAATTTAACCCGCAACCTATCCCAAGTTCATAACTGGCCATAACTTGAAATGTGTTTAACCTATGTTTATGAAACTTCACAAACATCTTCATCCCCAAGGACTGATTTTACACATGTCCAGTATTAAACTCTGCTGAAATAAGAACATGGCAGTCGACACAATTGTTCCATGGAACACACGACTAGATGCTATTATGTAAGTACCTGAACCAAAGTTATTTGATTTAAAAACATATATATGTTACCTAAACTCTCAAAAAACATAGTCCACACCTTTATGTTGCTCTGAAATAATAGCTTTGTCATTAGATTTCCCACATGTATTAACCGAAATAATAGCCTGGTCATTAGATTTTCCACATGTATTAACTGAAATAATAGCCTGGTCATTAGATTGCCCACATGTATTCAATGAAATAATAGCCTGGTCATTAGATTTCCCACATGTATTAAATGAAATAATAGCTTTGTCATTAGATTTCCCACATCTATTAACTGAAATAATAGCTTGATCATTAGATTTCCCACATCTGTTAACTGAAATAATAGCTTGGACATTAGATTTCCCACATGTATTAACTGAAATCATAGCTTGGGTCATTAGATTTCCCACATGTATTAACTGAAATAATAGCTTGGTCATTAGATTTCCCACATCTATTAACTGAAATAATAGCTTGGTCATTAGATTTCCCACATGTATTAACTGAAATCATAGCTTGGTCATTAGATTTCCCACATCTATTGACTGAAATAATAGCTTGGACATTAGATTTCCCACATGTATTAACTGAAATCATAGCTTGGGTCATTAGATTTCCCACATGTATTAACTGAAATAATAGCTTGGTCATTAGATTTCCCACATCTATTAACTGAAATAATAGCTTGGTCATTAGATTTCCCACATGTATTAACTGAAATCATAGCTTGGTCATTAGATTTCCCACATCTATTGACTGAAATAATAGCTTGGTCATTAGATTTCCCACATGAATTAACTGAAATGATAGCTTGGACATTAGATTTCCCACATCTATTAACTGAAATAATAGCAAGGTCATTAGATTTCCCACATCCATTAACTGAAATAATAGCTTGATCATTAGATTTCCCACATCTATTAACTGAAATAATAGCTTGATCGTTAGATTTCCCACATGTATTAACTGAAATAATAGCTTGGTCATTAGATTTCCCACATCTATTAACTGAAATAATAGCTTGGACATTAGATTTCCCACATCTATTAACTGACATAATAGCTTGGACATTAGGTTTCCCACATATATTAACTGAAATAATAGCTTGGACATTAGATTTCCCACATATATTAACTGAAATAATAGCTTGGACATTAAATTTCCCACATGTATTAACTGAAATAATAGCTTGGACATTGGATTTCCCACATCTATTAACTGAAATAATAGCTTGGACATTAGATTTCCCACATGAATTAACTGAAATAATAGTTTGGTCATTAGGTAACTGAAATAATGAAGAGAAAAAATATACATTTGCCCAAATTTTCGTTGTAATCTAATGTTGATAATAATTTATTCAGGTTGATAATAAACATAACTTTTGTCAGCCACTTTACTAATATGCCTTAGGTTAATATGATTGGACTCTGCACAGTTATTCATCGATAATCAGTTTTATAACTTTTACGCATTGCTGGGCCTAATTAATAGTGAACCCATTATTATTCAATGAACAGTTAATTAATCTTACCACTCGTTAATATAAATCACAAAACTGTAAACAAGAAACTGTCACAGTTATCAAATTGGTTATACGCAAAATGAACCACATATATGCACTTTCTAGATAGATACCCAGTATACCTTCGAATTTATATATGATAGAATGTGCTGCAATCTATACAAACCAGCTAAGAAGTTATATGACAACAACACGTTATTGCGAATGGAATGGTGGCATCTTTGAACAGTGTTTTTTGCCGATTTTTGTACCTTTTTTGTCGCCACATTATAAATTTGATCACCATCATTAAAAATGTTGAGGATTCACTTTGTCATGTTTAAGACTTCCAAACTTTCAACATTATATTATCAACAGACTATGTATCTATGGAGTCTTGAGGCAAAAGTCTCGATCTGATAGTAACCAAAATATCATTGGAGTCAATCCCTGCTTTTTAGTGACTAAATTTGAATAGACCCAGTACCAGGCTAATATGAGCCAAATGACTGCCGTAACCAACCGTCAATCCCCACAGGAGGTGGAATTATCTCCCAATGTTTTTAGTTCGGGGAATTGAGAACATGATACATGTATATATTCATTTCCAGTATTCATCTTCATCTCCATTCTTGTCATGTTTTTGCTCACCATCATTTACCAGTTCCACTCGATATGACCTTAAAGCTGTTAAAGGGCTGTAAAACACCATTCATTCAAATGTGAAGTATGTTTGACCAGGAAAAAAATTCCGCATTGTGAGCCTGAGTAAAAAAATGTATTACTTTTTCACAGTACATGTGCCATGCAGGGCTGTCTCTAATAGCCGGCAGCCGGCTATATTTGCTGTCTGTTTTGAATTTCAAGTTGGCTGGAACATTTATTTTTTTAAATCAGTATCAAATATTATGGAATTATTTCATCATCTGAAAGAATCATGAAATAACTAAAAATCCTGACCTTAATTAGCACCAAAAACATGAAATTGCATTTAATTATATAATTATACATGTAAATATAGACCACATGCTTATCCGCGGGGGAGAATGCCCGCGGACCCCCTAACAACCTCTCTCGCTTTTCTCGATCACTAATGGTAGCCGCTTGTCAAATCAAAGTAGCCACCTGTTTCAAAAATTAGAGACAGCCCTGCGCCATGTGCACATTTACTAAAATTTATTACAAAACAAAAAGAACCATGAGATTAAAGTCGAACTGCCTTATGAAATCAGAGTTTGATGACCCACCACTTAAAGGTCAGTATAATTGACTTAAAAACAACTTGTGTCAGTAAACATACTATTTACATAACTGTAAAGATTACCTGTAAGTAACTGACACGAGGTGTGGACCTTCTGCGTAGTGCTCACCTAACTATACGTACCTGTTGTGACCAACATATGGTGTAATGAGTGCATGTGAGTAGCGTACTTTATCACTTAATGGTACAAGCAAACAAATATATAAACTTGTTGGAGTGATTACATATATCAGAGTAGTATTTAGTAGAATGAGTAAACCGGCTACTTAAACATAACAGGCAGTGGTTTGTAAAATTGTTGATTTGCTATGGACCATTAACATTGTTTATTAGTAGCAGTGGAAAAGGAAATAAACAAATAATGATAAATGAAAATGGAGACATTTTAAAGTAAGCAGTGATGGATTACTTTAGGTATGATTCTGTTGCATTATTATTTTTTAAATGTTACTCAAGAGTTATTCATAAATTATAAAGTTTTGATGTTGTTTATGTTATGGTTTATATAAACATACAGGAATAATTATTACAACAAAAATCTGTATTGCTAAAAAAAAAAAAATTAAAAATGCATGAAGTATTAAGTTTATCTGAGTAAGTTTATCCCAACAATTACTATGTTAAAACAATTAGACATGCTGTTACATGACGTATATAAATATAACAGAATAATAAACAATCATAAAAAAGTGCAAACAATACAGTAAAAAGAGAGAAAAATCATACAACATTTCTCTATTTGCTTAACAATCCATTGGCCCCGTGTGGTTCCGGGGGCCCCGTTTGGTTGCCACTGCAGATCCCATTGGAGGGGAAGGCAGAGGGGTAGAACCCCACCCAAATTCTTGTTCATTTTATTTTTTTGTTCATGCTCATTAAAGGTCTTCATCATGACTCCTGCATTGTTTCAGATGCCATCTCGCTCATATCACTAGAGCAGTGGCAGAAAAACTATAACTTGGCTCCAGAGTAAATGGAGTGTCTACAATAGAAGTTGCAGCAACTCTGCAGTTCAGGGTGAGAAGGTTCTAGGCCCATTCTCCATATTTTATCCATATTTTATCTCGATGTACATGGAGGATGAGCCTGGCATGTTCATTCCTGTTAGGTGCCATATAACCTTTCATGTGTTGGTGCGCCTTAAAAACCCAGTTCAATTCAATTAACAATCCATTGTGAACAGTCTATTAATATTATGCCCCGCCAGGAAAGTGGTGCGGGCATATAATGTTAAAGTGGTGCATCCATCCGTCCGTCCATCCTTACGTGTGTACGTCCCGTTTTTACATTCAAGTTTTTCATTAAGTCAATTTCTCAATTGTCAATTGATGTTTTTAGATCACCTGAGCCGAAGGCTCAAGGTGATCTATTGGGATCACTCTTTGTCCGTCGTCGTTAACTTTTGTTTCAAAAGACTTCTGTTCACAAACCGCTTGGCCAGTTTTTACCAAACTTCACATGGATGATCCTTAGATGAATGGTTTTTAGATTTGATAAAATAAGGTCAGCGCGACATCCAAGATGGTCGCCACTACAATATATGGTCGAAACCTTAAAAAATCTTCTTCTCAAGCTCAAGCTGAACAGGTTTAGACAGTTTTTCTTTTAAAATGATCGCCAATGCCTAGAATACCAAGTTTGTTCAAATGAAGTCCCCGGGGTCAAAAATGGCCATGCTCCGGGGTCCAAAGTTTGCATATTGAGATTTTGCATGTTTTTCATAGACATATAGGAAAAAACTTTAAAAAATCTTCTTTTCTGAAACCACAAGGCATATATTATATTACAAGTAGCATCAGCTAATGGTCCTCTGCCAAGTTTGTTTAAATGGGTGACCCTGCGGTCACATTTGGCCCCACCCCAGCGGTCACATGTTTTACATAGACTTGTATAGAGAAAAACTTTTAAAAAATCTTCTTCTCTGAAACTGCAAGAGTCAGAGGTTTATTATTTTGCATTTTCTATAAGATTATGGTCCTCTACCAAGTTTGTTCAAATGGTGACCCTGGGGTCAAATTCGGCCCCGTCCCGGGCATCACAGTTTCACATAGATTTATATAGTAAAAAAAACAAATCTTCTTCTCTGAAACTACAAGAGCCAGAGGTTTAATATTTTGTATTTACTAATAGTATGAGCTTATGGTCCTTTACCAAGTTTATTCAAATGGTGACCCTAGATTCACATTTGGCCCTGCCCCAGCTAGAGGTCACATGACCGAAAATCATCAAAATCCAGAAAGGCCCCCAAATATACATAAATGTACCTGAGACAAAATACACTGTTGTAAAACACGGCCGTAACTCGTTCTGTTACTTCACGGAAATGAAACATTCATTGTTTACAAAGTTTAATCGATTCACTTTTTAAAAGCCGCTAGCAGTTGCCTCAGCCTTAAAGGATTATGCAGTTGGTCTAAATATTTGACCAACTCTTCTTGAATGACGAGCTGCATATTGTTTACGGGGTTTGATGATTTATAACTTCCGGTTTTACGACAATACGTTCTGTATTTTATTACTAACTATGGCAGCCTAAATATGTTTTAAGAACAATAACGCAATAGTTAATGATAAACAATATTGTTTAAGCAGTTGTTTTATCAAGTTCTAAATTGTTTCAATTCTGCCAGTGAGATCTTGTTTGTCCGGGTACATTTCTGTATATTTGGGGCCGTTCTGGAATTCAAAGATTTTTGGGTACGTTTCTGTATACAGTCTAAAGGAAAGGTACCCAATACGACAATGACCCCGTCAGCCAGAGTACCGGTAGCTTAACTTGTTTTACCTTGTAATAGCATAAAGATGATAAAAGCTTGATCAATCTAATATCAAAAGTGCAAATTATATATTCAGTTATCACATTAACATCAATATCAATCTGACATTGTTTAATACTTCTTTTAAACTCTGCTATTTTTTCTCAGTTCTATACAAATGCATTAAAGTAATTTTCATGACATAAATGTATGATAAATTACATCTTTTTCAGAATTTATACATTATTTATTTATGTGGTATATTGCAATGTATGTTTTAAGAGAAATAAACTATTACAGAAGAAATGTTAAATGATGGGGAAAATGATATGCAGTGATGTAGATTTTAAGCAATAAGTTGAAATACCACTGTTAATGCATTGTTGATTGTATGCACTCAGATGTAAATTAGGAGGAAAATAATTACCAAATTCCCTTCAAAATAACAGGTTAAGGTGAATAATTTAACCATAGGCGAAAATAAATACCATAATAGCTGTAATGTAAGCTCCTTAACTGTTGGTCAGAATGTGTTAGTAGTTAGTGTTTAGTATGTAGTTGTGCAGGTAAAACGCATGTGCTGTCAAGGTAGTTTGTACTGACTATTGCTGCTAATCCATTTCATATTTTGTGGAATTCATACTGTAATAGCTCTGAAGATAATTTTCAAAATGTCAGTTGTGTGCAAGAAAAAGCATCATTCATGGGTATGCATTTCAGATAGGGAATTCAACCCTTTGTATAACTTTTAATCATAACGCTAGTTCAAAATAGTTAAAACTTGGATTGAAATTGTCCATCTAAACCTAACATCGGTGAACAGTCATATTCTTATAATCTAATACGGAGTTATTTTGTCAGGCTGACTTGACTATTTGTATCATATTTAAACTTTATTTTTCTTTAAAAAATGGCGATGATCTTAAAGGCATGTGAGACTGAGTTGTTACCTCAATCATACCAAATTGATGACAACCTTTTCTTCTGTTGATTAAATGGTTGCTTATTTATTGTGGGGTGCATAGTACAATATGTGATGTTGACCTACATACAATCAATATACAATTTGCCATGTTAACCCACTTTCAAGATTAAGTGACTGTTAATTGGCTGTGAAGTATTTGTTAATTTGTTCTCACTCACTCAAGAGTTTTTGATAGATGTATCATTGATACATCAGGCTGTCAGACCTAGCTTATGCAGTAGTGTTTCTCAGTCAAGCATCTTCCATTAGTGATTTTATTAAAAAGAAAGGTTTTTAATTAACTTTGGTCACAATGGGGATAAATAATGGCTAAGTCTCAGTGAAATTGTATATTGTGTAAACCTCTCAATACTATGTCTGACATAATATTCCTATACTTTTGTATAATTATATAACATGTTGCCAGTTGTCAATCATTTATCCATTTTAACCAATCAAACCAATACTATACATCCGACAAACAGTAACAGTGCAACAGTTTAATAAAGCACGTGCAACTGTATTATAATATAACCTATTGTCAGTATACTCCGACATCAACAATAGAGCGGAGATATATAAGTACTGGCGTCTTGTTAATTATATTGTTTAAGCAATGAACTGTTTGTCCGCAATTATTGGCCGTTTCAGTCTATTTTTGGAAAGTATTATAATATTGCTCAATCTCGTGCTAAATTTTGAGCTTTAGACCTCTGCCCCACATGGGTTCAAGCCCCGACAGTTTTATGTCCGACGGAAATCTTCATCATCCATCTCCCTTTGAGGTTGCTGTCCCAATATGACCTAATATAATGTGTTAATATGACCATTTATTGACATTATTGAATGTGTATATAATATTTTTAGCTCTGCCAGCAGAGCTTATGGGATGGCGAGTTGTCCGTCGTCCGTCGTATGTTGTTTGTTAACTTTCACCTCGTTAAGACGATAGGGCCTTCATTTTTCATTTAGTCTTTACCAAACTTTATCAGATTGTTACTATCAAAGAAATCTTGGACTATTCTGAAAACCAGCCAGATTAGACCAGTAAAAGCGGAGTTGCCCTTGATTTAGTTAAAAATGCTATATTTTGCCTCGTTAAGACGATAGGGCCTTCATTTTTCATCCGATCTTTACCAAACTTGATCAGATTGTTAATATCAATGAAAGCTTGGCGGATTTCGAAAACCACCCAGATCGAATCAGTAACACCAGAGTTATGGCCCTTGTTTTGCTGAAAAATGCCATTTTATGCCTTATGACCAATCTAGCACCTTCATTTATTATTTCATCTTTACCAAACTTGTACAGGTTGTTAACATCAATGAAAGCTCGGACAAGTTTGAAAATCAGCCAGATCAGACCAGTAACACCAGAGTTATGGCCCTTGATTTTATTACCAGGGTCTTTATATCATATATATTGTTCTATTCCCTTCCACTCTAGTCCCCTTTACAGTGATATGAAGGTGTATATGTTGTTCTATTCCCCTCAACAATGATATGAAGGTGTATATATGTTTCTATTCCTCTCAACAGTGATATGAAAGTGTATATATTGTTCCTCTCCACAGTGATATGAATGTATATATGTTTCTGTTCCTCTCCACAGTGATATGAAAGTGTATATATTGTTCCTCTCCACAGTGATATGAAGGTGTATATATTGTTCTATTCCTCTCCACAGTGATATGAAGCTGTATATATAATGTTTATATTCCCCTCCACAGTGATATGAAGCTGTATATATTGTTCTATTCCCTTCCACTCTAGTCCCCTCCACAGTGATATGAATGTGTATATATGTTTCTATTCCTCTCCACTGTGATATGAAGGTATATATATATTGTTCTATTCCCCTCCACAGTGATATGAAGCTGTATATATAATGTTTCTATTCCTCTCCACAGTGATATGAAGCTGTATATATAATGTTTATATTCCCCTCCACAGTGATATGAAGCTGTATATATAATGTTTCTATTCCTCTCCACAGTGATATGAAGCTGTATATATAATGTTTCTATTCCTCTCCACAGTGATATGAAGTGTATATATTGTTCTATTCCCTTCCACTCTAGTCCCCTCCACAGTGATATGAAGGTGTATATGTTTCTATTCCTCTCCACAGTGATATGAAGGTATATATATTGTTCTATTCCTGCACATTGATATGAAGGTATATATAATGTTTCTATTCCCCTCCACATTGATATGAAGGTGTATATCTATTTCTGTTCTCCTCCACATTGATATGAAGGTGTATATAATGTTTCTATTCCCCTCCACATTGATATGAAGGTATATATATTGTTCTATTCCTGCACATTGATATGAAGGTATATATAATGTTTCTATTCCCCTCCACATTGATATGAAGGTGTATATCTATTTCTGTTCTCCTCCACAGTGATATGAAGGTGTATATAATGTTTCTATTCCCCTCCACATTGATATGAAGGTGTATATCTATTTCTGCTCTCCGCCACAGTGATATGAAGAGTGTATGTAACCAGCTGTGTAAGGAGTTTATGAGTGACATTCTGCACATCACCAGCAGATCAGAAGATGACGATGTTACGGAGTTACAGAAATATCTCCTGGAGGGGCGAGGCTGGCTCCTGCTACAGGTCATACACAGGAAGGGCGTACAGGTAGGGAAAAAAGTACTTTTGAGTGTCTTGAGCCAGGAATTGTGTGATGCTTATCATTCACACGACACTGAGTGCATTTTAGGACTTCTCTGGAGGTTGCTTAGATCACATAAACAACAGCAATAAAAGTGATAATTTAGTTTTGCAATTATTGTTCTGGTTCTTTGTTATTTTTTTTTTTAAAGTATCTTTATAAATAACTGAAATTGATATGTTTAGTGTTTTCAGATTACTAGTCGAGTGCTGTCCAGCTGAATTTAGCATTGCATTTACTGACATGAATGTAGTAAGTTCACCCCTATATAATTGTTCATGGAAAAGAATTTCATGTCAAGATCATGAGACTCAGTTTGAAACTGCTACAAGAGTTTTAGCCAGTTTCCACTGTTTATTATTATTTGTTCCATTTCAGAGTATTAGTGGATGCCGTGATCTTGCCAATCTTCTAGTGTCACTGTTGCCATGGTGTTTGAAATTCCCTCTCAAGCCTTCAGGAGATCAGGATCTGGGTGAGTTATATTCCATGTAAAGAAGATCTTGGATTCAAGTCAATAAAGAAAAAAATATTTCAAAATAATAACACCTTTCTCTGAGAATAATGCTACACTCTTTTTATCATTGTGCACACAATTATAGGCCCTAATCCATTTAAAATACCAAAAATCAGATGCCCTTTGCATTCCATATGCTTTCTGTTTGAGAAAAGGCCTTTGGTCTTGTATACCCATTGACGGGCATCTGTTGATTTACATATATAGTTTATATTACTACCATATCATTCCTTATTTGTAAATAGTTTTATCTTTATATATTTACATTAATTTTTATTTACTACTTCATTTCTTCATCTTTCATCATTTTTGCGCACAATATGACCTATTTATGTAAAACACCATTCATCCATCCATCTTATTCTTGATGTTAATTATCTGCGCAATCAAGTTCATGATAATCTATGTTCGAAAAAATGCAAAAACAAATTTATTTATAGGATTATAGACAAATATAATTCATATCAGAGTTTATTATCAGTCGAAGGTGAGTGAGTGTGCCCAGCATTTGGATAAGATAATTATGTTGTTTCTAAGATACATGCTATTGTTTTCTGTACATAAATGTTTATTAATCAGAGTTATAATTAGTCCAAGGACAGTCGTGTATAGATAAGTGTCATCGTGACATGTAATATATGTAATACATGTAATTTATCAAGAAACTAGTTTAGTCCAAGTACTTTCATAGCTGAGGGTTTTTCTTCCTCATTCTTTATAAGGTTTAAATGCATTATTGGTGCAATGTTATCAACAATTAGCCAACCAAGTCAGTGGGCTTTTTTGGCTGTTTTTATAGCCGTTATTGGGATTTATTACCAATGCCATAACATTTATTTTTTTCTCCAATTTTGAGACAAAAATTCCCAATTGGAAAAAAAAAAAAAAGCGTTATTGTGACAAGTGGGTTTACTGAGAATAAAACACTTTTAAATGCCTCTGCTGACCTTATTGTACTGAAAACATATTAAAGATACACTTATTAAAGGGGTTGATGCACTATTTTCAAAACAGTTTATCTTAAAGGGCTCTGAAAAACTTGAAAAAAGCTGAAATAATTATCAAAATGCCATGAAAAATAAAGGAGATATGACCTATTCAAAGTTTGCAAAGAACATAAATGGAGGCGGCCATCTTTGAACGATGACGTCATCGTGCCGTTTTACCATATAAGGCATATTGACAAAATGTATTTTAAAGCAAAGAAAACCACTGCAAATTGATTAAAAATAAATATAAAGATGTAAAATGCATACATTTTAGTATTATTTTTCATTTGCAGTGATTTTCTTTGCTTTAAAAGACATTTTATCAATATGCCATATATGGTAAAACGGCGCGATGACGTCATCGTTCAAAGATGGCCGCCTCCATTTATGTTCTTTGCAAATTTTGAATAGGTCATATCTCCTTTATTTTTCATGGCATTTTGATTATTCTTTCAGCTTTTTTCAAGTTTTTCAGAGCCCTTTAAGATAAACTGTGTTTGAAAATAGTGCATCAATCCCTTTAAATATCTTCCCTAAGTATAGAGAAAAAAGCACTGAAAGTTGCCATGTGTGTTCCTTTCAAGTTCCTCGGCCATGTTTTGTTTCATGAGCATGTTTATATTTATTTAAATCGAAATCATTACACAACAATAGATATTTACAATTCACACATTGCAACATCTGTGAAAAGCGAGAAGACGGTTTTATTTGATGATGTAGAAAACTTTGAACAGGTAAATTAATCCACAGGTAAATGTATTTTATCTGGCAATAGTTGTGCAGCTATACAATTCAGATTTACCTCATTTCTCCGTGCAGTCACTCAGTGGTAAAAGTGGTATCTACGTCATGCAAATAATACTTACTTAAAGAGAAACTGGAAGTAATGCATGTACTTGCATTATAAAACCGGGTTACCCATATTTCATGGCATAAGTTTAAACTTGATTAAGTTACACTGGATTCGTGTGCAATTCAGTCATTGTGATCCCGTTTTTTATTCTCCAGATATTACCCAAAGTTCTACACTACCTCCTATCAGTCATTGCTTCCACAACATATTAAAAACCAGTCACGGAAAAACAAGTTATCTCCGGCACCAAGCAGTTCCGGCTACTCGTCAGTCAAACATGTCACCGCAAGATCTCAGTGGCAAAACATTCAGTGAAACTGGTAGCGGAAAAAGAAAGTACTCAAAAAGAAGATCTTTTGAAAGTAAAGATACGAAGGAAGATTCAGACGACAACAGTTCTGAAGTTACCGAAGAAAAATCTCGTAAAATAAAGCGTAAGAGCAGATATTACCACATTCATAGTTCTGTTGATCGGCAGATGCAGCAAAAGGCAGACTCCGACTCGGATGATGACGACCTGAATTTGCTTCTGAAAAACATGAAAATGGTGGCAAGTGCCACGTCCGGATATGAGCTCTGTATTCTCATTCTAGATTTACTGTACAATTTGAGTTTGTATGATCTCGATGAAAAATCAGCAGGGAAGCTGATTTCGCCCTCGATTCTTCCACATCTGTTGCCATGTCTTGCCTGTATTGATAAAGATGAAATGAAAGAGAATGAGTTGCCGTGGGAACGTGATGCAAAGCGGGCAATCCAAAGGCATATTTTGAAGGTCGTTATTTCAGCATGCGGCATTGTAGCATTGCAGCAGAACGGGATGAACATATTGATAGGTCATAAGGTTATTGAACAAATTCTTAATGCAGGGGAAGTTTTTGATCTTTTCAAGCACCATGAGCAGATGGACGCATCCCTATACGAGCAGCATGTCGATGATTTGAGTTTTATGTCCGATGCTATAATAGGGCTGGTACTTTGTTTGAACGTTGTGTTTGAAAATCTGACATTCAATCTCAGTTTTATCAAGACAGCTGTAAGTCTCATAGAAGACTTTGATGACCATAGAGGATTCCAAATGCTGAAGCAGTGTGTCATGTTCAGTGATTGGCTGAAGCTTCAATCACCTGACCATGCAGCAAATTCCTATTGGTCAGATGATGAACCAGTTAGAATATTTGGTACATTTTTGAACACCATGAAAATTGTTCGAGTGAACTATCTGCACTCCATGAAATGTGTGAAGAGGAAACATCAGAAGTGCACGTACGCTCAGTATTTCGATCATCACCATGATATACTTGGCATACCGCCAGCTAACGCTGGTCAAAATCAGGAGGCATCATCCTCAAAGCAGACTATACAGAAGCAGACGGTCTCAAAAAGAAGCATTGTATCCCAAAAAAGCGTCCAGCCTGTTTGTTTGGTTTCAACATGTACACACTTTCTACTTGACCTTTTGGTCAAGGTCGAGTGCAAGGCAACGAGACTTGACCTCTTGAAGACTATTTATTCAGCCGGAGTGTGTTGTTGCATGAACTTGAACGACATTGTGTCTTCATTTGTGATCGGAATTGAACGTTTTTCTCCAGCAGTCAGAATCTACGCTATTGACACACTAAATAAGATTGTACTGGAACATTTCATGGGAGGAATACCATCTCCCAAGGGAGACACTCAAATCATCTCCTGCTCTTATTGTGATACAGTTGCACTGAACTTCAATGCACAACATAATGTTCCTGTATGTCTGTCTGTTGAAGCAGGAATTGGCAGTAGCCGTGCAACTTGCATGGACACAAAAGGTCTTGACAGTGGAATTGACAGCAACGATGCCGGTAGAGAAGCGAAGATTTCTTGCCTATACAAGTTCTCAAAATGGAGACCCGTCGGCCAGCTGAAGAATTTGTTATATTCTAAAAACGATGCTTTGGCAACTTCTGTTGCAAAACACTTGATGGTGCTAGCAGTGAAAGGAAATGGTTATCTGAAAGCAGAGCTGTTCTTTAGTCTCTATATGCATGCACTTGAATTAGTTAAGAGGGGTGATTCTAATGCATCTAGTCAGTCTGACCAAAGTCTTTCTAGTAAATCCAACCAAAGTCTTAGTCTTTCCAAGTCAGTTCAGGTACATTGTTTATCTGCCTTGCCATATTTGCTACAGGCAAACTGCGTCACGAGAGCTTTTCTTACCAAGAAAGGGGTAAGAAAACTTTGTGAACTGTTAGAAGACGAGGTGTTACGAGCTCCTGTTTTGAAAATCTTTGAGGCGCTTGTTGTTCTAGATGAACAGAAGCTTGATTTAAAGAATCAGGATCTGTCTGAAGAGTGTCCATGTCCATATAAGGGTGGACTTGTGATAGATGCATTTATCAACGAATTGTCAAAGAGATCTTTCGATAGCACGTATGATACTTACACTGATGAATCAGAAACTAGAAAAGGTCGCATCAGACGGGATAGCGTAGTGCTGTCAAAATTTTCTCTTCCTGTGTTAGTAGACTTATGGGACACATGTGCCAAGTTGTGTATACACAGTCACGTTTTTGTGTCGCAATTTCAGGAGTGCTTGCGAAAAACTGAGTACTTGTTGCTGGAAACTCTTGATATTTTAATAAGCCCCAGTGTGATTGGCTTCCTTAAATCTCAAGGGAGTGCCGAGGATTCTGGTATGGAAGGTGACTCGGCGTCGTCTGCTTCAGAAGTAGAGAGAATGGATACAGGTGGCTTCTTCCTGCGAGTGTCTCTCCTGGAATCGCTGATGGTGGTGGTGGGTGCTTGTCATAACAGCATGGGCCAACAGGTGAGTGTTAAATAAATCATAAATCATGAAAATGGCAGTTGCCAGCTCCCATGTTGGATTGTTTTGAGTTTTAATATGTTTATCTCTACTGGCTGAAGTATTCCCTTATACTACTTTGCAGATTACAGTGTAGCTGTTTAATTGAATCTGATTGACAGGATATACACTTAGATTCCTCTTTAATAATTCATAATTTGTATAAGAGCATTTTCAACTAGCAGAGCACTCAAAGCCTTGGGTTTCTTGTTAATAAAATCTGGCTAAACCAAGGTTACTTGTCTTTTAACTGAAATTGACCTGTTGTGCATTGAACACTGGTGTATAGATCTAATAGTGTCTAATTTTCTTATTTTAACCTTCCTTTATAGGTCTGATGCATGATGTTCCCTGCTTTATGGATAGCCATATAAGATTTCATTTTTAACAGTAAAATTGAAGAAAAATATGTTATTGAATATGATATCTATGTAAATTAAAGTGAAACATTTATATTATATATTCTGTGATGAATTATAGAAATTTCCCACTTTGAGAAAATCTATAACATATCCCTTCCTCTACTGTGCTATTTGCCTAGTGTGCAAGATAGCACAGTAGCCAAATGTTATGAACTAAACGATAGATGTCACGATATTACGTCACGAATTGACGTCATGATATTACTCCGCGCTGTCGCCAAAGTAGTGACAGAAGAAGGAATACCTGTGTCAAAAGACGATTGGAAAGAAATTCATCACAGAATATAAATTATATAGTTTAATTAACATTTTTGTCGTGATACGGAAAATAATTCGCTCGTGAGAAATATTCTTGCGATATAGAAACTCGTGCTAAAACGCTCTTGTTTCTATATCGCAAGAATCTTTCTCACTCGGGAATTATTTCCCGTATCACTTCAACAATGTTAATTAAACTCTATGTATTGCAGAATACTGTCAAGTTGAAGATGTGGGAGCGGATCAAGGACAGGTTCCGACGTACAATGAAATTGGAACCCACCAAGCTGAAGATGCTGCTGGACGCCTTCATGAATGCGGCCATGCCACAGTTTGTCTCGCTTCTGGAATACTCCTACAGCAGAAATGTCGCCATGGTGGTAAGACATTTATTGTGTTAGCTTTATAAAAGCAAAGTTTGTGCAGTAAGTCTGTATTTTTTCATTTCAAGATTTATTTTCCCATCTTACATATACCTTTTATATTTTAATAGAAAAAAAAGAGGTTTCACACACTCAAAAGGTATTATGATATTTCAGTACATTCGCGATGATGACATATATGATGAGGATGAAGTTAGACAACTCCTGCAGACAGGAAGTGATGATGAACATGAGATTATGACAGAGATTGGGTATGATGCTGACAGTGAAGAGACCCTTTACGATGATTCTGAAAAAGGTACGTTGATAGATTCTGAAAAAGGTACGTTGATAGATTCTAAAAAAAGGTACGTTGATAGATTCTGAAAAAGGTACGTTGATAGATTGACATAATTTTGTTCTGTTTGTATGTGTTTCTTAATGATATCAACATATTTAATGCAGAGAAGGTTCTTTAAAATGACAAAATTAATGAATATTTAACAAGTTAACTTGTCTTACAACTTCGAGAATTACATAATCCAATCATAGAAATAGACTAGTACTTTGATTAAGATTTTAAATTATTTGTTTCAAAACAATTGTACATTTTTATTAAATTTCAGAAAAGCATATGAGATGTTTGCTGAAGTGCCGGACTTCACAGAAGGTGTACATCCCGTCCACATTCAGGCTTCTGTTTGACCTCCTTGTACTGATACACAGACAAGATTCTGCCACCATGGTTGTCAGTTCTCTATTGCACAAGATTGTCCAGAGTGTCAGAGCTGATGTCAACATGGTCAAGGCCATGTGTCAACAGGTATGTGTCAATTCTGTACTGATGGTACATAGTGTCAGAGCTGAGGCCAATATTGTTAGGTATACGTGTCAACAAGTATGTGTCAGCAGGTATGTGTGTCAACAGGTATGTGTCAACTCTTTACTACACAAGATGATACATAGTGTCAGAAGTGATGTCAATATTGTAAATGCCATGTGTCAGCGGGTATTTGTCAACTATATACTACACAAGATTGTATGACATCATAGTGTCAGAGCTGATGTCAATTTTGTCAATGCCATGTGTCAACAGTGTCAGTTTTGTACTACATAGTATGGTACATAATGTCAGTTCACATCATTATTGGTGTGTGTCAATTCTGAATCAGTTTCATTCATAAACAACAACTGCTGTACATAGTGTATTACACAAGTCGTCATTGCTGTCTATTTTTACTTTATACTGAAATTAGTCAGATGTTTATTATTTAAAAACAGAATTTTTATGTTTCAAATAATTTCCTTGTATGAATCAATGAATGTTTTGCATAAGTGGCAGTGTGTTCCAGAATTAGTATATGTAATAGTTTTGTCAATAAGTTAACCAAGATATGTCATGTGTTCTCAATTCCACCAGGATGTGTTGTCAGTGATTCTAGATGAAGAGGGTTTCTGGTCCAGTTTGGTCACTGAGGACACAGAAGAAACAGGTTTGTCCTTTGTTGATACTGGACTCATGGTAGAGCCTAGTACACATAGTACACGTGTGTGTGTTATATTTACATCTAAAATTTAAAAGTGAATTTAATAATTAATTCCTTGTTTGTTTGCTTGTTTGTTTGAATGGTGTTTTACATCATTTTTAACACATTTTAGGCCATATATGATGGTCGATTGTTTTGTGGTAGAGGCAGACCACTCCATATTGTCCTGGATAGAACCAGTAATGTATACCCCCATCATCAGTAAGAATCGACACTTTCTCACTTAAAAGTTGAGCTCCTAGTGGGATACAAACCCTCAGTGGGGAGAGGCGAAAAGGTTTACTATACAACCCCTCAACCATAACATTCACAACGTTTATTCCACCTTTTAATACTGATGCTTTAAAGGAGTATATTAATGTTACTTTAGTTTGTACAGATTTCATTCCATGTCTGTTCTGCTCAATCTAGTTTCATCGAATGTATTCTATATGCAATTTTTGTCTAAACCTGGGATTTAATCAATGCATCTACACGTATTTATATCATGTATGTACGTACACAAGTGTCTGAATAAAATTATCAAAAAAAAAAGAAAAAGATATTGAATTCACTATATAAACCTGCTGGAGATAGTTTACATGTATATATAAAACTAAACTAATCACACACAACATATGATTATTTGTATAATCCTTTCCATATAAATTTTGTCTCGGCCCCTTTATGATTTCCCATGTACATTAGTCATGTCAAAATGGTGCATGATTATAAAGGGCAAGATTTGTGTTTATATGATAATGCTAAAAGGAATTATAAAAAAGTGATGATACATGAAAAGGACAATTTAGTGAGTGGTAGAAAACATCTGAACAATTAAAAATATACTTTATTATACCCTCTGCTTTCACACAGCGAAGTGGGGACTGTATAGGAATAACATTGTCCATAGCCTCCTGTCGCTTCCCGACCCATTGTGTCCGGTAACACATTTAAGTTGCGTCATGTCCCTTTACACATTTTCATTACTTGCATTCCTAAAACAGTTTTGATTGGGTTGTTCCCAAACTTCATATACACACAACAACTGATGATCTTGTGTCCCTCTACAACAACTGATGATCTTGTGTCCCTCTACATCACCCATATTTTTGCCAGAATTATGGCCCATTTTTTACTTAGAATTTAAGCAGAGGTATTTATCACCTTAGTGATAGTTCTAGTTTATCCATATTTTGTATTTAATAGTTATGCCTAGAAATGGAAAAACATTTTGTACTAGGTGCTATTGCCTATATATTAAAATAATAAAACGTGTTGAATACAGTCAGATTTGCCCGGTTTACATAATACCTTTGTTAAATACAGATGTTCCTTTTCAGTCCAAAGCAATTTATTGGCATTGATCCAGCAGTTGGGTCAGCACCAACTGCAATCACATGACCTACAGAAACTACTGCAGCTGTTCCAGCACTCAGACATACCCATGGTAAGTGGTTGATACATGTTTGTCTGTTAAAGTTTCTGTTTTATATGTTCTCTTAAAGTAGCCATCCCACCAACAACAGCCACGTTTTACAACATGTGTACATCGTTTCTAAACATACAGACAATGATGTATATATATACTTTACATATTTTGAGAATCCAAACTCTAAAGACACCGTATAAATAGAGAATATTATGTCAGTGCTTTTGACTATCAAGTTTATTAGGCGAGGCTTAGAAAACAAAGAATAGCGAGGCTCTGATGAGCCATTTTTCGTTTTCGTGCCGAGCCTAATAAACTTGATAGTAAAAGGCACTGACATAATATTCTATTTATCATGTAGATTATCCACATTTTTTGTATGAATTACTATTATTACTTATTTCTAAGAATGTTACGCTTATTGAGGACGCCGCCATGTTGTTTTTTGTTTGTTTCTTGATGTCGGGCAACATTACGTGCATGACGTCAGATAACGTTACGTACAATAAACGCCGAGGGATTCCGCATTGATTTGCTCTATTGGTCAGTGCCCAATAAAGCAAAATGTAATAGGACACCACTTTATTAGGCAGAAACGTGCATATCTGTATGATAAACGGTTTTAACCAGCCTGGCTAAACCTCAAAACTGGAGTGTCGAATTAAGATTTACCAACTCATTCATTTTACGCACATTCAGTCACGGGTATTTAAAGAAACCTGGAATACCTGGAATAAACCTTTGCTTTTAATTGGCACATATGAATTATTATATGACCTGAACACCTGTATAGAGTTTTGATAATCAATTTGTAATGTAATTTTGTCATTATTTGGTGGGTTAGTTTCTTTAATGCTTACACAGGCTATTGGGATGTTCAATAAGTCAAAGTGAGTGTAAAAGAAAACCTGTTGATTTGGATTGAATATCAGAAATATTTCATTGAGAATGGAATTTGTTTTTTTTATATTTTGCAGAACATGAGAAACTGTATACATTTTCTTTTTTCGATATACTTGTTTTATTAGTTTCTATTTGTTCCCTTACAGGAGCATCTGTTGTCGGTTCTCCAGTCCATAGTCGAGGACTCCCAGATCATGTCACATCACAGTGTTACATTCCCTGCACAAGTCTTAGATCAGGAACTGGGCCAGTCTCAGGAGATGTTGGAGAGTGAATCTTTATTGGACAGCATCAGTCCACTTCTGAAGAATATGTCATCTCTCTTCATGCTTAGTGTTCCCAAAGCTGAAAGTAATGGTAAAAAAATATATATTAAGTAGCCTTCTGAATCAAATGAATGGTACATCAATCTGTGATAATGCCAGCATTAATTTGAAATTTAGAAAGTTTGATTTAGTCTAATAATAAGTTCCCAGAACTGAAAACAATGGTAAAGAACTGTTTAAGTACCTTTTTGAATATTTTGAATGAAAATGATGATATAGTCCCATGACTAACAGTCTACACGGTAATGTTTGGAAGGCACTTGCCCTGTGGGGTGACTGCTTTTGAAATCAACTTATCCAAAACTTTACTGACTTGTCCGACACTAATGTTTGTTCGAAGTAACTACAATTTGCTATATTTTCAGTGCTACACAGGAAAAATATCTAGGCATGAAATTCTTACGTTTTACATATGTGAAACATATGCATTCCATACATGTATTTCATATGAAAGTAACTTATATGTAATATGTTTTCTTCTGATTTTCAGTTCTATTGAAGTTTACACATATATTATTATAGTAAGAAAAGTACTGATTTCCTGTCCTAATCCAGTCTAGATGTAGAAAAACTTTAGAATATTTAATATGTCACCAGATAAACCTTTCAAGCACTCTATAAAGAACAGTTTTTGGACAATTTTTGGAAACATCAATTAAAGCAGAGCTTGTTGCTTAATGTATTTGCAAAATTATGTAAAAGTTGTTACTATGATGAAGTAACCAGCCTGGCCAAACCTCAAACGTTCTCATTTCGGATATATTTGACCCCGTTCCGATTATATGTAACTGGAGGCACTTCAGCTCCTTATTGAAAAAATAATACCTTCACAAGAAAAAACAAAATACTGAATGAATGTTTAATGATCTTAAAACCGAAAGACTGACAGCTTTAATTTGAAAAACAATTTATGTCTTTACGTGGAATAGATTAATCATTCCTAAAACCAAATTTAAATATGCTTTACAGACAATGTGGACATCAATTGTATGCTTATATAATGAAAGACGGAAGTGCGATAACTCCTGTACCCTCTATTTAAACGACAAAATCTATTGGGGGAAAAAGCTTAAATCCTGAATTTAATGCAAATCTCAAAATACTGTTGGTCATGTATAACAGAATAAGAAATTGGTTGTTACTTTAATTTGAAATTTGATAACATGAGTGACTATGGAAAAAAAATTGTTTACAAGGTTGGGCTTGTAGAAATGAAGAAAAAAAGTTGATAGGGTGGAATATCACAATTTCAAAAACAGCCCTTATGTATGCAGAGAGGTAGCTGCTAAGTTAATAGTTGCTATTAGAGGAGAACTATGACTGACATTTCAGATGTAGCTGACTCAAGGCAGACGCAGCAGGAGGTATGGAAGACGTGTGCTGTACAGATCAGTCTCAAGGATGTGCTCACCTGGCCTCCATTCCAGAACGGGTTTACCATCACCTTGTGGCTATGTTTGGACAAGGGAAACAACCAGCATTACTCACCAAAGATGCCATTATATAACACTGATGCTGGTAAGTGAATCCCACTTGATCGAGATGCTACGGGCTGAAGGACTACAAAAATTCCCACATGATTACAGCTATTGACTGAAGGACAATTAATGTTTCAACATGACCGATGGACTATATCCCACTTGATTGTGACTATGGGTTGAGTGACCATAAAGAGTTGATTGTGACTATGTACTAAGGGAATATTAACACTTGATTGTGACTGGGCTGAGGGACTATTAACACTTGATTGTGACTGGGCTGAGGGACTACTAACACTTGATTGTGACTATGGGTTGAGGGGCTATTAACACTTAATTGTGACTATGGGCTGAAGGGCTATTAACACTTGATTGTGACTATGGGCTGAGGGGCTATTAACACTTGATTGTGACTATGGACTGAGGGGCTATTAACACTTGATTGTGACTATGGGCTGCGGGGCTATTAACACTTGATTGTGACTATGTACTAAGGAACTATTAACACTTAATTGTGACTATGGGCTGAAGGGCTATTAACACTTGATTGTGACTATGGGCTGAGGGGCTATTAACACTTGATTGTGACTATGGACTGAGGGGCTATTAACACTTGATTGTGACTGGGCTGAGGGGCTTTTAACACTTGATTGTGACTATGTACTAAGGGACTATTAACATGACTGTGACTATATACTATGAGGCTATTAACACTTGATTGTGACTATGGGCTGAGGGGCTATTAGCACTTGATTGTGACTATATACTAAGGGACTAATAACATGACTGTGACTATGTACTATGCTATTAACACTTGATTGTGACTATGGGCTGAGGGGCTATTAACACTTGATTGTGACTATGGGCTGAGGGGCTATTAACACTAGATTGTGACTATGTACTAAGGGACTACTAACACTTGATTGTGACTATGTACTAAGGGACTATTAACACTTGATTGTGACTATGTACTAAGGGACTATTAACACTAGATTGTGACTATGTACTAAGGGACTATTAACACTTGATTGTGACTATGTACTAAGGGACTATTAACACTTGATTGTGACTTTGTAGTAAGGGACTATTAACACTTGATTGTGACTATGTACTGCATGGCTATAAACACTTGATTGTGACTTTGGGCTAAGGGACAACAAACAACACTGTCCCACCTAAATTAGGGGATGTTTTTCACCTGAGTGAAGGACTAATAGCCTTAGAATTACACTCACTTTGAAACTAAAATCGTATTCTGTGTACTTTGGTAAACCCATCCTGGGTTCCATGGAATTTTAGGTAACGTATGTAGTATATATATTTATAAAACATTTATTTTACTTTTTAATACAATGCCAATAGCCTGAAATGTGTGACTGAAATATATTGTAATTTAAATTTAGTTGTATTAAACAAAATAATCTAGATTACTGGTATATTTCTATTTTAATATTTTCCACTTTAGATACACAAGAGATGTGTGATCTGACAGAAAACCAAGATGAGGAGAGTTCTGTATGCAGGTGTTTACATGTCATCTCCATAGGAACCAGGGAAAAACTACTGGAAGTGTGGGCCGATACAGACTTGGGCACACTTATTTTCAGGTAGGCGGTGTATTTGTAGTTGTGATGTTACGAAACCTGTGTAATATTCGTTCATAATGGATTTCATAGCACGACCAATTTCAAATGCGTAGAATTGGTTATTCTCTTATAGATATGTAGAATGAACTAAACAAATTGAACAGTTTGACTTGCTTTTAATTCCACCCGACCCCACCTCCACCCTACTGAAAAGTGTGTGGAGTATGTGGTGATGGCCCCAGTTCATCTGTAGATCTGATATTCTCCACTGTGCGACTTTGGAAGGTCAAGGTCACAATTTGAGGTCAAAGGTCATACTATATACAGCTGAAGGCAATGTTCTTGTGACTTAGAATGGATTGAGATAATTTAACTTGATTCAGTAATGTATCGCAACCAGACGCTGTGTCAGGTGTGTTGTATACTAACAGTTTTGTATCCCATAAAGATCTAGGACATAATATACATGTGGGTTCAGTGGTAATTTTATAAGCATATATAGGTAATGTTTGTTTCTGCTATGCAACCTTGAAATGGATTAAGATACAGCTAAGTCAAGGTGGCGAATACTAATATCAATGTCCACCTCAATGGTCAATTTTGGTTATAACTATATGCCCAAAAAGGCAATGTTCAAGTCTGCTCTTTAACTTCGGAATGAATTGAAATTATTAAATTTTATTACATTTCTATGCGTGAAAGATCGGGATTTCTCAGTGCAAGAATATTCATAATCGCTAAATATTAATAACTAACTCAGAACACAATAATAACTAACGTTGCTACCTCAGAACACAATAATAACTAACGTTGCGACGTTGAGGCGTGACGTCAACAAAGTGTTGCTGACGTCGACGTCATCCGCCGATAACGTTCAATAAAGCGAATATTTGTTTGAAAAACGTAATTGAAAATGTAATAAATAGATTATTTAACTGCTGGGATCTATTATTGGGTAATCCTTCACTTGATGGTAGACGTGCTTTGTTTTTTCACTCACTCACATGCGCTCGTTCGTGAAAAGAACCACACGTCTACCACTTGTGAAGGATTTCCCTATAATCGATCCCAGCAGTTAAATAATCTCTATATCTTGTTAAAAAATATTATGTCAACATGCCAATGCCTCACATACCATAAACAGATACTTCCCTCAAAAGACTAGGTAATAGCACAGAGTTACAGAGTTGACCTGCTCCTAAACTATATACAGATTTGAATTAACATTTTACAGACTGACCAGTGAGGCGAGTGCGAGTCTGGTTGTCCAGGAAACCAAGTTGAGTGGAGTAATGTCCCCTTCCAAGTGGCAGCACCTGGTTGTTAGTTACGTGGAGGGTCTAGATGGCAGCACACTCACAGGCAAGGTATGATGCATGAATAATATAGCTATGGTTCGTTACTAACTATTTACTGGATGTTTTAATTCCCATAATTGTTCAGTCTAACCATGTTTTTTCGCGAGATCCCTTTTAAGATTGTTTTCAATAAATGTTTAATTCCCATCATTTTTCATTCCCAGTGAGTAACCATGTTTTTCACAAGATCCCTCTCAAAATTGAATTACTGTTAATACCATCTGTTTTTTTAGATTTTCTGATATGTTTTAGTAATTATGACACATTTTATCATCAAGGCTTAAAGGGACACGTGGCAATCTTGAAGTTTTTATCAAGCATTGAAATTAGTTTCACAATTTATTAATCCAGTATCATTTTGACATTAAACCTGCTTGCACATAATTAAATAAAAATTTGGGTTTTTATGTTTTCTTCTTTTTCTGAGATAGGTTTAAATATATTATTGTTGCAGTATAATCTGCAGTAAGTAATATGCAAAAACAATTTTCTTTATACTATGCGTATAATTAATTTTAACGACTGAACAAATGTATAATCTGCAGTAAGTAATATGCAAAAACAATTTTCTTTATACTATGCGTATCATTAATATTAATGATTGAACAAATGTTTAAAATATGAAGATTGCTGTGTATCCCTTTAATAATAGGGAACAAAATGTTTTGGAACTCCTATGACTTAGAAACCTCTTTCATAGATCAGTCAGTGTTACATAAATTGCATTTATAATTCAGGTCACTGTGGTGCTGGATGGCTGTGAGAGTCACTCATTCAACCTGGACCATTCCTTCTCAGCCTTCAGGTCCCGACACAAGTATTCCCAGATGCAACCACAGTTGTGTATAGGACACGTGGTTGACAACCCTTCTATAACACAGACTGGGCGCTGGTCACTGGGAAACTTCATGTTGTTTAAAGGTTGGTACTCTGTCGTTATAGTATTATTATACATCACAAATATTAAAAGGTTCTACTCGGAGGTAAAAAGGGGTGGTATGCCTCTACCACAAAAAGGCGACCATCTTATATGGCCTAACATGTGCTAAAAAAATGTAAAATACCATGCATTAAAATAAATTAATATTTTGAACACAACAGTCGCATAGTTAAACATATAAGATCAACTTCTGCATCATGATGTTCATCTTCTAGCTTTTACAGTAACTCTGGGTATTGAAATGTCTTCACATGTACTTTTAGACTGGCCTATTACTATGGCCTAATACAATTTTTTCTTGCAAGTTTTCAAGGAATATTAGTTTCAATATTGAGTCAACCTCATTAACTTAGATATGTATTTGCTTACTTTTCCTAGGTGCATCAGTGGCCAAGGAGACATGTTTCCACCTGTATTCCCTGGGCCCCAACTGTGGCTCGATACTCAAGTGTGACTGTAGTGACGAGACAACATCGTATGCACCCCATCTGCACAAAGATACCATTCTGCATTCTAAAATTGATTTTGATATCTTAGTTGGCTTGAAAAAGCTAGACCAAACAGACCTAAGGGTTGGTATTTAAAACCATACTTGACAAAATATATACAGAGTAATAAGATTTTGTAGTCTTCAGCTTTGTACTGGTAATCATACTTTCCATTAACTTAAATGTATTTTGTGTCTTAAATTTTAAGCGAATTTAATTTATTGTTTTATATAATATTAGCAAACTTGTATGTGATCATTATTGTGCGCTGTAATAAGTTAATTTTAGGTGAATTTGACTCTCTGTTTCATATTCTTACATTAGTAGGAGGTATACAGTAATAGTTTACCCAGGAATAAGTGCTGTCTCCTCCACCAAAAAAATCGACAGTCATAGCCTATAATGAGCTCAAATTCAAATATATGAAAAAAGCAAACTAAGTGTTTGGCATTGCATAACAGTTAAATCATTTAGCTTACTTCACCATGTTTTTATTTGTCTTCTGATAACCTCTGTTTCCAGTGCTCTTTATTGCTGTCCTACAACCCAAAGAAGTGTAAGGAGATGTCCATATACTCCCCTGTATCAAAGGTCTACCAAGGTCAGACATCTGGTAACCTTGGTTACACCCCAGACTCATTGTTATCCCAGCAACCCAAGGCTGCGACCCCTACAGTTCATGGTCATATCAAAGTGGAGGTGAATGCGAGTCTGGAGAAAGCTGTGGGAGAATCTGGCGGAATGGCAGCCATGTTGTTCCTTGTTGCCAAGGTAAATGTCGTCTTATTTAATAATGTCGTCGATTTAATATTTTTCATTGTCATGCATGCCTTTTTCAGTTAGTTTATCTGTCCAGCCTGAAGTGTGGAACTATGTACCATTTTTAGATGTTTTTATTCTCCCGAAGGAAGGGGGCATATAGTAATTGTAGCGTTTCTTATTCCGTCATTTGTCCGTCCAAAACAATCATGTCTCTGCCGTAGGTATTTCATGAAACTTTACACAAATGTTAATCACAGTGAGAAAGTGTGTAAGGCCAAAGAGTCAGATCCTTACCTCAAAGGTAAATGTCACACTTGAAGGTCAAAGTTCAAATGAACTTTGAGCGCATTTGTCACTTACTGGTGACTTTCTTGATGTAATTTTCTTGTCCGCAAGGATGTGCATTTTGGGTTGGGCCTGTTACTCATAAATAAGAGTAGAAAAGGCTATAAAACTGTATTTGTATGCAAACGAAAATAACATGTACCTGAATTAGGAACTGCTTTTAATAATGCCTTTCCAAATACACTGTACATTCAGGGAATCAAAGTTGGGTTGCATTTAAAACAAGTGAGAGCACTATCACCAGTTCACTCATCATACATGTACACTGCTCTTTTAAAGGTTTACGAAAGGTGTCCAGAGAATATGGCGAGTATGGAAGCAGAAAAAGTTCAGGCGGAGGCCCTGAAGGTGTTGTTGTCCATGGTTCACCATTCCTCAACCCTAGAGCAGGAGTATATCAGTATGGGAGGCAACTCACTACTGTGTAAGGTTCTCACCAGCTGTAGAAGTGTCGTGGGACAACAGGTGTTAAAAGTAAGTCACTTCTATATTTATAGCGTTTGATTTCCTTTCTACAAGAATGCAAAATGCAAGTTTTACATTTATTATACTTCCCACAGGCAGATATATATATATAATTACATTATTTCATGTAAAGGTGTAAAAATATATTTTATTAAAATGTATTTTGTAAAATAAAAATTTCGATCTACTGCTCTGTTAAATAACACTAACAAGAAATAATCTAAAAAGTAAAAGCTATATCTACTGTTTTGTGTTAAAACTCTTTGTCTCAATGTAAAGTATGTTACGTAAAAATTCTACACATTTTTGGAAGAAGAAAACTAGCATTTGTTAGTTCAATTTTACATGATATTGTTTCAGGTACTAATGGATGCATGCACGACAGAGTCTATCTACAGATTCACGCCAGATTCCTCAGACCTTCTGCTGCGTCCCAAATCTGATGCCGTCATACGTGACGTCTCCATCATAGAACAACTGATCCTGCAGTGGCAGGTGTGGGAGGGGAGTGGTGGTCACGGTATCGTGGAGATACTATTCTCGGGTCTGGCAAATCTGGTGCGAGAGGACCATCCACACCAGGCGTACAACATCAAACAGTACCATGTAATAAACCTGGTCAACAAGATCTTCAAAATATACCAGGTATACATAAACTTCTGTTTGTGTTTAAAACATAGCATTGTTTAAGCTTGGTTCCTTTTCTGTTAGCTCATTGATGTTTCAGTAATGGCAATGGCCTATATACATGTAGGGTTCCATTTAAGGAAATCACATTTAACGTTAAATGTACATATACCAAATCTTTTTCTAAATTATTTGCCCGATACATGAAATTCTTTAGTTATTACATCACATAATTTGTTCTCAACTGCAGACATGGGAGACTGCTAGTTTTCTCGATAACAAAAGAACCACTATAAATGCATCGTTTCGATAATCTTTTTCAAGTTTGTCCTCTATTGTCCATAGGTCAATTGCTCACAAACATTGTCCTGTTAGGCACCATATAACCTTTCATGTGTTGGTGTGCCTTAAAACCCAATTCAATTCACAACATTGACCATGTGCTTTATTGTATTTTATCACATAACATGCGGTGTGGGAGTGTAATAACACCATTCAGTATTTTCGATATTCGGTGTTTTCGATATTCCACTAGTGGTGTAACATAACGTTAATGACGTCATGGACGTCACGTTAATGTACCTTTCTGTTCTGACGTAATGTGACGTTATATGTTATGTGATAAATAGAATCTAACATTTGTTCTCATGCATTATTGAATTTATTGAACTCGTTAGCAAAAATGATATAATGCTCGGCAAGAGCCTCGCATTATATCATTTTGCCAACTCGTTTAATGAATTCAATAATGAATGAAAACTCATGTAAGATCCTCTATTTACATTATTTGTGAGATAACACAGTTGTGAATAGTGAATACTTTTGATTGGGTCAAATATCTGGGGTATATAAGCTTGACTAACAGCTCTGAGCTATGCATTACTCTGCGCTATTAAATATATGTAATATTAGTCAGTACTGTGGATAAAAGCCATAGCTATAGCTGTGTACTTTATTTGTAGGAGAGGATCCAGGAGGGGTTCCCAGCCCTGCCAGTGTCTGTGGGTCAGAGTGTAGCATCTATAGTCCAGAACATGACTGGTTCCCCACCTGACGATCATCTCATTATAGACATCTGTGACTTTGTGTTGATGGTTCACCCCGCTGCCAACACATACATCAATCACTCCAGATCAGCCTTCTACTTCACCCTACCCTGGGGTGTCCCAGCCTCCCCTCTCACCAAGTGGAAGCAAGGTCTAGGGCAGGGCCTGACCAGTACACCAGTCAAAGATGCTGGGAAAATACACATTTCTGAGAAAAGTATGGATATATGATTATTAATTTTTGTTAAATTGTTGAGAAAAATTCTGGGTGCATCTTGATCATATTGTATGTATTACATGTGTGTGTTTTATGCATCAAGTAAAAAGCATGCATTTTACTTAATAATAAAATACAAACTTAAAAAAAAAATTGCCTTAAAGTATAAACAGAGGGAATTCTATATTTTACAGGTACCAAACGGGGCAAAAGTAATCTTCTTAAAACACTTGATTCATACTTAGGACAAAAAGAAATTCCTGCCATAGAACATTCTCGAAACGGAGAACTGAAACATGTGAGTGATCCGGAAGACAGCAAACCAGTCAGTGATAAAGAAGCACACAAATCAGACACTAAACCAGTCAATGATACAGAAGTACACAATCAAGACAGTAAACCAGTCAGTGATGAAATAGTTGCACCTAGATCTGATAGTGAGCCAGTCCCAGACAATGAAAACAAACACGTGAAATATACAACTACATTTACAGCTGGTGGTATTTCTGAAACTAAAGAAGTAGAACATTTGAACATAGGGGAAACTCCAAAACAAAAGCAGCAAGCATCTCCATCAAGAATTCCTTCTAATTTTGCAAGCCTATATAAAAAATCCAGCTCTTATGAAGAGAATGAATCTCAAAGTGAAGTCACTAGAAAAAATACACCAGAACTAGCATCAGAAATGACTGACAAAGATGTGTATGAGCTTGAGGCAGATGTTTCTGTCGCTGAAGACGCCGGTGATGATCTGTCTGATGACAGGACCAGTGAAGAAGGATACACATCGGTATCAAAGGATGACGAATTTTCACTAACATTTGACGAAGATGACATGGAGCTTTTGAAACAAGAACAAGGACTCACAGCACTGTGTGTTGGTAAGGTGATAGTTATGTATACCCAGTAATTGGTGAAACATTGCTCTAGAAACCAGTATAATAATAGTCCAGACATCTGTCGTTGTAGACTGGGGACCATTTTCATAATCTGTTTGAGAGAAATCAAATTTAGTTTTTGTAATCTTACTTTACCATAATGTAAAACTAGTCTTAAAAATATGTGAATTGACAGATAATTGATGAAACTGTCAGGAATGCCTAAAGTTTCACTGAAAATTTTGTTTAATAATACATACTGGTATTTTCCTTTTTAAGGTTAAATGTTTTTCATAATAAAGATGCTTTTTATATCTTTAAGTTGAAGAGAGGGGGTGTAGCGCCATCTTTAATCGCGTTATATTAAAGGGGTTGATGCACTATTTTCAAATAAGGTTTATTTTAAAGGGCTTTGAAAAGTTTTTAAAAAGGTGAAAGAATTATCTAAATGCCATAAAAAAATAACGGAGATATGACCTATTGAAAACTTGCAAAGAAACAAAAATGGAGGTGGCCATCTTGGAACGATGATGTCATCTTGCCTTTTTACCTTATATGGCATATTGACAAAATGTATTTTAAAGCCAAAAAAATCACTGCAAATGAAAAATAAGCATACAATGTATACATTTTACATCTGTATATTTATTTTTAATCAGTTTGCAGTGATTTTCTTTGCTTTAAAATATATTTTGTCAATATGCCATATATGGTAAAAAGGCGCGATGATGTTATCGTTCCAAGATGGCTGCCTCCATTTATGTTCTTTGCAAATTTTCAATAGTTCATATCTCCTTTATTTTTTATGGCATTTTGACAATTCATCTTTTTTCAAGTTTTTCAGAGTCCTTTTAAATAAATCGTGTTTGAAAATAGTGCATCAACCCCTTTAATATTATGTTTGCGTTATATTAGATAATAACAAGCATGCTGTAATTACAGGGTTACTTCGACATTTATCATCTTTGGTTGTGACCATGTCAGATGGTATGATAGAGAAGACCTTCCAACAGTCCATCATTAATCCCCAGACATTGATAGTACTTGCCCAGAACAGCTCATCTGAAATGAGAGATGCAGTTATAAAGGTAGGCTAGAGTGATTGTTATTTGACAAACTGCCGGTGCCGTTCTCCGATTGATTCATTTCTTGTTTTACTTTCAGTTATATACACGTAGAATAGGGAAAATCTTATAACTGCTTTTCAGTAATTGCGTATTGAATCTTCATCAAACTTCACGAGTAAGGTGTCAAATTTGCCTCCAAAATTCAGATAGGACAAGATGGCGGCCGTCACTAAAAAATAGACTTTACCATTAACCGGTTAACCGCTAGGTACGACTGTAATAGCCTTTGCTTCCATTGTAAACCCAGATCACCCCTTTGTCACTTAAATGGAATTGTGTTAATTCAAAGAAAGAACTGTCCATTATAAATAAATTATATGTAGTGGGTTAAGGGTTAAACATGTATTTTCACTACTGCACAGAGGCTTATATGGGACCATAACCAAAAGACAGCTTGGCCTAAAGAAAACTTCTTTATGCTCTATCAATTAATCTAGTTCTCCTAACTTGCCAAAATGGCACTGTTCCACTGGGGAATTAGGGTAAACATTCAAAGCTTTTTGCAATTTTAGTCATTCATTTGAATTTTAGGTAATTGCCTCCTACCTAGAAAGAAGTAGTGTGCAGCATATAGATATGTTCCTGAAGATAGACGGGTTTCACCTGCTGTCTGCACAGTTGTTTCAGTACCCCACCTACCAGGAACAAATGGAATCTGCCGTTGCTATAGTTATGCAGAGACCATTCCATATTGATGAGGGGTGAGTCAAACAGCTATATAATATTAATATTATATGGGTGAAAAAATACATTCTATACCAGAGAAAAAATTATTAAATATAACTCAGTTTGAAATAACAAGAAAAATACTTAATCCTCTAAAAGTATACAACATCTCTTATGACAGAACTGCAGAATTCCAGTTTAATAATCTGGTTACAGTATACTCAAACTAAATAATCTGGTTTCAATATACTCAAACTAAATCATCTGGTTTCAGTATACTCAAACTAAATAACCTGGTTTCAATATACTCAGACTGAATAATCTGGTTTCAGTTTACTCAAATCTGGTTTCAATATACTCAAACCTGGTTTCAATATACTCAAACTAAATAATGTGATTTCAATTTACTTTCTGTAATTAAATCTTGCTGTTGTAATAAAAAAATGAGTCTTCATTATTTAATCAACAGATTGCATCCAGATGAAACTATTGAAGAGTTGACCCGTATACAGCAGTCAGCTATCGCTATGGTGATGGCATTGCTGGGCAACAGTGTAGGTGACCTTGCCCTTTGTCACAACTCACTGCAGTTCTGTTGTAAACTGTACGAGACATCGGATGTTGTTGCCACGGTGATGATGGAACAAGGCGTGGTCGAGGTGCTGTGCAACATGCTGCTAAAACTGTTTGAAAACGGAACAAGGTAGTTATTATGTAAAACAAAACAGAAATAATGGGGGTATTGAGGGAATTGCACAACAAAAACACTGATTTTTTTAGTGTCATAAATAGAAATATTGGCATATTAAACATAATGAATTTTAATAATGGAAATGACATTACACAACAAATGCACTAAATTTAGATAGCTTTGAAAAAAGAAATCAGATATTGTGGGAATTACATGTTTGTTTCTTTCCTAATGCTTATCATTGTTGTATTTTCTTATTATCTTCGCTGTTATATTTGATAAAAATTGGGGAAAATTCATATTCAATCAAATATTTTTATCAAATGACTAATGTCTGCAGGGTCATAAAAACTGCAATATACCTGTAAATTAACATCTATCAAAGTTACAGACGACACATGGCATTTCATCACATATCTTCATATAAGTATCGTAGGCATAACTGAGTTACTAACCATAAGAAGTTCCGGTAATAGCGAAAATAGAAGCAAATAAATGAGAGATATCTTAACTGAAAAAAAAAGGATGATATATATTGAATGACCATTTTATTATGTCCGTGTATCTGTTTTAGAAACACAGATGTAGAGGGCATGGATGAAAATGAGATCTTGCTGAGTGACCTGCTGGACTTCTTTAAAGTGATCGCCATCAGGGAGTTCAGGTAAAAGTTCAGTGGATCAGTGGGTATGCTACACTGTGCCTTTATAAGGAGACAATCATAGAGAGAATAGCATGAGAGAGAAGTCATAGAGAGAATAGCATGAGAGAGAAGTCATAGAGAGAATAGCATGAGAGAGAAGTCATAGAGAGAATAGCATGAGAGAAAAGATTTGCCAGCTCTAAATATGAAACAAAATCCTCTGGAATGTTCATTTGGCTCATCGGTCCAGTTTACATCTTAAAAAGTATGAAATCCTAAGGTTTATAGTCCATCTATCTACTGTAAGAATTCAAAAGTGTGACATACACTCCATCTTATAGACGAAGTAGCGACTGAGTGACTATCCAACAATCATAGCACATAGGTATTGCAGGCCTCCTAGTGGAACCTTTAAAAACCTGTAATTTTGTTGAAATCCTTTAAAACCTTTATTTTGTCTGAAAAACCCTTAAAAGCCTGTAGTTTTCTCTAGAAACTTTTTTTTATTTTTCTATTGGTTACAGAATAAATGATCCATTCTGCATGCAATTAATCAGAATCAAATGATTGAAGCTATTAGGAAATTACAGTTTACTATGTATGTAATACTACTTCATGCCATGTTGAGTTTTTCAGAATGTTGTTGCCTTTGCCAGACCATTGTGGGATCCATAAGATCTACTTCCAAATTGGAACCTATAATGGTCTGGTAAGCATGCAGCATTTCTGAGACTCAAGATGAAGTGAGAACTAAGGGTCAGGGAAGACAGCAACTAAACAATAATTCATTTATCCATGTACATTGGGTTATGTTTGTCAAACAAGGTATTTATGTTAGAAATATTGATAAAAACACGGAAATTTAGCCTTTAATTACTCTTAATTTTTGTAGAAATCACCCTAAAATATCTAATTTACTAAAAACCAACCTTTATAAAAAACTTTATATTTATCTGAGCCTGCTAGGAGGCCTGATATTGTTATGAGTACAGTCCCTCGCACCAGGCCTTCTCCATCTGATTAATGTCTGTTGACAATATGAAATAATGTTAATTTGGTAAGGATTTTTTTCACACAAAAAAGAAGTATTGAGTGTTAAATTGAATGCCAGTTTTTATCCACAACAATGGGAAGGTTTACTAAATCTTGGACATGATTTGTGATGGCTCCTGTAATCACTGAGTTATGAGGAATTGAACTGAGTAAGGCCAATAGGTACAATTTAGTTATACTGCAATTTGAACGAACAAATATTTGCTTGTCATTTCAGTGCCAGTGGACCCCAGCACTACCAGCACTTCGAGGATATTCTGGTTGTGTTACAGGACATGGAGAGCAGGGAACTGGACACTCAAGGTAGAAGACTTAATTTAGTCGCAAATAAAAAGTAATCACCGAAAAAGAAATGTATTCTGACAATTGTACCAGTTATTGAATATTTACACTCACCTTCTAAGATATTGCCCTTTTGACCTTTCTTAATTTCAAAACATTCATAATATTACTCTATAA
Source organism: Cyrtodaria siliqua (assembly GCA_037043455.1). NCBI lineage: Eukaryota > Metazoa > Mollusca > Bivalvia > Adapedonta > Hiatellidae > Cyrtodaria > Cyrtodaria siliqua. The sequence continues at coordinate 115,093 of JAWPHD010000948.1, forward strand.
CACATGGAAATATTGTTCCATTTATAGGTCTTCTTTACCTCACATGGACATATCCATTTGTTATTCTCTTAATAATGCACATTACTAAATGTACACATTTGTAGATCTCACTCAATAGCACATGTAAATGTGTACCTATTTAGAGGTCTAGCTCCATAACAAACGGAAAAATACTGTTTGTAGGTCTTTAATACTCTACAATGCATGGAAATTTACCATTTATGTAGGTCTTACACAATAACATGTGGAAATCTGTACCAATTTCAGGTATGGACTCCAAGAGTACCCAGACATTACGAGTGTTCCAGCACCACATCCTGGTGGCCATCTTGGCCCTCGTGGAGAAGGCGAGCGAGGAAGTCAGTCATCAATCCTTCAGCTTCTTTAACAAATCACCCCGGACTAGCGTTGCCTCATATGGTATATCAGTCATTTATAATTGTTTTACACTTAGATAGGTATAATTTGTTTGTTTATGGTTTTTTCTTTTTACAAACAGCAGTTTTTCTGTTTCTTTAAAAGTTATATCCGAATGAATTCAAGTATAAGTGCCAGTAGTAGTGTCAAGCAGTTATAAAAGGGCACTGCAGTGCAGTATAAAGAGAATAGTTATTTATCAGTAATTAAGTCATGTATGATCATTATATGCCAACAAATTGTTGTTTTCATATGTTTCGCTTTGAAAAAGAATGTCTTACTCAAAAATGTTGGACCAAAAATGTGCACAATAATGTTGTGTTTCTGTTTAAACAGTATTAGTTTGCTTTGTATTTTAAATAGACAACTGTCATACGATATGTTCCAACCATTATTTGACCTTTTATAGAGACTCCCTCCACCCTTTATCCCGGTACCTCTACCCCTTCAACCACTGCACACAGAATCTCATCCCTGTCAACACAGCACTTCTCCCTCAGTGGAACTTTTGGACGATTGCCATTCAAAAAAAGATCACCTGGTGGATATTTTGTCCAACCAGATAACCCTTTTTCTGACGTGTCGGGGCAGAGTGGAGGCTCAGGAGGGGAAAGTGACAGCGATTCATTCCAGACTAGTGTGCAGACTGTCAACCTGCCTGTACTGAAGCCTGGGTACAATCGTTCAAGATCTGCAGATATCAGTCTGGGCAGACTGGTTCGCAGTAATTCACTCCTGCAGACTGTGTTGTCCATAGGGAAAAGGAAAAAACTTACGACCATTCCAATCTCCCAGAATGAGCTGATAGAGAGGCTCAAGAAGATGATCACAATGGCGGCGGATATTGCCGTCTTCTCAGGTAAATAATCACACATTATTAAAAAAGTTTCAATTTTTATATCCCCATATGGTGTTTCAACATTTTTAAAAGTAATTCTGAAAATGGTGAAAAAATAATAAAACTCACTCAAATTGATTTACCCTGACCACTCTCTGAATAACTTGTTGACAACTTCTTAATTGTTTTGTGTTTTACAGAGAGAAAGCCGAGTGTAAGCAAGAAGATTGTTTTACTGTTTGAGACGACCCCTCAGTCGGTCAGCATGGAGAGGGAGTTTCTGAAGCGGCTCTTCAACTTCTCATACCGGGCGTTTGAAGCCACACTGCCACAGGTACCAGGATAGCGCAGAAATAATAATACAAATCACATTTTCAACGAGGGTGGGGACAACATATGAATGGATAAATAATAAAATGAAAATCTCCCTTCAATTAAGGTTCACATACTGCAATACATTAATATTTAGTTTGGAACTGGAATAAGTTTGGTGATACTGACAGAAATGATTGTCCGTGGCTTTCAGCGGATGTCTTGTACATTCCACCTTGGAATGCATTACCAATGAACAATGAGATGATGTTTCTTCAGACTTAAGTGAGCTTGATCCCCAACCCAGGAAAGATTTACAGTCTGTTGACAATTTTTTTTTATTAAAAGAATAAATGAGCATCTTACGAGGTTACTCAGATTCTGAAATGCAAGGCTCATTATTAGGTGTTCACAAGCGTTTTATAATTCACAAGGAATTATGTATTATAAGAACCTTTCATGGGTATCCGGTGAAGATCGGGAATTCTAACATGGGGTATAATTGTTTTATCAAAACCAAGGCTCTGCTGAGGTTCCGTTTAAAACAGTTATACTGGGGGTTTGAATTTCCCTATCTGAACCGGATACCCATGGTTGATTTATTTTCTTGCATACCATACATTCTGCTCATTAACATCAACTACTAATGGTTTGCATGTTTATTTACACAATGACGTCATGCAACTGTCATTGTTGATATCAGCGCGCGACTTTTATCTTCCTCCATGTGTAAGATCAGGCTTTCCATCACTCGTAAAACGCGGATAAATTTATACGCTGTGCAAGAAATAATGTTAAATACTGGCCTATGCGATTGATACAGCATTAAATAAAATTGAAGGTGACGAAAAAGCTATATACTACCTGTTTATTTAGTATAATACCGACACTCGATATAGCATAATGGATTTTATGACTCTTCATTAACACGTAAACAATCCCTTTCAGGAGAAGAGTATCTACAAGAGAACCAAGAATGTGATCATGTGGGGAGCTAAGGATGTGCTCAGAGTGCAGGTAGGTTATCATGCATATCAACTTGCATAGGAATAACATGGTGTGGGTTCATTACGTTGGTCCGAGTATTATCTTTCATACCCCATCCAACCCCTTCTCCATGAAGCGAAAACGGGGTTGGCTAGGGGTATGAAATATAATCTTAATTTCGGCTTAAAAAGTTTGCATATTGTAAAATAAAAACATTTAATAGGTAATTTATAACAGGTGATCAAGGTTTTCAGTGAAAAATGTTTAAACATGTTTTATTGTTGAAATATCGTTATAAAATCCTGCTTATATACGTTTTCTCATCGCTGAATGGAATTAAGGAGAGGCCACGTAATGTGAAGGAATTGGAACATTGTCTTACACCACCCATAGTTTTTACACACACTTTGGATTAAAAAACAGTTGACTAGCTAGGCTAAATTAATAATTTGGTTAATATGTTTCTATAAGTACTTTAATGATGCAAGAATAATCCTAATCAGTTGAGTTGAATTATCCTGAATGTTTCATAATTACCCAAATATGGTGAGAACATTAAGTGTTGCCCTCGTCCTTTTGTGATCCATACATGCTTTTTAGTTTTTCGAAAAAGTAATTCAGTCATGCACAAAAATACCTGGTAGTTATTTATTTATTCAAGCTTGGCCGCCTTCTGTCGTTCATGCTGTCATGTAGAATAGACTTTGATCAGAGAGTGTACGCCTTATCCTTCCTGATGGGAGAACAGCGAGGCATGGAAGTGTTGAAGATGATTATTACGGCACCAGACCTGGTAAGTAATCCTCATCCGTTTACAAATGTTAGTTTTTGTATGTGCATACCTATCAACATTGGATTGTCAAAAAGAATGAGGTTTAAGGAGATTTTGAAATGAAGAATGAGATTTTAATTCATATACATGACTGTATGAGATCAGGAAATACTTTTATGATGTTTTATAGTGAGATTTAGCGTAACTTTTAACCATCACTTTTCAAGGGTGAAATAATAAGTTTCACTATTAATGTGGGTGAGTTTACAAGTTATCTTATAATATGGCCATCAAACTAGTATAGCTCCTACATTTTATGATGTCTTATTGAAGCATTCAGTTGTAAGTTTTCTTCTTGCCTAAATACCTTTGGTACTTGGTTGTTTAAAAAATTAACCTAAAGTTATGAAAAATAGTCCATACTTTCTAACACCATTTTATATTTATTATATTTACTTAAAGGGTAATGACCTTGGCTACAACATCCGCGACCTCATGGTTGAAGGTAAGAAGTGGTTGTCACGGCAACAAGTAGAAGATGGGTCAAAGTTCATCAATCATCTTAGCAGTGCTGGGTTTGCCGTGTTTTCTCCGCGAGTCAATCCTTCCAAAGAGGAGCAGGAAATTTTATCGGAGGTACGATATTATCTTGTGATTATCGGGACTGTGTCCATGTCTGGGACAATCATATATTTTATTTCATACACAAATTATCTGTGTTCACAGCAGGTTTGTGGTCTGAATATTCTTCAAGCATAAACAAAAATCGGTATATTTCCATATTCCACTTACCCACTCCTATTTTATATTCCGCCAACCCTAAATTCAGGAGAAGGAAAAAATAAAAATATAAAATAATAAAATCAACCTACCTACTCCATTTTTAGCTCTACTGATCAGAGATCAGCAGAGCTTATGCCGTGGTGCGGCGTCCGGCGTCCGTCTGTCCGTCTGTCTGTCCGTAAACTTTTATTTGTAGCGACAACTCCTCTGAAACTACTGGATGGATATTCATGAAACTTTACAGAAATGTTGCCCATAAAGTCTAGTTGATCCTAGCAAAAATTCATGTTGATGTGAAATCCAAGATGGCCGCCAAAGCTAAAAATAGAGTTTTAAAATACAAGTTTGTAGCGACTACTTCTTGAAAACTATAAGTGATATTGATATGGGACTTTTTCTAAAATGATCAGCATGACATGATGTTGATCCTTGTCAAAAATCGTTTTGATTCAACGTTAAACATGGCTGCCAGTGGCCATCTTTGTTTACATAGAGTTATATAGTAAAAACTTGTAGCGACTACTCCTCTGGAACTACTTGACGGATTGTCATGAAACTTTACAGGAATGTTGCTCTTGATGTCTAATTGATCCTAGCAAAATTTCAGATCTGCCAGAAATTCAAGGTGGCCGTCACAGCTAAAAATAGATTTTTAAAAAATAAGTTTGTAGCGACTACTTCTTGAAAACTATAAGTGATATTGATATGGGACTTTTTCTAAAATGATCAGCATGACATGATGTTGATCCTTGTGGAAAATTATTTTGATTCGACGTTAAACATGGCTGCCAGTGGCCATCTTTGGTTACATAGAGTTATATAGTAAAAACTTGTAGCGACTACTCCTCTGAAACTACTTGACGGATGTTCATGAAACTTCACAGGAATGTTGATCTTGATGTCTAGTTGATCCTAGAAAAATTTCAGGTCGGCCGGAAATTCAAGATGGCCGCCACAGCTAAAAATAGATTTAAAATAAATATGTTTGTAGCGACTACTTCTTCAAAACTATAAGAGATATTGATATGGGACTTTTTCTAAAATGATCAGTATGACATGATGTTGGTCCTTGTCGAAAATCGTTTGATTTGACGTTAAACATGGCTACCAGCGGCCATCTTTGTTTACATAGAGTTATATAATGAAAACTTGTAGCGACTACTCCTCTGAAACTACTTGACGGATTTTCATGAAACTTCACAGGAATGTTGCTCTTAATGTCTAAATGATCCTAGCAAAATTTCAGGTCGGCCGGAAATTCAAGATGGCCGCCACGGTTAAAAATAGATTTTCAAAAAACAAGTCTCTAGCGACTACTTCCTGAAATCAAAATCAATCAGTAGAGCTTCAAGGTCATTGACCTCTTGTTTTTCTGGCCATTTGGTGCAACACTTATTTATATTTTAGCCTTTGAAAATCTTACATACAAAATATGTTCTGTAATTAGTGAAGTTACATAGGTATATATACACATTACAAAGTTACAGAGTTAGAATAATGGGGTTTTGATGTCAATATTGATGTGCAAGACCTGTGTACGAGTTGTGTATAGACAATAATTTGCAATGGCATGAAGATAATACATGTTTTTTACAAGCTATATAATTATAATTTGAAACTTTCTAGATGACTGCAAAAAAAATTAAAGCAGGTGAATTTGTCTGATTCTACATGTATTCAAACCAAACAACACCAGTTTACTGTATATCTGTCTAGTTAGGCATTATTTTATGAGCCGCTATCATGTGACCATAAATAAAGAACAAGTCAACATGTAACATGTCGCAGGCATTGGTACAGGCAGCGACCACATTGGCGTGTACGGTCTACCGATAATGGTGGTAGGTACATGGGGCCAAGTAATGGTGCATAGTGAGAGCTGAAAATACACAAAAAACACCAGCAGAAACTATTCTCAAGCACATAATTTATGTAGTACTTAATAACACAAGTATACCCCATGGCTTTCTACATCTAGTAATTTCATACTGCACATACATTATAAGGGTGGGAGGGTGTGAGAAAAAAATTGTGTAATTTACAAATGGACAGCAGCCAAAAGAGGCTGATCATGGAATTGTCCGATTTACTATACCAGGATTTCCTCGTAATGAAAAAACAATAGACCGAAGATTGCCTAACATTACCGAAAATTACCGAGTTGATATTATGTTCATACTCAAACTGTTTCGACCTAAATGAGTAGCTTCCAAAAATAAAAATGGTTATTTCTAAGTGCAGTAACCAATATTATTTTATGACCTGCTATCCCATGACCATAAATAAAGAACAAGTCAACATGTAACAAAGACAAGATTATTATTTGACTAGAATAACCACCAATTTATATTAAATAACATTTGCATGTGCCAAATACTAAAGCATTAATTAATGCAATTGACTTAAAAACATGACCTTGATGAAATATTTTGGAGAATATATGGCCACCAACAAGGTTCGATACCCTCTCAGTAGTGAGGATACCCCAAGTCTGCGACGGTGGGGAACAATCCTATAGGTCGAAGGTCGGTAAAACTATGAATGCCTTATTCAATACACATACAATTAAACACAGTGTTTTAGTATTATTACCCGTTACCTCACTGCGGGACTAAATGTGTTAAAAGCTGTTATGCACTATACATACACTATTAATACACAACACACACAACCTGACAGCTAAAAACACCACACATCGGTAATTGTTGGATAATTAATCAAAATAAACAGAGTATCCTAAAAATTAGGGAATAAACGGGAAAAACCAAGCCATAGACTATACGGGCGTAACCTGGGTCCCTAATATAATACCATTAAATATAGAATTTTTGTTTGTCTGTATGGTATTTTACGTCATTTTCAACACATGTCAGGTTTTATATGACGGTCGACTTTTTAAAAAAAATTGTGGTGGAGGCAGACCACCAACTTTTCTGGGTAAAACCAGTACTGTACACCTCCCGCCATCTGTAAGAATCAACACTTCCTCACAAGTTGAGCTCCCAGTGGGATTCGAACCCGCAGCGGTGGGAGGCGAGAAGGTTTACAACGCAACGTCAACCTCTCGGCCACGGAGACGCTTTGACAATTCTCATGCAGGCTCAATTCCACTTTCAGAATAATCAACTACAATAAAGTAGTGAACCAAGTAAAGGGAGCAAACTGCATGATTTACATTTATGTTTAAATGAGATTTATTTCCCCTTATGCTATATTCCACATTTTTGCACAGTAAAAGGGGGCATACTGTCCCATATAGACCGACCTTTGGCCTCTAGATTTTCCGCCATAATAAATAACATTTATCCCAATTACGATGTGTCTAAACATGTTCTTGTTTTTACAGAGAAACAAGTTGATACAGTTAAGACATGATAGTCACAAGTCAATGTGGCTAAAGAAGAAGGAATCCTCTCTAAATAGGTGAGTGAATGTTGTATTTAAAATCCTTGAACAATTTCAAAATCAGATTATAGATGTCCGTGGTTGTGATGGTAAAGACTGTGTTTGAAACCTTCTCGCCTTGTCAAACAAATGTAACCATAATGAGAAGGCGTGTCATGTGCAAGAATCGGGTCCGTACCTCAAAGGTCAAGGTCACACTTGGAGGTCAAAGGTCAAGAGAGTCAAGATTGTCGGAGGCATCTGTCACTTACTGGTGACATTTCTTGCTTAAACTATGTATGACAGCACAATTTGTTGATTAAGACCTTTTTAGTATGATTAGCTGTTATGATACTCAATTCAAAAAAGTATCCAATATTATCTGTTTTGTATAACTTATATATATATTGAATGTGCTTTGTATTGCAGGATATACCATCAGCATGACAGTCTATCGAGCAGACTGTGTGACAATGCTATGGAAGTGACCCAGTCCGTGACACAGTTGCAGACCAGGGAACGTAACAAGTTCATCACTCACATCAAGCAGAAGAAGATGGACAGTATACAGGTGAAGAAACAATGGCAGGAGATCGTGCAGAACCTCACACATGAGCGGTAAGCAAAACAAATACAGCATGCCGTGTCATAGCCAGACCTTCAACAAAGCGGAAGCCCTAAATTTTATTTAAGCGGCGAAAAGGGGTCTTGGGGCATGCCCAGACACTATATCAGAAAAATATGAAAGCTTCCGCCTGACTGTGCACCTGTCATGGCAGTAATACATTTTAGTTCTGCATGAAAAAGTTTTTTGCATTGTACAATTTACAAAATGTCATATCCTCTAAAAATTATGAAAGGCTTTATGAATGAAAAAAAAAGACAAAAAAAACAAAACCCAAAGAATATGATGGCCTATTTCATTTAAAAAGCCGTGTCATAGCATGACTAAATTGGCCACCGTTTCTAAAGATAGACAAATAAAGCATTTAAAACTTTATTTTCTCCAAAAATACAAAACAAACTGTAGCTAAATATCACATGCATTTTCATTTGGTAGATATTTTTTTTATGAAATTTTGTGCTTTTTGCAGTTGTTCGATTTTCAAAATGGCTGCTGCGGCAACATAAATTTGATAAAATATTGTGTTTTATAGAGCTTTATGGTATGATGAAAAATCCTACCCTAACTGCTGGCAGTTGAACCCCACTGAGGGCCCATGCAGAGTTAGAAAAAGGCTACAGAGGGGACATTTAGGAATACTACCGAAGTTTATGAAGAAAGAATTTCAATACAAACTAGGTAATTTACATTGTAGGAATTATTTTACTAGAAATGTAAATCAGCAGTTTTAAATTATTATTACATTGTACTTGAAGTTCTTATTTAATTCTTAAAACTTCATATTTTATTTTGTCAGTCATAATGCCTTTTAAAAATTACTTTTCAAAGACGTAACTGTTCTACCTATGTTATTGAAAAAAAAAGTATTATTGTAAAAAAAAAAGTGTTTAATTGGTTGTTTTATAATAAGTTGAACTGTTCATCCTTTAATGTTGACATCACTTTTCAGCCACGGAGACTGTAGATCCACCACTAATCTATCTGTTTGAAGATGACCATCAGATGTCCGACTCTGCAGCCCTCATATACCAGCTGCATAAAAACAAAAAAATCAGGTTGGCATAATGGAAATTACTAAAGAATAATTACCTCAGGTTGTCGGAGTAGCACAGTCGTAAGCTCATGCATTTCTCACCAATGCAGTGGTAAAGGTATGGGGGTCACCCACTTGAACATATTGGTTTTCCCTTGGTTCTCCAGTTTCCTCTTAATCCAGACCATGCTAACACTGTCATCCGCACCATCGAGGGTGATTTTCAATTCAGTCTGGTGCTATCCTCGTTGTTTACATGTGTTTTACGTGTAGAAACAGTATGCTATAAGGTCAAACAGTAACTACCCATGCATGATATCACGTCAGGCAATTTTGATCACGAGTTGCACGCTTGCGTTTTTATGAAAATATGGAAGAATGGGTTATTTGTTGACATTATATAGTGGTTCAAATGGAGGTCTATTCCCTTTCTTTAGATGTTCATGTTACTGTCCTCAAGTATGTAACATGTGATGAATTTTTATGACAGTATACCAGCTCTCTCTATTTCACTCGGTAACATTTCATATACATGTACCTCCTTTGCAATCATGCTGGAAAGCAGCAATAGGGTATATCAATTTTTTTATGGGTTTAAGTGTATTTCTCCCAAAAACACAAGTGCCCAACTCATAAACCAAAAATGCATGGGTAGGTGGTACAGCTTTGCCCTATAACATTCTGTTTCTACATGTAAAACACATATAAACAACTGATACTCAGATACTGCCATATTGCTTTAAACCGAAACGAGACTGAACTATTGTTTTACATAGTAGATCTATGTCAATATTTACAAAAGGTGTCTGACTCACGGTCACTTTATCCTATTTGGGTAAGGAAATTCACGACAAATCTCATACGTTGTTTTTACGATATTTAAGAAGGCTTTAAAAGCCATTGTTCTTTATCTTGTTTGTCACAAAATCTCTGCAATCCCACCCCACCTGCCCTACTCCCACTTGAACCACCCCACACCCCCAACACCCTCATCCATATTAATAATTAATATTCATTATTAAATACCTTGAAGTAAGTATTATTATATTTGTCATAATAAGAATATAAAAGTTTTTTTTACAACTCGTTTTGGACGGATTGCGTAGCAAATCCAGGCTTATAGTTTAGCGATCTCCGTCCGTACGTCCGTCCGTATACGCATTTTGACATGTTGTTTTTTTCCTCATATCTCAAAAACGAATTGTGGGAATGCTTTGAAACTTAACACATGTTCATTTTCATTACACAATTTTATATGACAAGAACCATAACTCTGTCATGTATTTTACCTGAATTATCCCCTCTTTTTACTTGGATATTTCAGTTAAAACGTTCAATTCACAATCCGGCATTTGCACCACTTGTTTCTACTTAAACATTTTAAAAACACTTTCTGTTGTTACAGATATACCAGTACGTGTCGAGCTGTGTCGCCTAACAGTGAGAGTAAGGGAGAGTTGTTGATCGGGGAGGACAGTGTGTTCTTTGTTGCTGATGAGGCCATCACAGATGCCAACTACACGCAGGTGTTACTTGGTAACAGAGATCAATTGTCCATGACATGGCCATTTGAAGACATCCTGGAGATACAGAAGCGCTGGTATGAACTCACTGATACAGCACTCGAGATCTTCCTCACTAACGGCAAAACATGTCTCCTGGCACTCAAAACTACAAAGGTATGTTTGTGTTGTTATTCACTTTTTACAAGGTTGAATTAATTATAGTCTTGCTTGTTTCATTATAAAATATGATTTTGTTTGTTTTCCAAACAAAATCATTTGTTTCAGATTCCAGATTCAGATTTCAAAAAATGTTTGAACTATCTCAGTCTATACTTTTAATATCATATTTCAGATTCAAAAAATGAAGACTACCTTTATATGCTGCAGTGTATTGTTACTTACATCATGCCAGGAATCTATCATAGCAACCTTCATGCCTTAGTTATCATAATACAACTAAGCATCATCTTTAAACATGTTCAGATATAGAAACATGAATATCACAGTTCTGATTATTGTGTTGCAGGAGAGAGATGACCTGTTCCAGCATCTGATAATGCTGGAATTACCCAGCAAGATAGACACTGGCAATCTCCTTGACATCCTGGATCGCTGGCTGGACGGACACATCACAAACTTTGAATACCTCACTTATCTCAACAAAACAGCTGGCCGCTCGTTCAATGACCTCATGCAGTATCCCATCATGCCATTTGTTCTGTGCGACTACACCAGCCCGAGTATAGACCTGAGGGACATATCCAAATACAGAGATTTCTCCAAACCCGTGTCTATTCAGGAACCCAAGAATGAAAACAAGTTCATTACAAACTACTCGGTAATTCTATACAGATAAACTTCCTTTGAAATATCAAAAAGATAGGAGCTCAAGACTAGTATTCTTCTAAAAGAACATTTGTTTCTCAGAATAATGATACTGATTGTAAACTGATAGAGATCTTAAATGATTTCTCATGTTGTGATCTTTAACTACTATTGTATGTATAAAACGTTTTGTTTTTTATACGCCCTATTATGTTATCACGGGCGTTGGGCGGTGGCGGGCGGCCGGCAATGTATTGTCCACTCAATAACTGGAGTAGTTTTAATCCAGTCTTGATATAAAACTTGGACACAATGTTCATAGCCACAGTAGCTCAATCAAGTTTGATAACCAGTGCTATTGCTCAAGAAACACCCGAGTTATGGCCCTTGGATTGTTGAAAATTGACAAAATCGATGGTGTCTACTCCGTAACTGGAGCAATTTTAACTAAATTTTGATGAAACTTGAATACAATGTTTATGACCACAACTGCTTGGTCAAGTTCGATAACTCTTGGCTTGTTGGAAATTTACAAACTTTATGCTGTCTGCGGCTTGATAACTTTAGTATTAGTTTTCAAATCGCACTTGTGCACTTTGATTTTCGAGAATTGTGTATTTGTAATATTTTGTCTGGATAGCTGTGTAACATATAGTAGGAATTTATCACATACTACATTTTCAGTTTAATTTGTAGGCATCAGATTTCGTGGATTTCATCTAAAATCATTTTTGTTGGTATTTAAATTTGTGGATTTCAGTTCCTTGTATATAAAATACATACAATTTTGTATTTTATAGGACACTTGAATTTGTGGATTTCTCTGGCCACAAAATCCACAAAAATTTATTCCCCAAGAAATTACATTTTACCATGAAACATGTCATTATTTATGGCTTACAGTATGTTTTTTTGTTTAAAATTTTGGGAAAATAGAGTTTTTCACTGAAAATATTGCGTTTCAAAATATGTTGTGTTAAAAGTAGTAAGTATGTCCCACTAGATCTATGCATACATTTTTCCAATAAAAGTGATGAAAATTCCATTCATAAAATCTGCCTTCAGTCTGGTTCTCATTTATGATGAGCGTATATTGTGTCAATTTGGCACTCTTGTTTCACAAATGTTGTATGCCTTTGTAATATTAAATAACTAAATTGCTTTTGTTACTAAACAAACTATGTAACATACTAAACAAACTCTGTAACAGGTTAACTTTATACTAATTTACTTTAATACTTCCACTTAGATATTTTGCCAATTTTCTGCCATATCATATATTAGATTATTTATATAATTTGTATAGTTTTGGATAGCAACTGTTAATTTCCAATAATATAAGGATCATTTTAAAAGAATTTGTTTGTTTTGCCTTTCACAAAACTGGCAGTAAAACGAAGTTACATATATGTGATCAAGCATATGATATAAAGCAGGAAAATATTAAACTAAGCAATCTTTAAATACAGTCATAACTGTAAATGCTACTTTTCTATAATGACCTGTTATAAACTTCATGCTTATTTGCTTCCATACTTACAGATATTGAAGCAGGACTATGAAAAGTTTGGTAAGGGAGACATCACGGGTCTCCGTGTGGCCCCGTATCACTATGGCAGCCATTACTCCAACAGTGGAAGTGTTCTACACTTCCTTGTCAGGGTCCCACCATTCACCAAGATGTTTCTTAACTTCCAAGGTGAGACATTCAGGGTTGTTCATTTAGATTGTCTATGGGAAACTGTTTGAATTGAATTGGGTTTTAAGGTGCACCAACACATGAAAGGTTAACAGGAATGAACATGCCGAGCTCATCCTCAGTTTACCTGGAGAATGGGCCTAGAACCTTCTCACCCTGAACTGCAGAGTTGCTGCAAATTCTATTGTAGACACTCCATTTACCCTGGAGGCACGTTTGTTGTTTTTCTGCCACTGCTCTAGTGATTTGAGCGAGATGGCACCTGAAACAATGCAGGGGTCATGATGAAGACCTTTAATGAGCATGAACAAAAAATGATAAAATGAACATGAATTTGTGGGGGTTCTACCCCTCTGCCTACCCCTCCAACGGGATCTGCAGTGGCCCTATTCTTTGCCAGGGAACCACACGGGGTATGGGAAACTAAGATATACAAAGCTGAGTGTTGCAGACTGAATGTGTCCTAACCAACGTCACTCTAAAATAGCATCTAACCTTTTAAGACTACATGCAAAGCAATGCATCCTCTGAAGCAACAGATGAAAACATGTTTTTTATGCGAGCCACTCCCTGTCTTCGAAGTAAGGTAGAGGTTAGATGGTGTTTTAGCATCTTCAGAATCTAAGATGTATCAGGTTGAGTGTTGCAGACATGTGTCTTATTATCCAAAAGCACTTTAAAATACCATGTAATCTAATTAAGCCCCATGCAAAGCATGTTTTTCATTGTGTTCAACGTTGAAATCACTGGTAAAACAAATGTTTCTTGTGCGAGCATGAGCATCTCTGTCTTTAAAGTTAGATCTTAGTGAATAAGACAAAGAAATAAAGCTTGTTGTTTGGTTAAACTTTACATAATTTTGAAAGTGCAGTCCGGAAGATATTAGTTACAGCTTTTATTCCTGGTATTGAGTCGGACCAGTAACTATTTCTTTCAAATTCCATTGCCTGAATTAGTATTGACAGGATTGTGTCCATTTGTCCGTTTTCCAGCTTCTCAAAAAATTCACATTGGTTTAACCTTTAATGCTTCACTGTGACTTGTTAGCAGTGCCTTTAACATGTTTTGTTTTTCCATGCCATGTAGACCAGAGTTTTGACATTCCGGATAGAACCTTCCACAACCTGCATACATCGTGGAGGTTGTCCAGTGCCGAGTCAAACACCGACGTGAAGGAGCTTATACCAGAGTTCTTCTTTACTCATGAGTTCCTCACTAACTCAGAAGGTAAACAATCCTAGTAAATTGATATGGTGTGTTTAACTTTGAATTAAATTGGGGGGAAAACGTAGTTGCATAATACTGTAGTTAAATGTACCGTTTAATACCGATAAAAAATCTTGAAATTCATATGCTCAGCCTAATATCTCCATTAATTTTCAGATTAATAGCTTAATAATCAAAAGGCAAATTCTTCCTATGGTCCGAGAATAAAAAATGTTACATCATTCCTGATCCATAAATATTTAATAATAAACATTTGTAGTATAACTTCATTAATGTAAATACTAACTGAGCTGACTTCTCTCCCTGCAGGGTTTGAGTTTGGTCAGCGTCAGAATGGTGAGCCCGTGCATGATGTTGTGCTGCCCCCGTGGTGTGATGGCAACCCCCGCTTGTTCACCCTGATACACAGGCAGGCCCTGGAGTCGGACTATGTGAGGGAGAACATTGGTGGCTGGATAGACCTTGTCTTTGGCTACAAACAACAAGGCGAGGCGGCTGTAAGGGCGGTTAATGTATTCCATCCTGCTGTAAGTGTACATTAAGACAATCTAATAAGTATAAGACTTCTTGTATTCGGTGATAATCTTGATACTTTTATTTTTCGAAGGAAAGGCAAGCTGTTCTAAACGCCCCAGCATCAGGGTTGTTTATTCATTTACGTTAATCTCACATCTCAGAAATCGCTTAAGGAATTTAATGAAACTTTACACTTGTCTTTGATAAGACAAACTCATACAGCAAGTGCCATAACACTGTTATGAATTTTATCAGATTTACGCCCCGTTTGTAACATAGTTTCCCAATAAATAGACAAGACCTCGAAGTCGAGCCCACTGTCATCCAACAGCTCTTGTTTTATTCTCAAATAATTTTCTTTGCTATCTCAAAAATCAATACCTCATTACTTACCAAATAGTGCAATTTTTCATTGAAAATGGTATGGCATCACCATATTTATTGTAAAATCTTATAATACTGACTCCTGATAACAAATGTACTTTTAATACTAATTCATATCTACAGACTTACTTTGGCCTGGATGTGAGCAGTGTGAAGAATTCTCTAGACAGGAAGGCTATCCGGACAATGGTTCGGACATACGGACAGACACCTAAACAACTGTTTAAGGTACCACACCCGAGGCCACAACTGGAGTATCAGAGACATGAAAGTCCCAGGCAGCACATACAACCTCCATCATTAAAGGTATGTAGCCAAATATATATCCATGATGAAAACTTTTGTTCAGAAGCCACCATGAAAACTACCAGAAGCATTGCCTGTTGTTGCTTGATCTTGCTTTGTGACTCAGAAGCGTCACAAAACTTCATCGTAATGATGCTGTTGTTGCCATCAGGATGTTATCAAATACTAGATATCATGATTATGCAGTAACTTTTATAAATGGTATCGGATTTTCATATTTACCTCAGATTGGCATATTGAAGTGTATATCACGGGACAGAGTTTCAGGTTTCAAGTTTTATGTCAGATTTTCAAAATCGAAGACGTTTCCTGTCCATGACTCCTGAACAGCTTGAGATATTTGAATGAAAATTATGTGTTTATGTGTATTCTCTATACTGTGTTGTGTATCAAATTCTACGTTGTGTGTTCAAGGTCAAGATCATACAGATGTAAAATAACTGAATAGAAATAATAAAAGTTTGTTAAAATAAGCTCTGACCCATATGAATTAACTTTATGAATTACATGCTTACTCCACCAATAACTCCCGGCAGTTGGGTGATGTAGTGATGGTGGCCTGCCTTGTGGCCATGCTTACTCCACCAATAACTCCCGGCAGTTGGGTGATGTAGTGATGGTGGCCTGCCTTGTGGCCATGCTTACTCCACCAATAACTCCCGGCAGTTGGGTGATGTAGTGATGGTGGCCTGCCTTGTGGCCATGCTTACTCCACCAATAACTCCCGGCAGTTGGGTGATGTAGTGATGGTGGCCTGCCTTGTGGCCATGCTTACTCCACCAATAACTCCCGGCAGTTGGGTGATGTAGTGATGGTGGCCTGCCTTGTGGCCATGCTTACTCCACCAATAACTCCCGGCAGTTGGGTGATGTAGTGATGGTGGCCTGCCTTGTGGCCATGCTTACTCCACCAATAACTCCCGGCAGTTGGGTGATGTAGTGATGGTGGCCTGCCTTGTGGCCATGTTTACTCCACCAATAACTCCCGGCAGTTGGGTGATGTAGTGATGGTGGCCTGCCTTGTGGCCATGCTTACTCCACCAATAACTCCCGGCAGTTGGGTGATGTAGTGATGGTGGCCTGCCTTGTGGCCATGCTTACTCCACCAATAACTCCCGGCAGTTGGGTGATGTAGTGATGGTGGCCTGCCTTGTGGCCATGCTTACTCCACCAATAACTCCCGGCAGTTGGGTGATGTAGTGATGGTGGCCTGCCTTGTGGCCATGCTTACTCCACCAATAACTCCCGGCAGTTGGGTGATATAGTGATGGTGGCCTGCCTTGTGGCCATGCTTACTCCACCAATAACTCCCGGCAGTTGGGTGATATAGTGATGGTGGCCTGCCTTGTGGCCATGCTTACTCCACCAATAACTCCCGGCAGTTGGTGATATAGTGATGGTGGCCTGCCTTGTGGCCATGCTTACTCCACCAATAACTCCCGGCAGTTGGTGATATAGTGATGGTGGCCTGCCTTGTGGCCATGCTTACTCCACCAATAACTCCCGGCAGTTGGTGATATAGTGATGGTGGCCTGCCTTGTGGCCATGCTTACTCCACCAATAACTCCCGGCAGTTGGTGATATAGTGATGGTGGCCTGCCTTGTGGCCATGCTTACTCCACCAATAACTCCCGGCAGTTGGTGATATAGTGATGGTGGCCTGCCTTGTGGCCATGCTTACTCCACCAATAACTCCCGGCAGTTGGTGATATAGTGATAGTGGCCTGCCTTGTGGCCATGCTTACTCCACCAATAACTCCCGGCAGTTGGTGATATAGTGATGGTGGCCTGCCTTGTGGCCATGCTTACTCCACCAATAACTCCCGGCAGTTGGTGATATAGTGATAGTGGCCTGCCTTGTGGCCATGCTTACTCCACCAATAACTCCCGGCAGTTGGGTGATATAGTGATAGTGGCATGCCTTGTGGCCATGGTTACTACTTGCTTTATACTTGATACACAGCAATGATTATGTTTTCTCCCTCAGCATGTGGCAGGAGTAAAGTGGGGCTGCTATCTCGGGTCCCCAGATCGCCCTAATCCAGAGCTTGCATGGGAAGGTATATACACGTCCCAGGTGGCATCCATTGTTGCCCTG
The DNA here is from genome assembly GCA_037043455.1 of Cyrtodaria siliqua. Classification (NCBI taxonomy): domain Eukaryota; kingdom Metazoa; phylum Mollusca; class Bivalvia; order Adapedonta; family Hiatellidae; genus Cyrtodaria; species Cyrtodaria siliqua. The sequence continues at coordinate 132,803 of JAWPHD010000948.1, forward strand.
CCCACAGGTATTGTGTTCGGGATCAGTGCCAAGAGCTGTCTGCTGGTGGAACAAAGTCAAGAGAAGCATAAAGGTAGGCAACCATCTCACAGTTTGTAAACAGTATTATTACCTGATCTCCTATATAAATGCTATATCGTCATTTCTTGCTAATTCACTAAGGAAAAGACTGTTCCCGGTGAAAACGAACTGTTACCGGGCTTTAGTTTCGACTGTTTCCCTCACGTGCTGAAATCTCGTTTGCGTGACGTCATGTTGCTTTTTTCACCATAGGTTCCCATTATAAAACAAATTTTCATTTTCACTGTTTCGTACAGTAACATTAATCAGGTAATAAAACAGTTATCACATGTGTGTTTGGGGAACAGTCAAAACTTTTTTCCCTTGGTTTCGGGGGATGTCAGTGTGAACTGTTTCCCGAGGCCTATCGGCCTCGGGAAACAGTTCACACTGCCATCCCCTCCACCTCGGGAAAAAAGTTTTGACTGTTCCCCAAACACACATGTGATAACTGTATACTGTGAAAGGCACTAAGTTGCCACTAACCCACCAGATAATAGCACAATCACACTACAAAATTGTTTATACAAACCCTATCCAGATGTTCAGGTCATAAAATAATGTATATGTGCCGCTTAAAAGTATAGGCTTATGCATAGGTACTTAAAATACCTGTGATTGAATATGCGTAAAATGAATTATGAGTTGGTAATTCTTAATTCAACATTTATATTGCATCTATAGAGCTATGATTTTCAAACTTTGTAAGTTATATGTTTCACTTGTCGTCAGTAGGTTTAGAAATGGTATACCTACATTTGTTGTAAACTTTGCCTATTGATGGCAGGATAGCGACTTTAAATAGTTAGTTTTTATGTTTGAATTTGTTTCATCATTCATAATTCATTGATTTCTTAGCCTCAGATTAATGTTCAACATAACTACCATTTACTGCTAACTCTTTTTTATGCAAATTTTATTTTAAATTGCAAATCAATGTCCCCGTGAGATGTCTTTGAACTGTATAAGCTCTGTTCATCAGGTAATTGACATTGTTCTGTGGTCTCCCTTAACACTTTACAATGGTGGTGACCTTAAGGCTATCTCATCCTTGATTAATTGCATTGTCAGTGATTGTGCGATATATATCTGATCAAATATTCCAGCATTATTAATAATGAAATTCTGTCAGAAATAGAAACAATAAAGGTATGCCAAGTTACTCTTGGGATTTGTTATCTACATATCTCATATTTGTCTAATCTGAAGCCAAGATCAGTAATCAAAGAAATTAAAGGTAATAGAAATAATCGGATGTTAGTGTTACTAATGTTTCTAATTAAGACTCCACAATTAAGAATATTCATTATGAGTATCATTAGTACATCATAAATATATCATTAATATAATTATTATCAATATTAAAGGGACACACAGCAATCTTGATTTGGTTAAAACTCATGGTGTCACGTTAGTTTTTCCACATTACTTGCATTTCTTCAGTCATTAATATTAATTATAAGAATAGTAAAAAAAAGCAAACTGATGATAATAGTGCATCTAATAATATATTTACTCGTCGGGGGCCACTTTCCGTCACTTCTGTAAACATAAACTAATTTTTCAGACAAATATATGTATATTGACAATTTTTACCTTGTTTTCTATTAGGTTACCTCTTCCTGGAAATTTGATACCAAAGAATTTTGTTTTATATAAATTATGGAAGTGGTACGTGACCTTTTTATTTTTTATAAAAGACTAAAACTGAGAAATCATTTTGTTTACAAGCCCAGTTTCCATCATGTATTTTATCGAGTGATAGATTAAACTAGGTCAAGATACAGTAAACTTTTATGAATTAGAAACTTGTTTGCAAGTCTATTCAACAATTTCATCGTAAAAATGGTATGTTTGCATTGTTCCATCAGTCACCTCGATCGTTATAACAATGCGCCTGGTAACGTCAATGTAAAATGTTCAACGACGACAATTTACACTGTAAATATAGGTAACTCAGTGTAAATCAAACATACAGGTTGTACGAGTTGCTTCACTTTGGTTAAACTATATAATCCTGTATATTTAACTGGTCCACTGAAGAGTGATAAAAATATGACATCATTTTTTTAATACTTAATTATGTGGCAGTATGCGCGCGCATCCCCAACGCCATATAAGGAAGTAAACACATTTTTCGGAGAAATCCCTTTTTTTGTACCGCTTATTTACTTTTTGGTTGTTTTTGCTGTTTCCAATCTTCAGTTATAAACGTCTGACAATAAGTGACATCGCGTAAGTAATTTGCAGTGTAAAAATATTTTTTAAATGAGAATGACGGAAACTGGGCTTGGATGGAAACTGGCCTCTAATGAGTATACATATGGTAGAAAAACAAAAGAAACTGAAAACTCTTGTTTTTTTATTTAACTATTTTCAAGCTGGTTTAAAGTCAAAATGATACTGTATACTGAGATGTAATTTTAATGAGTGATAAAAACTGCAAGATTGTCGTGTGTCCCTTTAAATCATTAATACTTTGTTTTGATACAGCCATTATGAGTGACACCCAATTAGATGTTGTGTGGGCCGCCATAGTGACCTGGGGTCAGATGGACGGTCTGGTCAGGATCATTAACGGCAAGAATAAGCCACCGGTCAACTTCATACAGTACACCCAGTCAGATGAGGTCAGTTCTTTGTTCTTAACTGTCTCAATTTTAATCATTTTTAATGACAATTAAATTATGCTTATTTTGTAAAAGTATGAATATTTAATGATGTGATAATTTCTTTCTCATTGTAGTTGCAGTTCATGCTCCTAAAATAAGTATGCAAATGTTACTTCATAGCTGAACTAAAATCTCGAGGAGGAATTATATGAATATGATATTATACAGACTTTTTAAAGCATTAAGTTGTGCTGTAATCCTTGAAAAATAAACTCATCATGTCTTTTCGTGCCATGGTTAAAGAGTAAATGAACATGTTCCTATGTCTATCTCCTGTTTTCAGTGGTCTGCATGAGTCTTACAAACATTCTTTAGGCAATCTTTAAAAAATTATCCCCTATATGCTCCAAAAAAAAGGTTGGGTAGGTGCCTTTTTAGTAGGTAGTCGGTGTTAGCACAGCAAATCAACACGTTTTTAAGGATGGCCTTATTTTACATTAAATAATGAACTACATGAGGCTTACAAACATTCCTTATTTTACATTACCCCCTGTTATTGTAGATCACATGCTGTGTGTCAGTGCCTGACTGTATTATACATTACCCCCTGTTATTGTAGATCACATGCTGTGTGTCAGTGCCTGACTGTATTATACATTACTCACTGTTATTGTAGATCACATGCTGTGTGTCAGTGCCTGACTGTATTATACATTACCCCCTGTTATTGTAGATCACATGCTGTGTGTCAGTGTCTGACTATTATACATTACCCCCTGTTATTGTAAATCACATGCTGTGTGTCAGTGACTGACTGTATTATACATTACCCCCTGTAGTTGTAGATCACATGCTGTTTGTCAGTGCCTGACTGTATTTTACATTACCCCCTGTTATTGTAGATCACATGCTGTGTGTCAGTGTCTGACTATTATACATTACCCCCTGTTATTGTAAATCACATGCTGTGTGTCAGTGACTGACTGTATTATACATTACCCCCTGTAGTTGTAGATCACATGCTGTGTGTCAGTGCCTGACTGTATTATACATTACCCCCTGTTATTGTAGATCACATGCTGTGTGTCAGTGCCTCACTGTATTATACATTACCCCCTGTTATTGTAGATCACATGCTGTGTGTCAGTACCCGACTGTATTATACATTACTCCCTGTTATTGTAGATCACATGCTGTGTGTCAGTGCCTGACTGTATTATACATTACCCCCTGTTATTGTAGATCACATGATGTGTGTCAGTGCCTGACTGTATTATACATTACACCCTGTTATTGTAGATCACATGCTGTGTGTCAGTGCCTGACTGTATTATACATTACCCCCTGTTATTGTAGATCACATGCTGTGTGTCAGTGCCTGACTGTATTATACATTACCCCCTGTTATTGTAGATCACATGCTGTGTGTCAGTGCCTCACTGTATTATACATTACCCCCTGTTATTGTAGATCACATGCTGTGTGTCAGTACCCGACTGTATTATACATTACTCCCTGTTATTGTAGATCACATGCTGTGTGTCAGTGCCTGACTGTATTATACATTACCCCCTGTTATTGTAGATCACATGATGTGTGTCAGTGCCTGACTGTATTATACATTACACCCTGTTATTGTAGATCACATGCTGTGTGTCAGTGCCTGACTGTATTATACATTACCCCCTGTTATTGTAGATCACATGCTGTGTGTCAGTGCCTGACTGTAGGTACCTGTTCATGGGCGGCTCATCAGGAGTCATCACCATCTACAACACTAAACACAACCCTGCAAAGGTGAGACTTCCATTCTCACATTGTGTCAAAAATGACAACCTTTGTTTTGTACTAAACTTAAATGCACTAGACCACCAGATAATGCATAATGTACATACTATTATCATTGTGTGAAAGCCAACAAATGGTCAGGTATACAACTTGAGTATTAATATGGCAGATACGGGTTAGAAACTTTATAAAAGTCTTAATTAGCTCACAAAAGGTATATTTACTATTGTCTTCCTAAACGCCATTATAAATTTTAACTATGAGGTACCAACTCAAAACTCATTTAATGGCTAAAGTTTTGTGGGTCTTTTAATCGTGCATTGGTAAAATTGCATGTGTAATAGGCACATATGCATTATATTGTTTACACCTGGTATAATGGTAATTTTGTTCAGTTTTCAATTTTTGACAGTTAATTAACCTGTCTGTTTTACGAACATCTGATTTCAATCGATTCAGAAGCCAAGTCTTCGAAAATGACAGGGGTGTAAAATATTTTCAAGAGCTACTTGACCTGTAGGTCTATCAGTTGAAAAAAGTCACTTGACCTTACCAACTTTTAAGTTGACCTTATAATTTTTCTTAATATTAAAGGTAAAAGGACTGCATGGTATTACGGTTCTGAATTTTAAAGTTAGTTTTGCAGAGTTGACTTGTTTATTTCCTGTTTGTTTTACCATTCTACTAAGTAGGACGTATTTATTTTACTATTAAAGGAATGAAAAATAAATTATAAAATTTTGTATATGTTGCAGATGACAGACTTGATAAAACTCTTTTTTAGCTCTCTTCGCCTTATTGTTTTATCATATACAGCTTGTTGCTGGCTACGTTTTTCTACCATTTGTTTTGAACGAGTCTCATCGTCGCCTGAGTTTTTTTTCTCCAAATAGCGATCTAATATCTCGTTTTGGTTGAGAGTCGGATGAGTCGCCTTGTTTTTTTGACATTTTTACGGGAAAATGAAGTTCGGTGTAGACATAAATATATTTTTTCACACGCTGACTCATATATGACGCTAACGTCAATATCGTGGAAATCCAAATTTCAGGCACACCTGCCAGATTTGTAAACTTTACAAAACTCAGTAAAATTTCGATGGAAACATTACGATATACAGTCCTTTAACCTAGTTAACAACACGCGCTTGTTTTGAAACTGAAAAGATCAATCTTTTTTTCTTCACCACAATAAAACTGATTGACCGATCGGTCTAGTATTTAGGATTTTTTACTCCGTGACGTTCCGGTCGCCATGACGAGCGGTCGAGTGTAATTTTACACCCCTGAATGACATTTCAATAGTTACAGAAAAAATACATAACTGCTTTAAAACATGTTACTACAGAATAAAATTTCAAATAATTTAAAAAAAAGATGTTACTGCTTCAAAAGCGATCATAGATTATTTGAAGTGCTGAAACAGAAAAACCACTCAACTCATCTCAACTGTTATATGACGTCTATACTAACTGTTATATGTTGTATCCGTGCAGGAGAGTGAATTACAGGTGTTTGGTCACAAGCGGTGTTTATATGGACATACAGCGGCAATTAACTCCCTCGTTGTCTGTAAACCATACAGTATCCTCGTCAGTGCCAGTCAAGATTCAACATGCATTATATGGGACCTCAATAGGTAATGTTGTATGTGTATGTCTGGTTGGCTGGCTGACTATCTTATCTGTCTGTAAGTCCGGCTATCTGGCTGTCCGTCCATCTGTCATGTTTGTGTTGTCATTAAGCTACTCCTAACAAGAAGTATAATGGATTCAATGTATCGGCAATGACAACTGCATAATGATTTGTAAGTTTGATTACAATATGGAAACATACATTTTGAAGAGATTATATTTACCCATCTGTATTTTTCCATTCATTTGCTATGTAACTATACGATAATATGTCATGTTATTCCATCTCTGTCTTCCACTCTGTCCCTCTCTCTGTATCTCTCTTTCTTCATCTCTCTTTTCAGATTTGATTAAACAGCCATTCCGTTGGGATTGTTTAAAGGACCACTTCAAATCTGCAGTCGTCTGATTTTTCAGCCAACAGTTAACTTTGTGTCTGTTTATTATTACGTTTTCCTTTTATAACCTATAATGTTTGTTTCAGACTTTCATATGTGCGAACCATCAGTGGCCACAAATCGGGTGTGCATGTGTTGGCAGTCAGTGACACGCTCGGGGACATAGCTAGTGTCAGTCACCATTGTAAGTCAACACCTTACACAATCATTGTTGTCTTCTTTCTGTAAAGGGGCGTCCAAGGCCGAGTGGTTAGAGTCTCTGACTTGAAATCACTTGACACTCACCGGTGTTGGTTCGATCCCTCATGGGCCTAGGAATCTTTATGTGTTGAAGCTATCCAGCTGGCTTGTGGAACGTCTGTGGTTCTACCCAGATGCCCACCCATGCACGAAAATTACCCAGAGGGGCACCTTGGGTCTTCCTCCAACAATGGAAGTTGGAAAAGTGGCAATATGACCTTAGCTCTTTGTGCGACTATAAAAACGAATTCAATTCAATTATTTCTGTATACTACATTTCATCTCCCGCTGGTGTTTCTGTCCCAATATATCCTAATAAGATACGTTAACAGGACATGAAAACCCATATCATTTCATTCTTCAAGTTTATTCTGTATAGGCTAAAAACAAGTGGAAAGTGCTCAGACCGCTTGTCAACCACAGACACTTGATCTCTTACAGATGTTGTTAAGCTTACACTTGGCTCTGTCAAATTTTAGAAACAGATCAAAATTAATGCTTGTACAGAAACCATAATAAAGGTGCAGTTTCTGAATATAAAAAATATCTTATCTGAAAAATGTAAGTGAATGTTTTATTCCAGTAACTTGGGCAAACATACAATAAATAAGGTAACAGAGCATATATAATGACACCTAACCAGAGGGACATCTGTATATCATAAAACCTATGTAATTACACCTGGTCATATTGACATGCATATTTGTTACAGAACATTATGTAAGTACACAGACTCATTAGAACTAGATGTCACAGAGCACAGACATATTGCCATCATATATACTAGACCTATACATTTCCAATGAAATTTACAGGAACATCTTGATTCTAGTAAATGCAACAAAATAAACAAAGTGAAATAATAAAAAAAAAAAGACAGTTAAAAATGAGCCAATACGATTATACAATATAGATGCTGCAAATTGTTCATTTTCCTGAAATTACATTGGTCTTGTTTGACTTGTTCTTTGTATAAATGTTCTGACTGTGTATTTCTCTAGGTCTGGGGAGTCACCTTTACCTTCACACTGTTAATGCTGAATATGTTACCATGGTTACCTGCGAGGAAACAATCAACTGTCTGACCTACTCAGGTGCTCCAGAGGGAGTGTCTATCAACGTTATTGCAGGGGGACTTAGCTCAGGGGTCATAAGGTAAATATTGGAATATTGGAATTATCATTCTACTCATTTTACTTACTGATGTGTTTCAGAAATAGAAAAATATATATAATATATTCGGAATTGCGACTTTTAAATAGACTGGACCGCTATTTCTAAGGTAATGAGTTCAATATTATAAGTTATCTTGATTTTGTCTCGCCTTTTTGAGGAAAACGGGAATTAAACAGCATTACGTGGTCCCGTCTTAATTCCATTAAGCGATGGGAAAGCTTATAATAGCAGGATTTTATAACGGATATTTTGACAATAAAATAATATGCCACATACAACATCGATCAACGTTATAAAAAACATTTTTTACTAAAAAAAATGATTATCTGTTTAAACTTATCTATTTAATGTTTTAATTTTACAATATGCAAACTTGTAAACCGAAATTAAGGTTTTATTTCATACCTCAGCCAACCCCGTTTTCGCTTCTTGGAAAAGGGGTTGGATGGGGTATGAAAGTTAATACTTGGACCAAGTAATGGGGAAGACGTGTTACTTTTCCATGAAGCCTCAAAGTTGTCAGCATCATAATGTGTAAATAGTTGTGTTTCTGAGAAACTGCATGTTCTAGATCGAAGTTGTATGTGGGTATTAAAAGCTCAATAGAGCAGTTCCTTAAAATGAATCACTTTGACTCTTAGGGTCATTAACTTTGTAAGTTGTATGTTAAAGGGACGCATGGCAATCTTGATTTTTTAAAAACTGGTGGCGTCCCGTTCGTTTATCTACATCAATAATTATTGCATTTGTTCAGTCATTAATATCAATTGTAAGAATATGTTAAAGCAAATTGTTTTTGCATATTATTAACTATTGACTAAATTTCATCAATAATATATTCAAACCTAGGGCAAAATAATGAAGAAAGGTTGAAAACTTAAATTGTATTTAAACATATGCAAGTAGATTTAAAGTCAAAATACTACTAGAGGCTAATTTTAATGCTTGATAACGACTTCAAGATTGCCATGTGTCCCTTTAAGATTTTGCATTTAACTGTTCGCAGAAATATGTATGTATATTGGGTATTACAGCTCAAACAAAGAGCAGTGCACAAATGACGTTAGCTAATTAATTTGGGTCGTTAACTATTTCAGTTCAATGTAACAGGTTTGCATTTAGCACATGTGCAAGATCCACCAAACATAGTGTATTTTCTAGAAAAGCAGATGATAAAATAGAGCCGTATCACAAAAGACAATGATCTTGAATATTCATGTGCTATTAACTTTGCTAAGTCTTCATTACGTTAAATTACTAGCTGTCTGTAAGGAATTAAATCATCTAGATAGGGTAAATGGACATGAGTTGCACCTCTTTAGACCTTATTAATAAGTAGGGTGACTGAAAAAACTAAATTATTCTCTACTTTTTCCTGTGTGTCAAAGCTGTGTAGCGAGTGTACCTATTTTCAGGGAATCAAACGTCTCTTCTACACCATGTACACTGTCCAAAAACATTTGAACAATTAAATTTTGTGAAATAGCCAAAAGTGTCAACTTGGAGCTTGTGATGACTGAATAAAATCTACATGCATTATAACAGATCCCTGTTATCATGTTATAAACAAAAATCTTTGTTCCATTCAAACCTTTAATATTTTTCATAATTCTATTATTTCATTTCATTGTCGCATATTACATCAATTTATATAGTTGTCCCATACGTCATATTTTATTATGTTTTCAGAATGTGGAGTAGCTGGGACCTGACCCCTGTCAGAGATCTGAATCATCCTAACCTACTCGCCACACCCATTATCAGGTATGTTCTGAACAGTCTTCATTGGATGGGTATACCTGGGTTAAACTAGGCATTATTTTCATTGATATGAGACTAATTACCCCCAATTATTTTGCTGAGATGGCTGGTAATAATTTATAATATGCATAAAAAACAGGATGTGTTATGTACAGGGTATTAACAAACTCTAACCCATTAGCATTTGTGCACCAGTACAGACCCACATGCTTCTATACAGTCTTTAGTTCTAATGATCCAGTCTTACTGAAACTTTGCATATATGCTACTATTAATACTGGTGTCAGTCAGTCCTCAAGGTCATGGCATAGTTAGTCAGTGGTCAAGGTCATGGTCCCTTTTCATGATCTTGAGACCTGTTCTGATCAATATATGAAGCTTGAATTGTCCTTAATACAACTGTGAATATAATTTTGTTATTCTGGGGATACCTTTAGATGCGTATTGATGTTATTCAAAGCTTAATAGCCATTAATAAACACCATTTGTAGCACAGCAGTTTATGAATATATATTGTAACGACCAGTGGCTTGCTTTATATATTGGGTTATATATTCAGTTTATATTGAATTGTCCTTCATTCTGGAGTTTATATTTTCTGTCAAATCTAAAACCATGGTTTACTATATTACAGTTTGACCTTTACCATGGTTTACTATATCACAGTTTGACCTTTACCATAGACTCCCTTTACTGTATTGCAGTTTGACCTTTACCATGGTTTACTATATCACAGTTTGACCTTTACCATGGACTCCCTTTACTGTATTGCAGTTTGACCTTTACCATGGTTTACTATGTTACAGTTTGACCTTTACCATGGTTTACTATGTTACAGTTTGACCTTTACCATGGTTTACTATATCACAGTTTGACCTTTACCATGGACACCCTTTACTATATCACAGTTTGACCTTTACCATGGTTTATTATATTGCTGTTTGACCTTTACCGTGGTTTACTATATTACAGTTTGATCTTTACCATGGACTCCCTTTATTATATCACAGTTTGACCTTTACCATGGACTCCCTTTACTATATCACAGTTTGACCTTTACCATGGTTTATTATATTGCTGTTTGACCTTTACCATGGTTTATTATATTACAGTTTGACCTTTACCATGGACTCCCAGAAGATGTACTCATCCAGTGCTGATGGTCGAGTTATACTGTGGGACTACAGTGGACAGTCCAGACCAAGAACTTCAAGATTCAGACCATTTCTTTATCGTTCTTGATTTAACTGTTGGCAGTTTAGAAATACAACTTGAAGCTTTATGCCATGTATTTATCCGTTTTGATTAAACAGGTGGCGGTTAAGAACGGGCAGTGAAGACCTCCATCTTCAAGATTCAGACCTTTCTCTATCCACCTTGATGCAATTAATATTGTACCATATACTTCCATTAAATGTTTACTTCCACAACATTGATAAGAGAATGAAAAATAGATGAGAAAATGATGCTATTTATGCATTTGGAGTACAGAAGAAAATTTTGTTTATAAAATGTGTTTAAAAACATCCTAATAAGGAAAAATAGTAAGCTGTAAGTAGCCTAAACATGATATTAAAGCATATCATTGTGTGATAATATGCAAAGCTTGATCAGATGTTAAATGTTTTTACTATAACGCTGTGTATTTTATCAAATAGTGTTACATGTGCCCTGTTATTATGGTAAATGATATACCTCATTGACAGATGTTTTTCTTTGAGCTTTTTGGCCTCGACTAGACCGTGTTTTGTTGTATTGACCAACACTCGATCATATGAGCTATATTAATTTTACACAGTGCAAAACTTATAATGCATTGTATGGTTGTTGTTCATATTCACTATAATATTAGACATATTGCATTGTGCTTCATCAGTCCAAGTGCAAGCTAATACAGGCAGACATAAGCTTGACCTCGTCCATATAACACTAGGTTTGACTGCCCAATCTACCCCCGAAGTGCAGTGGTCTAGTGGTAAGAGTGTCTGACCTGCAATCGGGAGGTCATGGGTTCGAGTACCCTAGTCGTGTCATACCGAAGATATTAAAAATGTTGGTAGTCACTTGTAACCCTTGCTTGACAAGAAAATAATGGGTAGTGCTACGTCTGGTTGACCCCGAGTCAGAACAATGTGACTGGGCGTGGTATCATGTACTACGGTTTGGTATTCCAGTGTGGCAGCACTATATCTGCTTAAAGTAGACTGTAGCTAGATACATAGCACTACACACAATCACTCACTGGACAGTCCACACTCCATTGTGCCCAGTTGTACCGGGATTCTCTGGTGGATATCAGGGTGGAAAGACTACAATCCTTAGTATTACGCACGCACGCATGCACACACACACACACACACACACTCACCGAGTCAACAAACTTGCATATTTACCTCTACACCATGCATTAATTTTGCACTATTTGAATGATCTCTGACTCTCCTGGTTTAAAGCATTTGTGCAGCTGCAGGAATTGGGGTTGTTACGTTTTAGTTGTGTTACTATGATATTGAAATTGCATATTAACTATTTATTATTAAGGCCTAGAGTAGAAGAGAGTATGAAAAGCTTAAAATGGTTGGAACAAAGAATATTGCCATAATGTAGATGTCATGTTTCATGATTCCTCAAAATGCACTCTGCTTTCAGTCAATAACTTTTTATGCCCCCACCACCGAATGGTGAGGGGGCATATAGCGTTAGCCATGTCCGACCGTCATTCCGTCCTATCTCCTCCCACACTTTTTAGCCAATTGCTTCGAAACTTTACAGGATGCTTACCTATGATATCAAGATGTGCATATCGTTTCGGCGTCAAAATCGACCCAGTATTACCGGAGTTATGGCCCCTTTTTTGTTAAATTTTATGTGAAAATATCTTGTGGTTCTATCTCCTCCCACACTTTTCAACCTATTCCTTCGAAACTTACAGGATGCTTACCTAAGATGTCAAGATGCTCAACGTTTTGGCATCAAAATCGACCCAATATTACCGGAGATATGGCCCCTTTTTCGTCAAATTTTATGTGAAAATATCTTGTGTGTATATCTCCTCCCACACTTTTCAGCCAATTGCTTCGAAATTTTACAGGATGCTTACCTATGATGTCAAGATCGTTTTTTGCCATCAAAATCGACCCAGTATTACCAGAGTTGTGGCCTCTTTTTCGTCAAATGTTTCGTTTTACACTGATTGTTTTCAGTGGAGGCATCCATGTCCCATGGACACATTTCTAGTTTTGATTAATTTCAGTCAATAACTCCTTTGTTTTGATAAGGTAATTGAGAAATTATTTGTGTTAGTAAGCATCAAAACAAATTCTTCAAAACATGTCAAGTATTGGATATTTAACCTTTAAACATTCGTTTTAATGTAATGAATCTTGTACATGTTGTAAAAAGCACAATAGATGAAGATCTGGTTGTTTCAATAATTGGGTGTTTTGCCTTATGTGTGTGTATTTCACATTTTGTGTTGTGAATTTCATGTTCTCTGTGCTTCACATGCTGTATGATTCTTACTGATTGCAGAATGCATACAATACTTGCTTTACACAGAAAAAAATGGGGTTTGTCTACAAAAAAATCGACCATCATATATGGCCTAACATGTGCTAAAAATGACAAAAAACACCATTCAAACAAACAGAACAAAATAGTGTGTATACGTGTATGTATTTCACATTTTCGGAGTATATTTCTCGTTCTCTCTGAGTTTCACATTCTGTGTGTATGCATGTGTATGTATTTCACATTGTGTGTATGTACATTTTGTGACAGAGTGATAGTTGTTCACAGTTTGTGTATGTCTTTCAAATTATTTGGGTTTATTTCACATTATGTGTGTATTTCAAATTTTGTTTATGCATTTCACATTCTGTGTGTATGCATGTGTACATATTTAACATTTTGTGTATGTACATTCCGTGACAGAGTGATAGTTCACATTTTGTTTATGCCTTTCTAATTATTTGTGTATATTTCACATTATGTGTGTACTTCACATTTTGTTTATGCATTTCACATTGTCTGTTTATGCCTCGCGTTTTATAGTCATTGCGTTTGCCAGGGCACATACTTGCTTTAGTGGACTTGAATTGTTGTACAGATTGCAAACATAGGTTTATTAATGATACAGCATTCCCAGTATAACTCGGAGGAGAGTAACTCGTGATAAATGTCTTGTCAATTTGTACAGGGTTTCCACAAGAGACCAAAATGTGGGATCATTATTGTTTCACAGAATGCCAAATATTCATATGTAATTATTATTTGATCACATGTATTTATATATAAAATAGAATTCATGTTCAAACATTTTATGTTATGTTTAATGTAGGAATTGTTACAGGGGAACTTCAGTTTTCTGATAAATCAAATATAGTTATGCACATAAATGGAATATCTTAATAACTCATTTTAAGAATTAATTTTTATGAAATAATTTCCATAATTTCGTGAAAACAATTTCAGTGATTTTGTGAAATGATTTCAGTGATTTTATGATACAATTTCAGTTAATTAATTTTAAATAAGTATTAACCAAGTGTGTTGAACATATTTTGTTCAGTTTGATCAAAATGTGCCAAATAAACATTCATCTGTTTGTTAACTTTTATGTTTACCAGAGTTTACCAGAGCTAAGAGATCTCAGTTAGGAAGAAAGACTTTCAGCTTTAAATACGTACTCTCTTGAACAGAGAGGCATTGCCTGTTCCTTAAATTCCCATAAAAACGTAAATGTAAAATATTAATAGCTCTGTTTCTGCAACAGTGTTTATACTACTTCTAGTCTTCATGATATTACTAACTTGTAGCATGGTCAGTGACATTTCCTTTGATGAATGCCGAGCATTAAATCTTTTAATTTAGGGTTACTAAAGGGGCGTAGCTATACCGTACTACAACTACCAGATATTGGAATTTATAGTACGGTCACTATGACGTCACAGTGTTACTAAGTACACCATGCTACAAAAAAGATAGTCTATCTCAGCTCTTCTACGCCCATCTCTGTGTTTAAATAAGCCAAATCACTGAGACCAGACTCTATCTATTACTTATTTCAATAACTGCTTAGCAAGTCATAAGTAGCTGCTTAGCAAGTCATAAGTAGCTGCTTATATAAGCAAGTCATAAGTAGCTGCTTAGCAAGCCATAGGTAGCTGCTTAGCAAGCCATTAGTAGCTGCTTAGCAAGTCATAAGTAGCTGCTTAGCAAGTCATAAGTAGCTACTTAGCAAGCCATAAGTAGCTACTTAGCAAGCCAGTAGTAACTGCTTAGCAAGTCATAAGTAGCTGCATGGCAATCTGTAAGTGGCTGCTAAGCAAGCCATAGCTTGATAGCAAGTCATATGTAAATACTTAGCAATATGTAAGTAGTTGCTTAACAAGGCATAAGTAGCCACAAGTACATTAGCTGCTTAGCAAACCATAAGTACCTACAAGCCATAAGCAAGCTGCCTGTAGTTGCCTAGAAAGCCATAAGTAGCTGTTTTGCAAGTTGTAAGTAGTTGCCTAGCAAGTCGTATGTAGTTGCCTAGCAAGTCATATGTAGTTGCCTAGCAAGTCATAAGGAGTTGCTTAGCAAGTCATAAGTAGTTGTCTAGCAAGTCATAAGTAGTTGTTAGCGAGTCATTAGTAGTTGCCAACAAGTCATAAGTAGTTGCCTAGCAAGTCATAAGAGTTGCCTAGCAAGTTATAAGGAGCTGCCTACCAAGTCATAAGTAGTTGTCTAGCAAGTCATAAGTAGTTGTCTAGCAAGTCATAAGAGTTGCCTACCAAGTCATAAGGAGCTGCTTAGCAAGTCGTAAGTAGTTGCCTAGCAAGTCATAAGTAGTTCCCTAGCAAGTCATAAGTAGTTCCCTAGCAAGTCATAAGTAGTTGCCTAGCAAGTCATAAGTAGTTGTCTAGCAAGTCATAAGTAGTTGCCTAGCAAGCCATAAGTATCTACTTAACAAGCCTTGTTGACTTAGTTTAAGAGTAGGAATAGAGATACTGTTGATCAATTTTAAAAGTTTAATTTTACCTGCAAGCTTATTCACATGTATTGATTGGTAAAGCAAAATTGATCCAGTTTTATTGTCTTGCTCGGATTCAACATTTGTGACAGATCCACGTATTATATTTATCATAGCGGGAGTTCATTGTACCATATACATCTATTTACATTCCTTGCTTTATGTTGTGTTTTATTTATTGATAGATATTTTATCTTTTTTATTGAAAGATCGTTTTATTGTTTTGCGGTGTAAACAGAACTTGGGTGTTACAAAGGGTAATTTGATGTGTAGTTGTAAGGTGATGCTATATCCAGAGAAAACACAATTTGTCATTTTGATGTCTCAGTATAACTGATATAGAACTCGGTTGGTATAAATTCAATAATAAATAAAAAGGCATTTGACAAATGAAAACTGCTGGTATAACAGACAGTGTGTCTCCTATTCAGTTGTATAGAACACCGTTTAATTCATGGATATCAATAAAAAGTGTTAATTTGTTTAAGGTTAGTGTATATGAAAGTACTTTTAGGTGTTGACTGCTATGTCCATATCATTTTTCATTTACAAGAGCAGTTTGGTGTACTGCTTGCTAATCCCAGTTATTGCTGATTTATAAGTGCATATAGTATCACACTTTTTTATACCTATAAACATAATAAATGAAAAACAATTTTTGGTCCACTTGCTTCAATCAAAGTACGTACATAAGTTATATACCAGGAAAACGGTCATATTCAGTGGTAAAAAATACCTTACTTTTAAAAATTGAGAAATAAAGATTTTACATTTGAATTTTGAATTTTAAATGGAAATTTTAATGACTTTCAATGCATAATTCTGCTGCATCAACTATGCTTATGGAAGGACATGTTGTCCATCGTCATGTCTGTCCGTCCGTCATCCGTTAACTTTTTCTTATGGGCATTCTTAGCCCTCCCTTTTTCATCCGATCTTAACCAAACTTATACAGTAGTTATATATCCATAACCTCTCGGATGAGTTCTTGAACCAGCCGGATGCTATCGCTAATAGCTGAGTTATCTGCCCTTGAATTGGCAAAGGGCACTCTACATCCTCCATTTTTGATGCAATCTTAACCAAACTCGTACAGTGGTTATATATCCCTAAGGTCTCGGATGAGTTTTTAAACCAGCCAGATTGTATCGCTTATAGCTGAGTTATCTGCCCTTGAAAAGGCAAAAATGCATAAGTTTGTCTTGTGGGCACTCTAGCCCATCCATTTATCATCTGATCTTAACCAAACTTCCTTAGTAGTTATATATCTATAACATCCGATCGCTAATACGTTGAATTGGCAAAAACACGTAATTTTACCATGTGGACACTCTAGTCTCTACATTTTTTATCCAATCTTAACCAAACTTGCACAGTTATTATATATTTATAAGATCTCAGATGAGTTCTTGAATCAGTCAGATTCTATCGCTAATAGCTAAGTTATCTGCCCTTGAAAAGGCAAAAATGCATAAGTTTGTCTTGTGGGCACTCTAGCCCCTCCATTTATCATCTGATCTTAAACAAACTTCCTTAGTAGTTATATATATATAACATCTCGGATGAGTTCTGAAAACCAGCCTGATTCAATCTCTAGTAGCTGAGTTATCTGCTTTTGAATTGGCAAAAATGCATGGTTTTGCCATGTGGGCACTCTAGCTCCTCCAATTTTGATCCAATCTTAACCAAACTTACACAGTAGATCTGGCCATAAGGTCTCGAACGAGATCTTGAATCTGCCTATGGCTTGGTTATGGCCCTTGAATTATCGAAAATTTCGTAATTTGCCATTGTTACTATAAAAAGACTTTAATTATCCATTTGATCTTAACCAAATTTTCAAAGAGTATGTATGATAATAAGATCTTGTACAAGTATTTTAGCCACATATATCTGATGGTATCAAAGTGAGTTATCGACCCTCTGCAAAAATATATATTTTGACCTTGTTACCACCATAGCACGTTTTCATCCAGTCAAAACCAAACAGAATGTGTATTGAATAATCAGATCTTGGATAAGTTCTTCAATCATGCATAATTATCAGATAGTATTAAAGTGAGTTATCTGCCCTTGAATTAGCAAACATGGCATAACTTGACCTTGTTACATCAATAGCCTTTCCATTTTACATCCCATATTATCACAATTTTTAGCTCTACTGGCCGAAGGCCAGCAGAGCTTATGGGATGCCGAGTTGTCCGTCGTCCGTCCGTCGTCCGTCGTCCGTCGTCCGTTGTCCGTCGTCCGTCGTCTGTTGTTAACTTTTGTCTCGTTAAGACGATAGGGCCTTCATTTTTAATCCAATCTTTACCAAACTTTAACAGGTTGTTTATATCAATAAAAGCTCGGATGAGTTCGAAAACCAGCCAGATCGTTCAAGTAACAGCGGAGTTATGGCCCTTGATTTAGTTAAAAATGCTATATTTTGCCTCGTTAAGACGATAGGGCCTTCATTTTTCATCCTATCTTTACCAAACTTAACCACATTGTTAATATCAATGAAAGCTCGGGACAAGTTCGAAAACCAGCCATATCGGACTAGTAACAGCGGAGTTATGGCCCTTGATTTATTTAAAAATGCTATATTTTGCCTTGTTAAGACGATAGGGGCTTCATTGTTCATCCGATCTTTACCAAACTTTATCAGATTGTTAATATCGATGAATGCTCGGACAAGTTCGAAAACCAGCCATATCGGAATAGTAACAGCGGAGTTGTGGACCTTGATTTAGTTAAAAATGCTATATTTTGCCTCGTTAAGACAATAGGGGCTTCATTGTTCATCTGATCTTTACCAAACTTTATCAGATTGTTAATGTCGTTGAAAGCTCGGACAAGTTCGAAAACCAGCCATATCGGACCAGTAACAGCGGAGTTATGGCCCTTGATTTAGTTAAAAATGCTATATTTTGCCTCGTTAAAGACGATAGGGGCTTCATCCGATCTTTACCAAACTTTATCAGATTGTTAATGTCATTGAAAGCTCGGACAAGTTCGAAAACCAGCCATATCGGACTAGTAACAGTGGAGTTATGGCCCTTGATTTAGTTAAAAATGTTATATTTTGCCTCGTTAAGACGATAGGGGCTTCATTGTTCATGCGATCTTTACCAAACTTGATCAGATTGTTAACATCAATGAAAGATTTTTTTATATTTTTTTATTTTATTGATTTTTTGTTATTTTTTGTTATTTTTATTTTTTATTGTTTGAATTTTTTTTTGGATTTTTTTTTTTTTTTTTTTTTTTTGGATTTTTTTTAATTTTTTGTATTTTTTATGTTGGACCAGTCGGACCAGTAACAGAGGAGTTATGGCTCTTGATTTAGTTAAAAATGCTATATTTTGCCTCGTTAATACAGTAGGGCCTTCATTTTTCATCTGATCTTTACCGAATTTTAACAGATTCTTTAGTTATGGCCCTTGATTTAGCTTTCACTCACTTCATTGATGTTATAAGAGCCATGTTAGCCAGTAGAGCGTCCACAGGCCCTCTTGGGCCTCTTGTTTATACTAATAATAATATAATACTAAGATCTTTGACAAGTTTGATCCTCCTTATGGCCATGTTATTTATCCTTGAGCAAGATAATTAATCCATATTACTTAGTACTGGTTCTACCCAGGAAACCTACACATAATCTTCGAACGGGGGTGTTACCCACTTGAGGCAAACAAAAATTATTCTCTTCTTTTTTTTATTATTAGCCTTTTTTTTCTCAAGTAACCTTGGTTCTTGGGTTCAAATCCCAGAGGGGCACATTTTGATTGTTTTTGGAAACTTGTTTCATTGCGTGTGGTTCCTTGTGTCATTGTGTGTGGTTCCTTGTTTCATTGCTTGTGGTTCCGGGGCCCCCGTTTGGTTCTGGGGCAAAGAATAGGGCCACTGCAGATCCCGTTGGAGGGTAGACACCCCCCCCCCCCCCCCCCCCACCACCACCACCACCACCACCACCACACACACATTCAGGTTCATTTTATCATTTTTTGTTCATGCTCATTAAAGGTCTTCATCATGACCCCTGCATTGTTTCAGGTGCCATCTCGCTCAAATCACTAGAGCAGTGGCAGAAAAACAATAAACGTGGCTCAATAGACTTTGCAGCAACTCTGTAGTTCTGCAGGCGAGAAGGCTCTAGGCCCATCCTACATTTTTATCTCGATGTTCATGGAGGATGAGCCTAGCATGTTCATTCCTGTTAGGCGTCATATAACCTTTCATGTGTTGGTGCACCTTAAAACCCCAATTCAATTTCATTGGTTTAATTAATAAATATTGGGTTTTACTTATTTATTTCTTTAAATTGGGAGGCTGTGGATATGGGTTCAGGCCTTGTTCATCTTTACCAGACTTGTTCAGAATGTTTGTTTCAATATAAAAGGTCAGAACAGTTTAAAAACCAGCCAAATCAGACACCCCATCTTGATCCCCCTCACCTGTTATAAGAGCAATTTTTAGCAAGTAGAGCATCCACAGACCCTCTTTGGCCTCTTGTTTTATAATTTCTATCCAGAAATTTGTTTGCTAGATAATCTTCCTTATTATTCATGTATCACAATTGTGTATGCAAATGCCAAAACACTTTTGCCAAATAAATGCACCTAGTTAATGGTATCTGAGCACGTTCGTTTTACCTTTTATGCTATAAAACAGATATGTAATGTCAATACTGGGAAATCAACCATCTCATCTGCACCTTGATATGTTATCTACCAGTATCAGTTTGCATCATCCTCTAACTGTTACATACCAATTAGTATGTTCATTAACATTCAATAAAGGATGGTTTGTTGTAAAGGCTCGATATACGAACAGTTTCACAGTAACACAGAAACAAGACTATATATACTCAGTTGCAAAAGAAAGTGTACACAGCTCAGTTGCGAAAGAAAGTTTTTTTTAGAATTAATTGTATAAATTCCAAAATTAATATGTCATATTGGTATCAAAGTGTTTATCATTCCATTGCCAATATCATGTTGTCATTTGTTTTTCAATAGGTTGAATCAATAAAGGACTGTCACTTGATAAAGAGGATAGGGGTGTAAAATAAAATTTTCAAAGTGTACACTTCTTTTTGCAGCTGATTATATAAGTCTCTTCTTAGAATAAGTATACTTCATAGGTAACAGGGGAGGCCAGGCTTACCCAATAATCTGTCAAGGAGGTGGGGCCAGAGTATGTTTTGGACCCCCAATATTTTGCTAAATTGTATGGTGATACCCCAAATTTGTGCTTAAAGTGCTCAGAAATTGTACTGTCACAGGGCGTATAATTAGCCAATTGATATAGAAAAGTAGCAAATAGTTTGTTTATTAAAATGTGTGAGAAGCAAAAAAAAAATTTCATTACTAATAAAACATAATTCGGGTCCAGACAATATATAAAAGTTGACAAGTAAAAAAATCGCACACAAAAAAACGTGTGATTATATTTCAGTATTTCTTCTTAGTAGACTAAATAACATTAAATACTAAATAACATGCAAACTACAAGGCTTTACATCTTTGGCTTATAATGTAAGTGTAATCAGAGACATGTTTTTGGTAAAAGAGATGCTATTTAAAATATACATTTACACTGTAATTGTTCTAAGGTATAAATATATATTGAATTGTGCAATATCACTGATATCTTTTAAAATGTATGTTAATATTTTTAAAACTGAACCATGTTGATACACACTCATATATGTATCATAACAGGTTTGTGTTGTAAATAATCTGATAGTATATATACAGTTGAAAATAAAAATAATTTAATTTAACTGAATAATGTGTTTTGTTTTATTTTACAACTGTTAGCAATAATAAAGTAATGTGAATTAAATATTTATGAATTTAACAACAAAGCCCCACAAAGTCGTTGAGTTTGCCAGAACAAACATTATCAGAAAAAAGGTAAAATTTGGCTCAATTTAATGCATGCATGTATGCATTTCATATGAATCTGAAGCATGTGGTTTTCATTGGATTGATGCCAATTTCTCTTCCAGATCACCTCTGCATTAAAAAAAAATCGAAATTTTAAATAACCTACGGTGGTGTCGTACATTAAATTTTACGTGAGATGTGGTAAAGGTTTAAATAGAAAGTGTATTCCTTTTAGCTAGTATATAAATCCAGTGCTATTGGTTTGCTCAGATCAGAGACGTAGTAAGGACTTTTAACAAGAAGATTTTGCGGACAGCAAGATCCCGAACTGATTACAATTGTCTTTTGAACGCTACATGTGACCTCGACCTTAAAGCCAGCCATAAACCATGGAAAATAAATAACACTGAACCACAGACCGATTATTTATTAGGTCTGTGACTGAACATATTAAATGAAAAGATCCGATGAAGTATTTCCTAACTATGGTTACATGCCAGGGTAAAAGAAAATCGCAATATCTTAAAGGCGTCATGTGTAGATCCCACTGAGGTGCTCCGCTTGAAAGATGCAACATCAAAAAGTATTGCGCTGTATTATAGGAAACTGTTCCATCTATATATTTGAACCATTTCACGTTTTAAATTGGTCATCTATAATCCGAGCTTTCTCTGACCTTACCAGCTGTGTACCTATAAAGCCGCAAAAATGTTTTGAAAAAGGCTTTTAGGGTCAGAGAAGGCTCAGATTAGTCATCTAAAGCCTTTTATTCTCTTAGTCAAATTTAGCCCTAACACCTGATGCACCCCCTTTAACTTATATTGGCATGGTTTTTGTCCCCAAAAGACCAAACATAGCGCATGCAAAGTTTTATGGTGAAGTGGAAAAGTTTCAAAGAATGTCAAATTGTGTTTAATAGTAAAGAGACACACAAGGCGGCAGTCTTGGTGTTCTAAAACTCACGGCGTCCAATTAGTTTTTCTACATTAAGCGAGTTCGGGAAGAGATTTTTTGGAAAATTCAAATCACAATATCAGAAATTCCAAATCACAAGCCAGCATTTTAATTGGGATCCCTTAGTGGTTTCCTTAAAGGGGCACATGGCGCGTATGAATTAGACAAAACCTGACATTACGTTATCTTTCAAGTTAATTTTATATTAAGATGGTGAAGTTAATATTTACCTGATATTATTCATCGTATTTTGTATACATTTATATTACTTTTGTTTAATATTAAAGAGGCACACGGGCGGCAGTCTTTATTGTTTTAAAAATAACGGCGTCCAATTAGTTTTTCTACATTAAACGAATTCGGGAAGAGATTTTTTGGAAAATTCAAATCACAATTTCGGAAAATCCAAATCGCAAACGAGCATTTAAATTTGGATCCCTTAGTGGTTTCCTTAAAGGGACACATATCAATCTTGATTTTTTAAAAAATCGCTGTATCCCGTTAGATTTTCTACATAACTTACAATGTTCAATCATTAATATTAATTATAAGAATAGTATAAAGCAGTGTATATTTGCATATTATTAATTTTAATCATATTGAACAAATAATATATGTAAAAGTATGGTAGGTAAGAAGAAAAAATAAACACTCAATATTTTGTTTAATTGTATG
Source organism: Cyrtodaria siliqua (assembly GCA_037043455.1). Lineage (NCBI taxonomy): Eukaryota > Metazoa > Mollusca > Bivalvia > Adapedonta > Hiatellidae > Cyrtodaria > Cyrtodaria siliqua. The sequence goes on from JAWPHD010000948.1 coordinate 155,995, forward strand.
CTTAAGTTAAAATGATACTGGATTAATAAATCGAGACGCGAATCTTAATGTTAGATACAATCTTCCAGATTGCTGAAATATATATCAAGAAAATAATTATCTTATTTCATTGACGAATAAAACAGAATATCGAGAATGAGTGGCAAACGGATCTATACTGAACCATTTCACGTTTTAAATTGGTCATTTCATAGCCTTTAATTCTTTTAGACAAATTTAGCCCCAACGATTGATGTTCCCCTTTAACTTATATTGGCATGGTTAGCCGTTTTTTCCCCCAAAAGACCATACATAGTGTAGCACAGTTTTAAGGTGAAATGGAAAAGTTTCAAAGAGTGTTAATTTCCAGCATTTTTGGACATGCCGTACGGACGGACGCTAGTAATACATCCCACGGCGGAAGTAGAGTGGTGGGGGCGTGCGGAGTATAAAACATAACGCGCGTATGAATTAGACAAAACCTGACATTACGTTATCAGAGAGCAACAATTTTAAGTTACTTTCATAATAAGATGGGGAAGTTGATATTTATCTGATATTATTCATTTTATATATACTCTGTAAAAAAAGTTTTGGACCATGGCAGTGTTCGAACCCGTACAATGATCGCTGAACCTTGACATTCGACCATTACCCTTATTATCTCAGTTGATAATTCACAATAGATCAACAGTCAACAATAATTATCGTTTACAATGAAAGCTTGCGAAAAAATAATAATCTTTTTATTGGTTACTCGAATGTGTCCGTAACTGTTACTTTTAATGGACTTTGCAACATTTTTTATAGACCCTTTGTGTGTTCGCGATATTTTTTTAAAATCAAATTTTGTTTGGAATTTAATGTTTCTGGTACCAAATTAACCGGGTAGGGTAGACCTTGGTTACTGAAAAAAGATACTTAAATTCTGTCCACTAGTTTTATTTTTATATGACTTTATATGCCCTGGTCCAAAACCTTTTTTACCGAGTATACATTTGAGTAGTATAGATAGTGAGGGTTCTGGCACAGTTTCCTCCCTCGCGACAAACAATCAGCCGTTATCTGCCCTTAACACAAAGATGCAAACGCCAACTGGCGATGGCATGCTTGCTACCAGATCCTCACAACTATACAAACTGCTTGATTGCCTTTTGCTTAGGAAGAACTTTACCAAAAAAAACACTATTAATTTTTTGTAAATAACATTTCCAATTCATTAAGCAAAGTCAGACGGAACCGAACAGTAGTCTTCATCATCGCTCTGCATATCAGACGGAACCGAACAGTAGTCTTCATCATCGCTCTGCATATCAGACGGAACCGAACAGTAGTCTTCATCATCGCTCTGCATATCAGACGGAACCGAACAGTAGTCTTCATCATCGCTCTGCATATCATTTTTTACCATGGAGTATTTTACTTGTATGCTAATGTATCTTGTCCATTATCTAGTATGTATCTTTTATCATCATAAGCTGATAAATATTTTTTATTTATTACCTAGCTGCTTATGTTATGCTTTTGTGATCTAATAACTTCCATTTCATAGTGAGCTTCTGTTGCCGTAAACAAAATCTCTTTGTAATTATCATGCGATATTTTTTTTTTAACAACACACTTTTTAAGGCCCTTACATTTTTTTGTACTAACCTCATTATCAAACATATACGAATATTGTTTACTTCGTAGTCCAACAAATTCAGCAATAGGTATACCACACGTTTCATCTTTCATCTTGCCAATAACCTTTTTATTATCATTAAAATGAAACTTACTTTTTGGATCATAATCACAATTATCAAAAAGTTCTTTATCCTTTTAAAAGTCTGCATACACATCCTTTGTTTTTATTTCATATCGGAATCGGTATCAGTAAATAATAACTTAGCTTTTTCATCATATTATTTTTAATATAGTTGTAATGGAAATTATATAAAGTCTAAAATACACATGCCAACATAACAAAGACGATTTAAAACTAATCGTTCTTTTATTCTGTTTATGGCAAATCAATTTTCATTAAACATTTTACAAGAAATGAATGAAGGTCTTGCTGCATATTTTAAGAGAACCTCCTCGTCGTGAGTTAATTTAACATTAATTATTTTTCTCAAATTTTCCATAGTTTTACCAAAAAACTGAATTGTTCATCAGTTTGAAGAAATCCTTTTCAAAAGCATTTTTACCAGCTGTTCTCTTGGCAGTATTAAAGTCAGTCATGGCGGGGATTTCTTTATTTACACTGTCCTGTTTTAATGGGTTGACAGTAGAGTAAGTGTGAGGTTTGGTGCACCCTAGAACCGGTTTAAACCCCCAGTGGCCTACTTTGCCACTGACCGTTCCAAGGCGGTAGCCCTATTGTCAACCCTTTTGTGTTTGTGATGTTTGCATTTTTTATTACTTTTAACTTTTCGTTTGTCTGTTTGCGTGTTTGTTTTTGTGTTTTGTGGTTGTTTTGTGGTTGACTGTCGTCCTTGAATGCTGCTTTCCCTGTCCAATATTTTATCCTTCCTTATGTATGTCTTTAAGCACTCTGATTCGTCAAACTGTAGTTACTGTGTTCGGTGTACTTTTCTTACCTTCAATCCAAGTTTTGTTTTTATACAATTCTAAGTTTCTAAAATGCACGACATACTTTTCTTTATTTTTCTGCGTCGTAACAAGTTTATTAACATTGCAAGATCCCAATTCAAACCCCCCCCCCCCCCCCCCCCCCCCCCCCACCCCCCGCACACACATACAAGTTCTTAGCATTAACATCAAGATATATTATGTACTTGCTATGTACTTGCTTTCTTTTTTCTTGTCATAGTTTTTCATGTATTCATTGTTAGCCCCCCCCACCCCCACCCCCCCTCCCCCCCCACAACCAACCACACGTACACATACTACAAGTTCTTAGCATCAAGATATATTATGTACTTGCTATGTACTTGCTTTCTTTTTTCTTGTCATAGTTGTTCATGTATTTATTGTTAGCCTGTGAATATCTCTTTGCAATATAACTCGTGCCGCCTCTTAATCCTTTTTCCACAAACAAGTATTGATCAATATCAGTGGTTAAGTCAAGTTGGATACAAGTCATCTTAAGGCATGCATCCCAGGCTAAACCAGGACTACTGAAGTAATGGCAAGGATCTAATTTGTAATACTCAATACACATTTTTCTAAAGTTTTCAAAAACATCTGTCAGCAGCAGCACATCAGTCTTAAGATACAGATCATGATATTCTCCCATATTTTTAATCTTGAATGTTTTCCATATTTTTTTAGCGTGTTCATAATCTGCATCTGAAATGTGTTCATCATTTAATTGAGAATAAAAGCTATCTTTGTCAGGTAATATGACTTCTTTAAAACGTTCAAAACTGTTCATGTAATCATAAGGATAAACACCTTTTCTGTTTATTAATTCTAGCTTATCATCAAAGTATTCTTGCGAGGTGTATTGAACCGAAGGGATGTTTTTTACTAAATTATCAAGCGATTGAGACATAAACTGGAAACTGTCAATAAACACTAAACTTTTTCCTAGCATAAAAGCTATGTACTTTTCCATGTTATTCGGTATAACATTTATTTCTTTTTTAAACTTTCCAATGTGTTGCATTATAAAGTGAGAATCATATCCTCTCAAGTTATGAAACACAACAGGTATTTTTCTAGTCTTCCTGAAATTAATATTACCTATGTCATGAGCGCTTCCCCTATACTTTCCAGTTATATGACAATGGTCCCTGACTTTTCTGATGGAGTTTTTATATGCCACTGTATAGCCCGCGTCGCCTTGTTACAAAACCATTACCGCAAATATGGCATGATTTAGATTTTTGGAATCTAGCTTCTTCTTCCGTCGTCATCACCAAATCTTTCTTAAAATGTGCATTCATAGTTTTTTTACACCACTTTTCTTCTTCTGTCATTTTTTCCAAAAAAATTGTAAACAGCATTTTGATAAATGTTAAATGAGATTATTTGTTTAAGCCTATAATTATTTATTAATTATTTTAAAGTAAAACTATTTATTCCCTGGTTAGATTATAAAAAATAATTTCAACCAGCATAAATTATAATATCAATTCCACGTTTTAATAGGATGTCATAGTAAGCAATAAAAGAATATTTACTTATAATACCACTAGTCGCAGATGAGATTGTTTTCTTACAAGTGTGTACTTTTTTTATGTCACTATTTCTAATTTTCCATGGTAAGTTCAGATAATATGCTTTGGAGATTATCTTTTCAACCAACTCGTTATAGCTTGTATAAAACAACTCCATGTCAGGTTTATTTATATCTTCAAAATCAACCGCTCGAGCATATGCCATTTGATCTTCCTTAAAGTTTTTGATTACCTTTACTTCATTATAATATTACATAAGATAATATTTTTAAGTCTATATAATTCTATAGTATAGTATAATGAATTGCAAATATTGTAAAAGAGTTTTAGATATTATTGATCCTCCTGGGGTGTGCTCAGATTGCATTTTACATGACTAATAAAAAGAAGCTTTGTAAATATTGTACCAGAGCCAAACTGTGTTACAAGTGTACTTACGCATGTGTGAATTGTAATGATACTTATGAAGTTTTCGATAACGAACGCATTTGCCTTAATTGTGGCACACATAACGGTTACAATCTTATTGCAGGTTACGACTACAACCGAAAGAAAACTATTTACCACAGAAAGTACCATTTGGATAAATACTTGGTAGAATATGATTTGTCTTCTGCAAATAGACAAAAGTTTGAGGTTTGTTTTACAAAATTGTAAATATTTTCGATCAGCTAGAAGGTCGGAAAAGATCAATCAAATTTGAATACATTTTTCAGAAAATATTTCAAATATTAGAAATAGAAAAAGAAACAAAACCGATTGATAAACAAAATCAACCAGAGAAAAGTACGATATGATATGATATGGAAACAAGTTGAAAAAGAATAATTCGACTGGATGCTATGACCGTTTAACTTGAACATTTTCATATACATTTTCAGAGGGTCTGTAAAGTTATCATTCTTTTGAATCTCTAATATTTTATTAAAGGTAATCCTAATTATCTCTTCGTCATTTTCTAGTCCTGTGGTTGTGTGGAAATATGATAGAAGTTGTTTAAAACTCCTATGATGTGTTTTCAACAAAGTCTTTTTTTCTGCTATTCTTGTTTTACTTGCTAAAACAGCAACTATTGGAGTAACTGCGCCAACTGCAGCCACGAAAACAGGAATTGCTGGAACTAATGCTAGAACAGTACCACAACCAATTATTCCACTGGTAATCTGTAATGTTGTGTTTATAATACCGCACAATTTATAACTGCCTCTGTATGCAGCTACAAAGAAGGATAACAATATCGGACAGGGAAAGCAGCATTCAAGGACGACAGTCAACCACAAAACACAAAAACAAACACGCAAACAGTCAAGTGATCAATTAATTCTTCTTTAATTTTCATTTATAATTACAGTTAAACAATAATTTAATTTAATTATTTAGATAATAGTTGCCCATGTTCTTTGGATGATATTTTACCTATTTTTAATAATTCATCGATTATGCTAATACCTTTATTTGTTAGTTGTGGACTATTATTTTCTGATTAAATACTTCCGCATACTAACTATAGATCATTAACCAAATAATCAGGACTATTGTAATATTCAACATCAACACAACCTCCTAAAATCTTTTTGAACTTTGAAGAACCTTTATGAATTGGTAAACCAGATAATTCTGTTTCATCCCTTTACCAGTCTTTTGTATAGTTTCAATAGCTGTTTGAATTCGCTCAGGCAACTTCAACATGTAAATATCCAGAGCATTCAGTTCATCAGTAAGAACATTAAGTTCTCTCATATGCAGAATTTTAGTTTGTTTCAGGTTCTCGGGGTTACCGAGTAATTTTGAATATTTAAGTCTAGTCGCATCGGTTGTCGCATTCTTCCAGCCCTCCTCGAGTTTTTCTTTGTCGAGGTTGTTTATTTTTGTCTCTAAACATCTTATCTTGTAAGGTATTGCCCTGCGTATCTCCACAGCCCTTTAAATATATTTATCATAATCAGCACTCCCATCAGTAATACCTGGTATTTCAGTTGGTATTGGCAAATCATGCTTATCAAGTATGACTTTATTCATGCCAGCATTCAAGTCAATACCATACACTGGTTTGGGTTCCTTAGGCTTCGCAGCAGGTTCTTCTTTTTCTTCTCCCCATTCTTTTTCTTTTATTTATTCATCCTCGGGACTAAATGATGCACGTTTTTGTTTGATTTTTTCAAATAATGTTGCGGGTTCGAGAGGTTTTGGCGCTTTTTCTGGAGATTTTCTTAATTTTGGTCCAGATGGTATTGACTGCCTTAGTTCCTCCATGAAATCACCGTCGGTGTTTGGTCTTTAGGATCTACGGTTTGCATGATAGCTGTTTTTTAAAAACGTGTGGTGGTGGTGGTGGTAGTAGCGTTGGTGGTGGCAGCGGTGGCGGTGGCGGGGCAACTAATTGTGGGCGTATTGCCTCAGGAAGTATAGCCAATTGTTGGCGTATTTCTAACAGGGTAATCAAATGTTCAGCTAGCCGTCTTGTTTGCTCTGTTATTTCGCAAGTTACAGGTTTAAATACGTCCGTGTATAAATCCTTTTTCTAGTCTTTTTCGGATAACTTTATTCTCGTATTCTTTAACAAGCTCACTCGCTTTTCGCTTTTTATCTGCTAATTCTTTCCATTTTAACAAAGACATGTATAATATAAGGTAGATTAAAATAAGATAAAATAAAATAAATTAAGACAAGTATTATCTAGGTATTATTATAATGCAAATTCCAAACTATGATATGAAAACAGAAAACGGTAATTTTAAACAAATATGGAACTTTATGCCAGACTGTTGTTTTAGAATGTTAATTTGTGGTAATTCAGGATCTGGTAAGACAAACACATTAGTTCACATGTTGTTAAAACCTTTAGTTTACTATGACAAGATTTACTTGTTTGCTAAAAACTTGGAGCAGTCTAAGTATCAGGTCTTATCAAAAAATCTTGAAAAGATAGCAAAAAAAAAAAAAATTCCAGTTGAAGACATATTAGAATGTTCAAATGATGAAATTATACCTGTGAATGATTAGGACTCAGATAATCGGAAGATAGTCATTTTTGATGATTATGTTTGTGAACGCAATCAAAATGATATTATTAATTATTTCATCCAGAGAAGTCACACAAATTGTTGTGTAATTTATTTATCTCAATCTCATTACAAAACTCCCAAAGACATTCGTTTAAACTGTTCTCATTACATCTTTTTTGCAACTCCAAGTATAAATGAAATAAACATGCTTTCTGAGAACAAGATGTCAGCAAAGATCAGTATAAAAAAGCAACTGACAAGCAGTTCGACTTTTTGTATCTTGATCGCCCTAGAAAGTTGGTCAAAAGAAACTTCAATGGTGAAATTTAATGTAATACATATTATATATAAGGGGACTTTTTAACGATCGTGTCGAGAAGTTACTACTGGCAGTGTTAATATTACAAATTTTGGTATTGTGCTGTCTGAGTATGTAAAACAAAAACATTTGGTATTTTAACAAAGGCAAAAACCAGGAAAATGTTTTAAAAAGTGATATCAACATGGATAATAATAAAATTACCAATGTTGCAATCCAGATAAAGCAGATGATGCAGCAACAAAGCAATTAACTGTAAGAAGAGTAGCAGAAGATAATACGTGATTATAATATTGATAAAATTTCAGATATATATGGTGTTGATGATAAACTAAGTCAAATACAAACAATAGTTACAAGCAAAACCGTGAGAAAAATTATTGAAATTGCAAAACGGTTTAAAAGATGAAATAAAACTGTTGGGTGATGCTTTAAAAGAGTTAGAAAAGAAAGATGATAATACTAATTGCTATTTACAAATCATCTAGATTGGAAGTTGGAAATGGAGTTTATTATCCAGAAACCGAATATAGTTATGCTAATATCATGAGCATATTCAGAGATGTTATTAATTATTCTTGCAAACAAAATGATAAAAGACTCTGGAACTTTACTAAATGTGAGTAATTTTAAAACACTTTTCGGATGATACATTTTGATTGGAGTTACAAGGAAAATGAAGTCAGTATGATCCAAAACAACCAAGTTTGAGATATAAGCTAAATATACCCCCGGGGGCTCCTTATAAAGTTTATGCTCTGGTTCTCTATAAAGAAGATGTAGTTATTGATACCTGTCGGAAATTAATTGGTTATAGTCTAAACTAAGCCTTATCCTCCAGCCTGACGGCTGTAGCTTAATCTAACCTGTAATATATATGACTTACGTAAATTATTCAGTAAATTTATCAGATGGCCAGAAACGAAGTCTGGCAAAAGCATATGAAAACAAAAGTGAGTTAACGCTCAGGTTAAAAAATAACCAACTAACTGGAGAATTGCCTTTGCTACTGACAGCTACTCAGATTAACAATATTAACAAGGCTTAATCTGGTGGGCAGGGATTAGACATAAATATATAAAAATCGCAAATGAGATCTCAGTCTAAAAATGGAGGCTTTTAGGTGCATTAGCTGGTTTGTTAACTAAAACAATATTACCAGCAGTTGCTAGATCTGCTCCAAAGATATTCGGACCTTTAGCAACGGGAGCACTAAGTGGTTTAGCAAGTACTGGAATTGGCAAAATATTTGGAAATGGTATGGTAACTGAGCCCAGTGATAAAAAACAAACACTTCTAAAATCAAATAAATTAACACCTGCACAAAAAAAAAATAGCAAAGTCAAAAGGTTGTTGCACTATTAAACTAACAAAAAAAACACTGCAAGACGTACTGACAAGTGCTTTTAGTAATAAAATGGTAACTGCTCCTAAAACGGTAACTGTTCCTAAAACGGTAACTGTTCCCAGTGATAAAAAACAGCAAGACGTAACGGTAACTGTTCCTAGTGATAAAAAACAAACACTTCTCATATCAAATAAATTAACAGTTGCACAAAAAAATAAAATAGCAAAGTCAAAAGGTCGCTGCCCTTTTAAACTAACAAAAGAAACAGCAGGACGGAGGATTTCTTGGGCTTCTTGCATCGTTAGGAATTCCGTTGATCGGATCTCTTATTAGTGGTTTGACTGGAAAAGGTTTACAAGTAGGTAGAAAATGACTAAGAGTTGATCATGGAAATGGTTTACATGTAGACTCAAAAATTAGACCATATAAAAGTATCCCATTTGTAAAAAAATAATTTGAAAATGAACCTATCTCTAACTTAGATATAATAAAATGGGTTAAGCAGGTATACAAAAATTCAGTGGGGTGTACAGCAAAAACAAATTACCAATAAAACAAAATAAACAAAAATCTGTTATTATTAACCTTGATGATCATACTGGACCTGGTACACACTGGACTTATTACTATGATAATTATTACTTCGATCCGTTTGGTCTAAGCCCACCAAAATAAGTTTTAGCGCACATACCTAATATAAATACAACAATAATCAAAAAGTTACAAGAAGGAAATAGTAGGTATGATATTCTTTACAAATTATTAAAACCTTACAAACCAATAGAAAATGAAAACATTATAAAATCATATTTTGCAGGCAAAGTTTAGGCTAAATAAAGTTTAGTCTAATCATATTATATATGAGTTACTGTATTAAAGAAAGATGTTACTGAAAATGTTAATCCTTAGTACGTACTTGAAAACAATGGTAGAAGAATGTTAAAAGCATCGTGTGCATCTTGTGGTATTACTAAAACGCAGTTTGTTAAAAGCACACAAGGTGGAAATATTGATATTCATAAAGCTCTACTTCCTCTGTTACCTAAAAAGGAGTTAACAATTCCTGGTTATAAATATTCCGGTCCTGGTAATCCACTTGATAGTGGAGAACCGGTAAATGAATTAGATGCTGTTTGTAAAGATCATGATTATTGTTATGATGAAAATTCTAGTAATAAATCAATGTGTGATAAAAACATGCTTGCTGGTTTGAAATCTAGTAAGTCTAAAACTATTGGAGAAAAGATTGCTAAGATATTGATAGTGAACCCAGTTATTAGTACAAAATATAAACTTGGTCTTGGAGCATCAAAAAACGAGAAAAGGCGTTGAAATGGACTGACAAGTTAGCAGATGAACTTCATAAACCTATACGAAGAAAGCTCACTCAACGCCGTCTGATTGTTAATGAAATTGATAAAATATGGTCTGCTGACTTGGTTGATATGCAATCGTTTTCAAAGTATAATAAAGTACTAAATACTTGCTTACTGTTACTGATGTGTTTAGTAAATTTGCTTGGGTTGTGCCGGTTCCAAATAAAACTGGTTTAGAAATTACAAAAGCGTTCCAACAGATAATAAGTACAGGAAGACAGTGTAAATTGATGTGGGTAGATCAAGGTGCGGCATTTTTATAACAAGACGTTTAAGCAATTTCTTAGTGATAAGAATATTAAAATGTATCACACTTTTAATTTCGGAAAAGCTGTAGTAATTGAACGATTTAAGCGGACATTAAAAGAAAAGATGTGGAAATATTTTACAGCTAACAATACAAATACATATTTAGACGTGTTACAAGAAATGGTTCACAAGTATAATAGCACAAAACATCAGAGTATTAAAACGACGCCGACTGTAGCAAGTGATAAAAAGAATAAAGGAACGGTGTATTTCAACTTGTATGGAAAAATGAGAAATAATCAAATTAAACCAAAGTTTAAAATTGGGGATAATGTTAGAATCAGCAAATATAAAAGAACGTTTGAGAAATGTTATACTCCGAATTGGACTGAAGAAATATTTGTTGTTGATGAAATTCAATATACAAATCCTGTGACATACAAAATAAAAGATTTAAACAACCAAAACATTGATGGAAGCTTTTATGAATTAGAAATGATAAAAGCAAAGCAAGAAATATTCAGGATTGAAAAAGTAATACGACGTGATTACAAAAAGAAACAAGCATTGGTTAAATGGAAGGGTTACAATGAGGATTTCAAAAGTTGGGTTCCATTTAAGGATATTGAAAATATTAAATAAGAACTTAAAAATAAATGATGTATAGTAATATTATATATGGAACAAGAAAGATTAGAAAAGGATTGCAAAAACATTTAAAAGATAAATATAGAAGAGAATTGATAAAAGGTAAGCATCTCCAAGTAGCATATGAAGTATTTCGTGATGATTTTATGGATACTAAAAAAAGCAAAGTTTAATAAGCGAAGACTATTGCTGGTTGAAATGGATAACTATGAACATGGGCTGGATATAAACAGAGAAGAGCTTCTTGAACTGATATACAAAATAGCAAAGAGTAGAAAAATACTCCATGGTAAATATGCAGAGCGATGATGAAGACTACTGTCCGGTACCGTCTGACTTCGCTTAATGAATTGCAAATGTTTTAGTTATTTACAAAAAAAAAATAGATAGTGGGTTTTTTGGTAAAGTTCTTCCTAAGCGAAGGGCAATCAATCATATTGTATAGTTGTGAGGGTCTGGTAGCAAGCGTGCCATCGCCATTTGGCGTTTGCATCTTTGTGTAAAGGGCAACTGGAGACAACTGATAACGGCTGATTGTTTGTCGCGAGGGAGGAAACTGCGCCAGAACCCTCACTATCTATACTACTCATTTGTATTAATTTTGTTTAATATTAAAGAGACACACGGGGCGGCAGTCTCGATTGTTCTAAAACTGACGGCGTCCAATTAGTCTTTCTACATTAATTACGAATTAAAAAGAGATTTTTTGGAAAATCCAAATCTCAATTTCGGAAAATCCAAATCGCAATTTCGGAACATCCAAATCGCAAGCCAGCATTTTAATTGGGATCCCTTAGTGGTTTCCTTAAAGGAGCGCATGACAATCTTGATTTTTTAAAAACTCGCTGTATCCCGTTAGATTTTTTACATAACTTACAATGTTCAATCATTAATATTAATTATAAGAATAGTATAAAGCAGTACATTTTTGTATATTACTAATTTTAATTATATCGAACAAATAATATATGTAAAAGTATGGTAGAATAAGAAGAAAAAAGAAAAACTCAAGATTTTGTTTAATTGAAAGCAAGTTTAAAGTTAAAATGATACTGCATTAATAAATCGAGACCCAAATTTTAATGCTAGATACAATCTTCCAGATTGCCGCGTGTCCCTTTAAAATCAATGCCAGTTCAAAGACAATCGAATTGCTTTGTGCTTCGATAAAACAATTAATAAATATATATCAAGAAAATAATTATCTTATTTCATTGACTAATAAAACAGAAATATCATTAAACTTTAATTACTGACAGTAATTTAAACACTTCCTGACAAATAATATCGAAAATGAAAGTAACAAACGGAAAATGAAACTAATAGAGAACACAAGTTTCTAAAAATACATCCGTTTTCAGAAAAACCAGTAATAAATATTAATAAGCATTATATTAGATAAAACCGGGCATTACCTTCCTCCAGATATCCGTCATAAAGAGAGTCGTTGATCAAAGATGGGCAAAAATTGTAAGTACATATTTCTGTATAGTAACATGGTGAAGTTTACATATCATTCATCATATTTTATATATACGTGTGTTAATTTTATTTAAATGTAAACGGTCATACCACAGGCAGACGGCGCATACACCCCCACCTACCCCTCTACTACCCCCACCCCACTACCCCTCTATTACTACCCACCCCACTCTCTACTACCCCATTCCTACCTGTTTCTCTACTACCCCTCTTAAATATGTTTTCAATGACATACTGTAAACTGTTCTTCTTGATTTTCAATGTAAATATTTTTTTTTTTGCACACTCTCTATGCCATATAGTAGTACAGGGGTAGGGTGGGGGGGGGAGGTGTATGCGCCGTCTGCCTGTGGGTGGTGGGGGGAGGTGTATGCGCCGTCTGCCTGTGGGTCATACAGATCTCGTTAAAATAGACTATCTTCCTGTAGTGTGTATCTGACGTGGCCGATCGTTAAAAAACAACAACAACATCAAAAATAACTCTCGAAAATCCTTTAATAACTGTCTGACATTTCATAAAGTATTATTAATCGCCATGCTTTATTTATTAAAATCAGAGGCAGTGTCTATTACAAATTAGATTTGTCGAGGAATGAACGGAAAACCTATAAATAAAAGAACCAGTTTCGCTTTGATATCTCGATATATTACTATAATAAAGAATATAAGTAGTATGTTGAACGAATATCAAAATATACCTTCTGGAACCTGAGCCTCTGTTAGATGTTGTTTTTTTCCGTATATCATATGAGCCTATTTACCATATAACCAAAACATTATTCTCCATATGCCATATGAGTTTTATTAATTTACCTATATGTTTGTCCATACAGACATTTTTTTCCATAAAGTATGTCATATATACTCAAAACACAACTAATGAAACTCCTGGTTTTATGTTTTATTATGTTGGATTCACACAAAAGCTATATTGCCAGGGCCTCGTCAACTGAAACAAAATTGAAATACCACCATTTTCTTAGCAATTGTATGTCTAACAGTGATTTACAGTTATCTATACAAATGTTCTCCTCCCCCAAATACAATAGACTGGAAATAGGTCCTTAATAAGCCATATTTAATGGGGCAGATGGCAATTTTCAACTTTTTATCAAGCATTTAAATTAGCGTCTCGATTTATTAATCCAGTATCATTTTGACTTTAAACCTACTGGAATATAATTAACTAACATTTTGAGTTTTAATTGCTATGTCCCTGAAGGGAGGCATATAGTAGTCGCACCGTCCGTACGTCAGTCCATTCGTTCGTCCAATCGTGTCCGGGCAATAACTCCGACATTCCTGGACAGATTTTCAAATAACTTGGCACAAGTGCTCACCACAACAACATGACGTGTCGCTCGCAAAATCCAGGTCCGTGGCTCCAAGGTCAAGGTACTTAGAGGTCAAAGGTCAAAACCACTTCGGGGACATTTGTCACTTACAGTGACATTTCTTGTTTCTTCATACCTTAGGTTCAAATATATTATTTGTGCAATATAATAAAAATTTAGCAATATGCAAAAACAATTTGCTTTAACAATTTTTTATGATGAAACTTCATTTAAGAATGGAATAAATACATAGATACCATCTTTAAAATAAATTGTAAATTTATTTGGCAAAAACTGGTTCAAAAACACCAAGACATTAATATAATACAGTGAAAACAAAATAATACAAGCATTATGTAAATTACAGATTAGACACTGAATATGTTACAATACAAGTATCGATGTAAAGTACTAAATCAATAATAATAATGAATACATAAATTAAATAATAATAATAACTTTTTTCTTTTTCTGTTTCTAGTATGGTTACCATTATTATACTAGAATGAAACTCAATCTTAAAGCTTTACTACCTGAACTGTCCTTTACGAGTTCTTATTTTTCGTTTCGGTAAGACTCATACTTATTGGAAGTCATAAAGGTTACGGCTAACAAACAAATGTAAATATGTTGATGTAAATATTTGTGTAGAATGTAAAGCATAATATTTGTAAGAAGTATGAGAGTTGGATGCAAGCCTATATTGTACCATTCAGTATGTAATGGTTGTTTATTTTGTTACACATGTACACAACAAATACTGTCCTTCAAAAGTAAATGGTGTTACTTTTGACTGTCCTTGACGAAAACTATTTTCTTAAAAATAAGACGCTATCCGAATAAAGTTTCAGCGACATAAACTTTTTAAGCTATTACCAAAAAAATGGTCTTCTAAATCAAGATTCAATTCAATTATTATTTAACTGTTAAATTTTGAAATATGACTACTCTAATTATAAATTGTTTGTCCATTGTTATATTTAGAAGAAGCAAGTATACGGTATACTTACAGTTAATAGCCTTAATACACAACAAACCAAATTTCCAATAATTGTCTAAAAATAGAAAATATACATGTCAGACAATCCAGTACACTAAAAATTGTAAACTACAACTAAATGTATATTGTCATCATACATGCTTATTTTAATAGAGACCGGGACTAGAGATAGCACCCTTTACTTACGCATACACTACGGCAATATCCTGTTATCTGCCCCGCGGGATGAATTAGTTTTTCAAGAGTGAATAGAATTGAATATAGTGATCATGATCACTCAAACGCTTGAATTTCAGTAAATAGGTCATTATATTGACATTCTTAAATATCGTCAATCACTCCATATGTAATCGTGTCATTTGTCCTGCGACAAATGAGTTCTACTGTATTATATGATGTTATTGGTAAATTTATTTTTGGAGGGTAGGCAAGTGTCTTAACATTCTCACATTACGGAATAAATCTGAGGTAACTCCCGGAACTAATCTGTCCCGGGGCAGATAACAGGATTATATATAGAGAGCGACCTCTCGCTTTTACTATTTGTCCATGCTACATAAAGGAAGATATTTCCGGGAAGAGGGTTTTCTTCGGAGGAGAATGCATTAGCAAAGTGTGGCTTTGATTTTTTGGAGGTAGGGAAGTATCTTAACATGGTCACTTTACGGAATAAAGCTGAGGTAACTCCAATAATTAATCTGCCCCGGGGCTATTTCACACGCGTTCATTTCCCACATTGAATATACTATAATCTTACCTTCCATGTCGCACAGCAACTGACTAGACTACGATTCACAATGAAGTAAGGATAAAACACAATCCATTTATGTGGTAGTGAAAAAAAACCTCTGCCCGTGAACATATTCCCTTTATGTGGCTTGCAAATACGGTAAAAGCGAGAGGTCGCTCTCTATATATAATTCTGTCATCTGCACCGGGACAGATTAGTACCGGGAGTTACCTCAGATTTATTCCGTGATGTAACCATGTTAAGAAACTTGCCTACCCCCAAAACATCCAAGCCCCATTTTGCTAATGCTTTCTCCCCCGAAGAAAACCCTCTTCCCGGAAATATCTTCCTTTATGTAGCATGCACAGACAGTAAGAGCGACTGCTCGCTCCCTATATATAATCCTGTTATCTGCCCCGGGACAGATAAGTACCGGGTGTTACCTCAGATTTATTCCGTGATGTAACCATGTTAAGACACTTGCCTACCCCCAAAAAATCCAAGCCCCATTTTGCTAATGCTTTCTCCCCCGAAGAAAACCCTCTTCCCGGAAATACCTTCCTTTATGTAGCATGCACAGACAGTAAGAGCGACTGCTCGCTCCCTATATATAATCCTGTTATCTGCCCCGGGACAGATTAGTACCGGGAGTTACCTCATATTTATTCCGTGAGGTAAGCATGTTAATACACTTGCCTACCCCCAAAAAAATCCAAGCCCCATTTTGCTAATGCTTTCTCCCCCGAAGAAAACCCTCTTCCCGGAAATATCTTCCTTTATGTAGCATGCACAGACAGTAAGAGCGACTGCTCGCTCCCTATATATAATCCTGTTATCTGCCCCGGGACAGATTAGTACCGGGTGTTACCTTAGATTTATTCCGTGATGTAACCATGTTAAGACACTTGCCTACCCCCAAAACATCCAAGCCCCATTTTGCTAATGCTTTCTCCCCCGAAGAAAACCCTCTTCCCGGAAATATCTTCCTTCATGTAGCATGTACAGACAGTAAGAGCGACTGCTCGCTCCCTATATATAATCCTGTTATCTGCCCCGGGACAGATTAGTACCGGGTGTTACCTCAGATTTATTCCGTGATGTAACCATGTTAAGACACTTGCCTACCCCCAAAAAATCCAAGCCCCATTTTGCTAATGCTTTCTCCCCCGAAGAAAACCCTCTTCCCGGAAATACCTTCCTTTATGTAGCATGCACAGACAGTAAGAGCGACTGCTCGCTCCCTATATATAATCCTGTTATCTGCCCCGGGACAGATTAGTACCGGGAGTTACCTCAGATTTATTCCGTGTAGTAAGCATGTTAAGACAAACAATAAATGCACCAATAACATCATATAATACAGTAGAACTCATTTGTCTCAGGAGAAATGACACGATTACATATGGAGTGATTAAGGATATTTGAGAATGTGTATATAATGACCTATTTACTCAAATTCAAGCATCTGAGTGATCATGATGACAATATTCAATTCCATTCACTCTTGAAAAACTAATTCATCCCGCGGGGCAAATAACAGGATATTGCCTAAATTACTTTATCTTAATTCATAAACGTTCTATAAAAGATTAAATAGGTTCGATTTCTGTAAACAACACGTTTCACGTCCATATTGGAAAATGTATTGTACTTACTCATTATTCAATACATTCGTCCTTTTATGTTTCGTCCTAAATGAACATTTAATAAAAAAAAAAAATAAAAAAAAAATAATAATAATAATAATGATATGCGGTATTCATGGTATTTATATTACATTCTCATTCAATTTATTATTCAATGCAACCTAATTAACAAATTGATATTAGCTGTTTAAATAGTGGTCTCCTGCAAAACGTGTGTGATCGTTGTTTGTGTATGCTTATGTATGATTTGCCATTTGTGACTATTTGAAAACTACTTGTTGTAAATTGTATATACTTATGCATTTCACCTGTGTGAAACTGAGTAATTAATAAATAAAGATGAATTGAATTGGTGTGGCCGAGCCAGCTTTCATCACTCTTTCTTGTGCGGTAAGGCTGTGTTTCTATAGGCGATTGCCCATGGAAAGAAACGAGCAGACTCGAACAGAACCAATAAGGCATTGCTCAACTAGGAAAGGTGGTGGGGATGGATGGCACAAACAAAACAATCGCAAACGCAGAATCAGCGAACTAAAATACATTTCTAGTCACATTATTAAAATGATAATGAGGTCTATTTATATATACATTACGTATACCTGTGTACTATATATATACATTACGTATACCTGCGCATAGACTGGTTATACAACTGTCAACACGAAAGTGAAAGTACATTTTACATATAGTGGTCAACAAAGAAGTGAAAGTGAGATTACCACATAAACTATGTTTATTTTCATAAACTACAATTATAATTAATAGAAACGATTGAATAAATACAAATCTGAAGAAAAACTAAGAGACTGGTGTTCTTTGAAACGAATTTGTTTAAGTCAACACTTAATGAGCTTAAAACGGTAAAGACATGCTACTTTAAATGACATAATGAGCCACGGGTGAAGTAGGTAGTTGAACAAAGCTGGATTTGAACCAAGGTCCTTACGCACTTATTTGCTCTTAATAGCTCTTCAAGACCTGATGATAACCACTACACCAAATATTATTTATAAACAAGTAAGCGTAAAAAAAGCTGCCGATAAGTAAATAAACATGACTGTGGGCCTGTGAACTGATAGGAATGAAAACAATTGTTTGTATAATTAGTGAAAATCTGAGAGTTATCAAGCTGAAATAAGTGTTGCTGTTTTTATCAATAACTACGCACTAGTGTTCATTGTGAAACTTGGCCAAGGTAAATTGATATAATCTTTCAAATGAAAATTAAATAAAAAGAAATCATAAATCATTTTAAAGGGGGTACATCAGGATTTTTCTAGAAACATCTTAAATTATAAAAATGTTCCATTTCATGATTAAACACTTATATCAATCAAAATATGCTATTAGAACCATGTTGTTAATGTCTAAACCTTGAATACACCATATAGCTAGGACGGAATCAGACGTAAAATGCTGAAATTAACCATGGTGCATCACCTAGGATAGCACATATTACTGTGCTGAATCAGTTTCTTTGCAAAACAGGGATCATTTTTAGGCTCATTCATTATATTTTGGCCATGTAGAATAGAAAATGTTAATATTTGTCAATTTTAAGTCGGACACTTAGACCCCCATGAAAAGCCTGATGTACTCCCTTTAAGTGACAGTGTGGACAAGTGACAGTGTGGACAAGCTGAAATTGCTTCTTCTTCTTATTCAAGGGCAATAACTCTTCAACATCTGTTTTAATTTTGCTTATTCCCAGCAAGCAAGGGTAAATGGGACCCATATGGGCTATATCCGGGCACGCCCATGTG
>JAWPHD010000948.1:185000-374260 GCA_037043455.1 Cyrtodaria siliqua
CATTTTGAAACGCACAGCATGTTGACCCATTTACAGTTCGTCACTGTGCTTACCTGTTTTGACTGTACGATGAACCGAAAGAAAGTGACTCTATGATAATGTCTACCTAAACCCTGACACTGATGGTAATCTTCGACCTTGTCTTACTGTGCTCTTAACGATCTATGTGGTGTTTGTTTCTCTGGCTTTTGAGTAATTGCTTTGTGACTTTCTAGGCCTTTGTCTTTTTATATTCATAAACACATGATCATCTTTGTGTTTTACTTATATTGCCTATTAATAATGCCTCGTTTGTTCATAGGTCATAGCCTGGCGGGGATTTCTTTATTTACACTGTACTGTTTAACTGGGATGACGTGAGTAAGTGTAAGACTTAGAGAAGAGTGAGGTTTGGCGCACGTATAACATTTGTAAAACCCCAGCGGCCTTGTTGTCTCTGACCGTTCCAAAGAGGTACACCTTTTGTTTGTTGTGTCTCTTACGTGGCTTCTGTTTATCCGTGGTGTGTGTGTTGTTTGTTTAAATGCATCATTTTGATTGACTGTGTTCTGTGAATGCCACATTCCTGTTCGACTTTTATACCTAATGTTTATTATGCTGGTAGGCAATTGTAAGTATGCTTTCATATTCGTTTTATTTCAGGTCAATGTCCAAGTCCTTCTGAGACGAAATGTGTGAACACGTCATGTGAGAATTACGATGAATTTCTTAACCAGCTGTCGGGCTGTCCTCGGAAGACTATCGAAGGCCTGCCAAACTGCCCGTCTATACGGTCATGTCCCAACTGCAAGCAGGCTATAGAACACGCGGACGCGTGCAATAACATGGAATGCACTAGTTGCAAGAAACATTTCTGTTTCATTTGTCTGAAGCCAGCTAACGCCAACGGAAGTCTCGTTTGTTCCTCGCCTCACGTGGTAGCTGCTATACAGACTGATGTATGCGTGTGAAGATTTCTCTGTGACTATATATTCTTACGTTACTGTGTGTAAAGATGCACTCTGCCACATAAGTAAAAGAAACAAATACTCCATCGGAAAGAAACACAGATATGTCCTAACTTGACTTAAGATGTTTGCTTGTTTGTTTCAATGGTGTTTTACTTCATTTTAGCACATGTTAGGCCATATATGACGGTTGCATTTTTGTGGTAGCGGAAACAGTTGCATAACAAGTTCCGAGTAAAAACATATTTGTTTTTAATTATATCGTATTGTGCCGAAAAATGGAAAAGAAACATTTATTATGAACATGCTCAGTAAATTATACTGAAACATTAAGCGTTTGTAATCGCTTCATCCTATAGAACATTAAGCGATAGTGTTTCTCAAATTATCGACGTGAAATGTGAACCTTTTTAAAAAGATAAAACGTTTTTATTTTTAAAAAACAACGCATTGTGTTGGCATATGATGACAAAGAGATGTTTTGTGTATTCTATTTAGAATATGCTTCTAGGCAATTATGATCGAAGTGTTCAAGTTTGCCATGTTATTGATTTCAGTTTAATATGTTTAAAATTCTACCATGTAGATAATGGCGTGCATCGGAGTCGCCGGGGTTGGGGCTGGGGCCCTACAGCTCTGTACTCTTCCCTTATTTCCTGGTGACAAAGATTTATATAACGTTTAATATATTTAAAATTATGTCATGTATATATGCACAATGTGAGTATCATTATTAAAACATACTATTATTATTATAATTGAAAACAAACATATTTTAACTGAATAGTTGTATTGTTTGTATTTGTTTTATTCGTACTAGCGTCGATGTTTTAGCCCCGTGTGGTTATGGGGCAAAGAATAGGGCCACTGCAGATCCCGTTGGAGGGGAAGGCAAAGGGGTAGATCACCACCCCCACCCCCCCCACCCCCTCCCCACCCTCCCAAATTCATGTTCATTTTATCATTTTTTATTCATGCTCATTAAAGGTCTTCATCATGACCCCTGCATTGTTTTATGTGCCATCTCGCTCAAATCACTGGAGCAGTGGCAGAAAAACTATAACGTGGCTCCAGAGTAAATGGAGTGTTTACAATAGAATTTGCAGCAGTTCAGGGTGAGAAGGTTCTAGGCCCGTTCTCCATATTTTATATCGATGTACATGGAGGATAAGCCTATCATGTTCATTCCTGTTAGGCGCCATATAACCTTTCATGTGTTGGTGCGCCTTTAAACCCCAGTTCAATTCAAATAAGGGCTTTCTAAAGATTGTTGAAAAGAGAAAAAAATTAAGGATTTAAGAGTTAAATGTATTTTTATCAGCGTTCATTGAAGAAAAAAAAAAGAAATTGCCTAATCACATTGTAAATAATGGCATAGTGTTATGTAAATCTGTGTAATTAGGCAATTGCAGTTATTTTCAAATGAACGCAGATTAAGTCCTTATAATTGCAACTCCCTTTCAAAACGTGTTGTTTATTACTAATTGAGTATAATAAATTAGTTCTTGTTTACGTTTATAACATAACATGTGGAAACTTCTCATTACCTATTTATAGAAAAGTAAACTATTCGTAATTAATTCAAGTATGAACTAAATGGACCATGTGTTCGCCTCTTAACCAATCAAATTGTTTGTTCTATCAATGCTCATGTGTCTGCTTGGTTGTGCCTGCAATCACGTGAGCGTGTAATGAGCATGGCTTATCGTGATTTTTGACATACTGCTAATCATAAGAGCTTCTTTTCTTTTTTTTGAAAGCTGGGAAAGATATTCATCAAAATAAACAGATATAATAGTGAGAATGCATTATCTAGACTATTATATAGGTGGATATATTTCAATGAAAGTGTTTATTCATAGTTAACATATCTAAAAAGTCATGTTTAACAGGCAATACTTTAAAGTTATAGCACACGTTGTGAATATACTGAAAACAATAAGGCATTTTTCGATGATGACATTTTAGTTTATCAAACGTACAAACATACTGACATTTGCTAATTACCGACTTTAAAGATCATTAATGATTAATATACACTACCAATTCTGCCACACATAAATGTCATATAATTCTTATATAATTCTCATATGATACCTATATGCATTATATAAAAATTATATACAGAGAGCAGTAAGTGATTATTATATAATAAATACTGATAAGGAGATCCTTTGGAAGCAAAAACACAACCAAGAGAATAAAGTAGCAGTCTCGCTTTTATTGAGCCTGTTCGTGAGCGGTAATATAAGACGCGACACCTCTCACGCCCCATAGCACCGGTTTGAGCGATGTTCTACTTCAAAGCCGCCTTCAAAGCCGCCTATATTGGGCTCGCTGATGCCAAAGGACCAGTAAAAATAACACTACTGATTCGTAGCACGGGGAGACTTTTTACAGCCGCCACACTGCACTAAACGAACGCCAGTGTGAATGATAAATACTGATAAGGCAGATCCTTTGAAAGCAAGAAATACAACAAAGAGAATAAAGTAGCAGATGACAAGAATATGAAACTGCTGTTATAAATATCATATGAAACATTTATATGAGAATTATATTATTATACGTTTCATTTGTGAATCAAAATGAAATAATGCGTGCTTTAATAACGAAACATTTGTAAATTTATTCTCATATAAAAAATATATGCATATGTATAGAGCATATATGCATATGTTAATAACATATGGCAATACTTTAAATGTCCTGATGATCGGACAAAATGTGGGAATTAACCGAATGACATATCTTTATATTTGCATTGTAAGTGGCACACATTAGCACACCTGAATTCACGTCAACGCTATATACTGAACAAAATAAGTTTAGCACGACTTTTTAGGGACATAAAGTAAACGTATGAACATTGATATAATTGTATGAAGCTTTTAGAAATTCTAGATAGGGATGTGATTTTCAAAAAAAAGGATTTCGCTATTATATTATTTTCTTAGCGAAATATCCCATTAGTTTTTATCACCGACTTTGTTTACAGATGACTTTGTAGCATTATTAATTGTCATATCTATGCCACTTTATCATTGACCCCGAACATACACGACTTCCTATTTCGTCTATGGAATTGATATGTATCTTCGTATATTCTATGTTTCTCAACTTATTCGTTTTTCTAGAGTTTATAGTCTTGTTAAGGATTTATATAACAAAATAGCTACTCCCGTAGGGCTACCGTATACAATATTCAAACCAAACCCCTAATGTTTTTACATTTAAACAATTTCAGTTGCGTTAACAGATGCAGATATAATATCCTAATACTATTTCATTTACTTTGATATGTGAATTAATATTATATGATGTTGAGGACAATCCCATCAAACTGAAGCTAAACACGTTTTAAACTAAATTTGTAGAAATAGATGCACATGTCCTATGCACAGTTATCAGTTTTGTTTTATAGTTTTAGAACTTAAGCGAGAGTATGTAATGCCTCAGTACGTACGTATTAATCCAGAATAAATTGGGTTTTGTAGTCGCACCAACAGCTAAGGTCATATGACGACTTTCCAGCTTCCATTGGTGGAGGAAGACCCCAGGTACCCCTCCGGGCAATTTTCGTGCACGGGCAGGCACCTGGGTAGAATCACTGACGTTCCGCAAGCCACTATTTAAAACTATCAAGTATAGCGAATTTCTATTTCTCATAATGAAGGTTCCTAGAACTTACGTTTTTCCGGCTCAGATATGACTCTGGGGTCAAATTTGTCCCCACCCCAGAGGTCACATGTTTAACATAGACTTATATAAGGAAAATCTGTAAACATCTTCTTTACTGAAACTGCAAAAGCAGTTTAATATTTTGCATTTACTATAAGATTATGTTCCTCTACCAATTTTGTTCAAATAGTGACCCTGCGGTCAAATTTGGCCCCGTCCGAGGGATCACATGTTTTACATAGACTTATATACAGGGAAACACTTTAAAAAGTCTTCTCTGAAACCACACAGCACAGCGTTCTCATCTATTACGTGTAGCATTAGGTTTTGGTCCTCTATCAAGGTTGTTCAAATGGTGACCATGGGATCAAATTTGGCCCCGCCCCAGGGGTCATATGTTTTACATAGTTTTATATAGGGAAACATTTTAGTTCTCATATTTGCATGCAGCATAAGCTCATGGTCCTCTACCAAAAAAGTAGATATAAAAGTCATAAAAGTCATACAGGAAATGAAGCGTTCAAGGACCACAGTCAACCAAAAACATGCACAGATAGTTACAAAGATGAATAAAGAGCGAGAAATGACATCACAAACATAAAATGGTTGACAATAGGGCTACCGCATCGGAACTTTCAGTGGCAAAAATACCGCTGGGGATTTAAACCAGGTTCTAGGACCAAACAACACTCTTACCATATTGTCATCCCAATACAATGGGACAGTGTAAATAAAGATATCCCCGCCTGGTTATTTTCTCTAACAAACAAGGCAACATTAAAAGGCGATATAAGTATAACATATAATTGATCTTGTATAAATAAAAGACAAGCGCATAGAAAGCCACAAAGCAAGTACTCAACGACTTGGCAGAAGCCAGAGCAACAAGAGAACAACCCGTTAAGGATAAGACACGACAAGATTTAAGACAAACATCAAACGCTACCGTCCTTTGAGGATTTAGGTAGACGTCATCATAGGGTCCACACTCTGTCCGGTCATCGCAAAATCAAAGAGGAAAGCATAGTGGCGAACTGTATATGGGCCAACCACTAAAAATGCAGTGCGTTGCAAATGATATGGTCATAACCTCTTTTGATAAACCTTTTAACAAGTTTAATAAAGGTGGTATAAAAGTGATTATGACCAAGGATCTTATGACGTTTGTAAGTCGCAAAGGTGTTTGCAACGGTAGCCCTGCGGGAGTAGCTTCTTAGTTATACCCTATGATGACGTCTACCTAAATCCTTATAGGACGGTAGCGTTTGATGTTTGTTTTTATTAGTGTCGCCCCGACTACAAATCAGTAGCGTTATTACTTACTGGTCCTTTGGGATCATCAAGCCCAATAGTTGTGCTTTAAAGTAAAATATCGCTTAAAGTTGAATGGCCACCCTTTTTGTATAATAATCAATTAACAGATTTAACTCTTAAGCACCATATGAACATTTCTTGATTGTCTCGGAGAGAAACATATATTAAAAACCGCTACTAAGTTGTTTGTAAAAATAAGTATTATTAGCATGACGTAGGTAGTATTTTTACTACTGCGTGACTGCACGTGGACATGAGGTAAATCTGAATTGTACAGTTGCACAACTATTGCCAGATAATTGATAAATACATTTACCTGTGGATTAATTTACCTGTTCAAAGTTTTCAACGTCATCAAATAAAATCTTATTCTCGCTTTTCACAGATATTGCAATGTGTGAATTGTAAATATCTATTATTGTGTATTGATTTCGATTTAAATAAACATAAACATGTTCATGAAACAAAACATGACCGGAGAACTTTAATCCGGTGCTAGGAGGCGTGTGAGGTGTTGCACTTTACATTACATCTCATAAACAGACTCAATAAAACCGAGTCTGCTACTTTTAGCTCTTGTTTGTGTTTGTTGCTACCAAGGGATCTCTTTTCAGTATTTATAGACATTTACACCAGCGTTTGTTTAGTGCTGTGTGTACCGTGCAGTCACGCGGTGGAAAAAGTAGTATCTACGTCATGCAAATAATACTTATTGCTACATACAACTTAGTAGCGAATTTAAATATATGTTTCTCTCCGGGACTATCAAGAAATGTTTATATGATGTTTAAGAGTTACATTTGTTGATTGATAATACTACAAAAAAAGGTGGCCATTCATCTTTGAAGTAAAATATCGTTTAAGTCGGTGCTTCGGGCTTGAGAAGTGTTGCACCTTATTTTATCTCTCATGAACAGACTCAATAAAACCGAGTCAGCTACTTTTATCTCTTCTTTGTGTTTGTTGCTTCCAAGGGATCCAATTTTCAGTATTTATTAAAAGTAGATAAGGGTTACGATAATACAATTTTGCAAAGATTTTCGAAGTTTATGGTAACGGTAGCTCTGCTGGATTAGCATTTTAGTTACAAAAATATTACGAATATTAAAATGCTCAACACGACTACAAGCTCTAGAAAACGAATAAGTTGATAAATATAGACCTCATAAGATGTAGCCCGGGTAACATCCCGTCTAAAAAATCATTTTCTTGTCATAGAGTTTATTAATTATTTAACCATTTTCAATAGAGAGATTTCAATCAAGAAAAGAAGCGACATTATCAGAAATGGAATACCAGCAATGTGCCTATAAACGGTAGTTCCTGGCAAAACTATTATCTAATAGGAAGTTGATTGCTTCACAAGCTTCTTGGCAAGTCCACATAGTGTAATTGTCTAAACTGCCATTAGTAAAAAAAGTGCTTTAATATTGTTACATGCTAATATGTAGTTTGTTCTCTAGCAAAATATTTTTGAATGAGGGCTATGAGTTTGTCTTTGATAACATGATGTGGTAAGGTTATATATAGTGTTGAAAAGTACTTACAGATGAAACTTGACGTGTTTTGCAAATGTTATCAAGAACGTCTCCTGAATGTTTAATTGACCAAAATTAATCCCAGAGTTGTTATAAGCTTTAGCACAATATTGTTTAACGTGATCTTTAAAGGCAGTAAGACAAGAAGTTAAAAGTTTGGAGTTGTTTGTAGTGGTGCAGGCACTAACATTAGAAATAAAGCGGGTTGTATAAGGTTGTTTATGCAATTTGGTAATCCAGTACATAGTTGGAAGTTTGTTTTGACCTTCGTCTACCCCAGCCTTTAAAGTGGTGCACCGAGTGATTTGCGTGGAAACAACATCCTCCTCAGTACAGTAAATTGAACTGGAGTGCTTCCGAGTTCCTGAGATAAAACATTGACATTGAAGTTTGTTCAAATGGTGACCCTGGGATCAAATCTGGCCCCGCTCAGGGAGTTACAGTTATATATAGAGTTATACAGGAAAATTTGTAACAATCTTGTTCTCTTAAATTACATGAGCTAGAAGTCTAATATTTTACATGCACCATAAGCTTATGATCCTCTTATGATCCTCTATCCTGTTTGTTACATTTGGCTCCACCGCAGTGTCACATGTTTTACATAGTCTATATAGGGAAAACCTTTTAAAACATTCTTCTGAAACCCCAGTTATACACTTACTGAGCAAGAATAGAAGGATACAACCAGCCAACCAGTATTGGCCAAAAAGGTTTATCCCCACCCATAACCCCTAGGTCATTAACTTGGAGAGATCCCCCACCTTATAACCAGATGTACGCATACTGGGCATGAACATACTGATACAACCATCCAACCCCTGGGGGCATAGCCCATGGGTCATAGACCGATGAGACCCCCACACTGTAACACTATGTACACTTACAGGATCTGAACAGGATCTGAACATATTAAGGCAGGCGCGGGAATTTGTGATGGTGCGCCATCATATTTTGTTATGAAATTATAAGCTTGTTTGAAACATTTGTTATATTTGTGAAGCTCATCAAGTGAGCAATTCAGGGCCTCTTAAAATAGAAATAACAGTTTTAATCTGTAAATATCAGAGCACGACCCTTTTTGCTTATTTCGCTGTTCAAGGCATACAATTTTATTAGATCCTGGGACCATACGCCGCTGGATATAGGGGATGAAATAAAGATACAAATATTGCTATATCCACCGAAATATGCTTGCCATCTTCTGGATGGTTAAACTTCTGTACTGTTGATTTTTATGAATATTGAGTTTTGCTCAACCCGGGGCTAGAGGGCGTGAGTGGTAGCTAGCATATTTCACTTCCGCTCATGAACAGTCTCAATCAAACCGAGACTGCAATATTTCGTATGTGTCGTGCTCGGCCGTTTCCAAAGGTCCATTATCATATTCTTTTCTATAAGATGAACGCTTTATTGTGGTAAAATCAGAAGTTATCTTTCTTGATTTTTCCCACATATATCAGTATTTATAGCTATCAAAAGGTCGTGCAAACTTGCTTATCAGGATAAGTTACGGTGTAACACAATGTATAGCTTTTTTTTGAGCTCAAGTCCTGTTATTTGTTTTGTTTCCCATTTAAAGAGTAACATTATGCTATGTGTAAAAATATATATAATTGTTACCTAACTTTGAGCAATCATTGAGCTAACAGATGACACGGAGCAAATAATGTTTGGTTATTTCGTTACTAGTTTAATAAATTATTCATTCATTCAACTAATTTGGCATGCTTTTACGCACACTAGTTAAACATTTTAGTCAGTTTCAGTTGGTTGCAGTTTTTTTTCAAGCTCAAACATTTATACAAGTTATCGCCAATACATTTTGCGGCAACAGTTACACACATATAAAGAAGAATATATTAACAGCTATGAGCAATTTAACGATTTTTGACTGATAATATATATAAAGTTTCATTAGTAATGCTAATTGATTCACGTCATTCATATAATGTTAAGTACAGATATACCATAATATAAATAGGCCCTTATTTAATATTTCAATAAAATTGTAACACTATTTCGTTTACTTGAGATGTTACCCCTAAATGTCCAAATAGTGGTATATTTCTTGAGTGAAGTTCTAAATAGAATCCAGTATCAAACCTGAATGATTATGACTGGTGGTGCTTCGTTGAAATGCTGGAGCTGCTCTCAGAACTTAGAATGTATACACTAACACCACATCATAAAATTAACACGATGTACC
Organism: Cyrtodaria siliqua; assembly: GCA_037043455.1. NCBI lineage: Eukaryota > Metazoa > Mollusca > Bivalvia > Adapedonta > Hiatellidae > Cyrtodaria > Cyrtodaria siliqua. Next base: position 194,690 of record JAWPHD010000948.1, read on the forward strand.
GTTCCAGACATCCTTCGTGTTACGTTTATCTGCTCTTAAAACGTAAACATTCAAATCTATATCTAACGTCAGTATGATCAAGATTTACACATCGTCCTTTTAAGTCTAGCATAAACTTGCAATGCCTTCAATAACCTTGCTACAAATAAAATGAAACACGTGTTCCCATGCCTGTCCTACTCTTTCAGTGAAGTGCTGACCTAACTTCTCTTCTAAGGTAGAAACAATTGGCGGCCACAAAAGCTGAAATATAAAAACATATTGACCGGATATATTTACATGCATATAGAAATGAAATCTGACACCATTTGTCTTGGAATTATATATATATATATATATCCCTTAGTTTTGAATGTAATGGTAAAATGAAAACTTCTTCATAGTTTTGTACTCATTTAGTGATTTTTAAGTTATGATTTGTTCATATAAAAAAAGGTTCTAACCGGGATATATATTGATTTACTTATATTGGCTCATTTCAACCGATTTTTCTAATATTTCGGTTTTCTGACTCCTCTCTTATTAAAGTTGTTTAGTTATAGAATCTAGCTAAGTGACTGCATTCTAGTGTTAAGTTTCTATTTCTGTAGATGTTTACTAATGTACAAAGAACGTTTCATATAAACACAATGGATATAACCGACTTTTCATATAAATGCAATGGATAGATAGACAAGACATGTTAAAAGTTAACAGTTATGATTTGTTTATATAAAAAAGGTTCTAACCGGGACATATATTGACTTACTTATATTGGCTCATTCCAACCGATTTTTCTAATATTTCGGTTTTCTGACTCCTCTCTTATTAAAGTTGTTTAGTTATAGAATCTAGCTAAGTGACTGCATTCTAGTGTTAAGTTTCTATTTCTGTAGATGTTTATTAATGTACAAAGAACGTTTCAAATAAACACAATGGATATAACCGACGTTTCATATAAATGGAATGGATAGATAGACAAGACATGTCAAAAGTTAGCAGTAGTGGTAATTTTATCATTAAAAAAAAGCGGTTATTTTATCATTGAACAATTGTTGGTACTGCTTAAGTAGTTTTGCAAAATAATGTGGATCGTGTGATGTATTGAACATTGTTATAAAACACCTAACGTTTTGAGATATACTCAGTCTCCGGTACTATAGCAATATCATTCATATCAACGTGTTCGCTGCAAACTTTCGTTTTTATCGTGTTTTAACTTCAGTTGCCATTGCTACATACTAGTAATTCATTACAATGCATGCTTCTCTACGTTTTACAATATCCTGACTTCTACTTACAGGTATCATGTCTGCCTGAACGCCGTACATCACGTGCCGCTCTCCAATACCTGACGATAAAACGTGAAATGAATAATATAATACATACATACGACACGAAATAGTTGAATTTAACTTCCCGTTTATTTGCGATGACAGTTAATAGTGAGGTTGGGTACACCCTAGAACCTAGTTTAAACCGCAGTGGCCTTTTTACCACTGACCGTTCCAAGGCGGTGCCCGGTGCCCATATTGTCAGCTGTTTTGTGTTTGTGAAATTCGCTTTTGTTTTTCTTGTGATTTGTGTTTGCTTTGAATGCGTGTTTTTGACTGACTGTGTTCTGTTAATGCTCCTGTATACCTACTGTTATTGTGTCGGTTCATGACAGGTATTATAAATTGCTTTTCATGCCCCAAGCAGCGGTATTCTAATTCAAAGCTACAACGAAGGACTCGAAGGTCCCCAAAGTACAAGTCAGTAATTGAAATACAGATTTACACAACTGATTTGTAGTCCGGGTGATTTTTTACAGCCGCCACACAGCACTAAACGAACACTAGTGTGAATGCCAATGAATACTGACTAGGGGATCCTTTGGAAGCAATGGACACAAACGAAAGAGAAAAGTAGAGTCAGCTTATGGGCGGTAATATATGGTTCAACACCTTCCGCACAACGGTTTTCTTAAACACACTGCAAAAGCTCTGTGTTAATTAATTAAAGGTATAGGTAGAAATATTTACGCATGCGCAGCATCCGATTCGTATAAAGTTCACTCAGTACATTCGAAAAGAAAAAATACACTTAGTATTTTTTAAATTTCTAGAGATGTTAAAGATGTTAAAATTAAATGTGTTTTAACTGAAAGAAGTAAAGCAAATCTTATGCAACTGTTTATCGCCGTATGTCCACCATTGGGACAAAGAGACTTTTGTGTACTAACATAAAATGCAATCTTGATTTGAATAAAAAAAAACAGCACGGACTAAAAATAATTGAAAATTAAAAATGTTGCTTTTTGAATGTACTGAGTATACGTATACATTACCTATACGTTCATATATGTATCACACATTTTATGTGATATATATATGCATAACCTTTACAAATTGGTCGAATAAGTAATAGACAAAGTATGGTCTCATCGAATTGGTGGATTTAAACATCGAGATGGGCGTAATCCATAATGGTGTTTAAATCAACCAACGAGATGAGACCATACCCTAGCTGTTTTGTAGCATTTCATCTATCTGCAATACTCTAACTTCCTATAAATGGTAGTAAGAGTATACCAGTCATTCTGACAGGTGTTAGTGTTATTTTCAATTAAACGATGTACAACTGTGCAAATACAAAGGAAATGTCAGCGACCATGCTTCAAATATATACATTATTTATACATAACATTCACACATTGATCGGATACGAGTAAACGTACTCTACAGATCGGGTACATATGCATGACCTGTACATACTGATTGTATATATGTATGCATAAGCTATACACGACCTTCGCAAATTGATTGGGTATTACATATATACACGAGATTCACACATTGATCGCATATATGTATGCATAACCTTCACATATTGACCGGATATATTTACATGACCTTTACACATGTATAGGTAAACATGGTATTCGCATTTTTATCTAATAAATAAGGAAAGAAATAGTATATTGATAATTCTGTGAGGACTTAAAATAATAAACTGTCACCTATGAGAAGATTACTGACTTGATCAAAATCCTCTAGACACTCTAGCGCCGCTCCCATGGCATTTATGACGATACGGCCATGTACAATTAGAGTATCATCGTCGAAGACCAACTCCTCTTTGCCGCTGTGCAGGGACGACTCGTCCGGTGATAGTTTTGTCTTAAATAGTCTCTTGATACGCTTATTCTGGTCGAAAAGTCTGTAATAATTGAGATGTTTATTTCATAAAAAAACAACATATTTCATTAAACATAAACACTGGAAACCATACAACTACAGTGGTAAACATTTTCTAATATAATACCATCCATTATATCAAAAGACAGGGTGACCACAAAAATTTACAAAATTCTAATTCCGTGATATTTCCTTAACCCATAATTAGGTTTCCCTGATTAACATAAGAATATATACGGTCTCCAGCCTCCCATTAAAACCATACATTCGCCACCAAATATCACATATATGAAAATATGTAGATTTATTTGCTTCTTTATTTCATGTAAACTATTTAAACAAATGAATACCATATAAAATATTTACAATTGATAAAGAAATATGGAAATCATTTTCATAGAGAAACGTATCTTTTTATCATTTAACGTTTTCTTTTCTGTTTTTCTATTTTTCTGCCTGAACATAATTTTTTGTTATGTGCAAGATAGAGTAGAAATAAAATTCCCTGACTTTTCCCTGATCTTTGCATTTATTAATTTATATATTTTTAATTCCCTAATTTTTCCTTGCAGGGATATTTTTTTTGCCATTTTCTCTATTTTTCCATTTTTCCAAAGTCCGTGGCCACCCTGAAAGAGTAGATATAGATCGATTCATCATATAATCACTGTGTTGATACTTTTCCTGACCATGCCCATTTAAAGGGACACATGATAATCTTGCCTTTTTTTAAAACTCACGGCGTCCCGTTAGTTTTTCTACATATCTTGCATTTGTTCAATCATTAATATTAATTACGAGAAAAGTATATTTAGCAAATCGTTTTTTCATATTATTAAATGTTGAATATATTGCACCAATAATATATTTAAACCTATGGTAGAATAAGACGAAAAAATGAAAACTCAAACTTTTATTTAAAGTCAAAAGGATACTGGATAAATAAATCGAGACGCTAATTCCAATGCTTGACAAACACTACAAGATTGCCATGAATCCCTTAACGATATGCAGAACTAGGACTGGTATTGACCATTGACCATCCCTGAAACGTTTCGTTGAAATAAGGCCAGGAGTTTAGAAGAGACTAATCTGGACAAAGTTTGTGTATTAAAACCTTTAAAGGGCCATAACTCCGACAAAATCATTCAACTAGAACACGGAGACGATATGCATAACTAAGAGTATGATAATGGACCTTTGGAAACGGCCGAGCACGACACATACGAAATATACTTGATACTGATCAACCTTGCCAAGTTTCGCTGAAATCCGGTTTTGTCTTAAATAGTCTCTTGATACGCTTATTCTGGTCGAAAAGTCTGTAATAATTGAGATGTTTATTTCATAAAAAAAAAACATATTTCATTAAACATAGACACTGGAAACCATAAAACTACAGTGGTAAACATTTTCTAATATAATACCATCCATGATATCAAAAGACAGGGTGACCACAAAAATTTACAAAATTCTAATTCCGTGATATTTCCTTAACCCATAATTAGGTTTCCCTGATTAACATAAGAACATATACGGTCTCCAGCCTCCCATTATAACCATACATTCGCCACCAAATATCACATATATGAAAGTATGTAGATTTATTTGCTTCTTTATTTCATGTAAACTATTTAAACAAATGAATACCATATAAAATATTTACAATTGATAAAGTAATATGGAAATCATTTTCATAGAGAAATGTATCTTTTTATCATTAAACGTTTTCATTTCTGTTTTTCTAATTTTCTGCCTGAACATAATTTTTTGTTATGTGCAAGGTAGAGTAGAAATAAAATTCCCTGACTTTTCCCTGATCTTTGCATTTATTAATTTATATATTTTTAATTCCCTAATTTTTCCTTGCAGGGATATTTTTTTTTTGCCATTTTCTCTATTTTTCCATTTTTCCAAAGTCCGTGGCCACCCTGAAAGAGTAGATATAGATCGATTCATCATATAATCACTGTGTTGATACTTTTCCTGACCATGCCCATTTAAAGGGACACATGACAATCTTGCTTTTTTTAAAACTCACGGAGTCCCGTTAGTTTTTCTACCTATCTTGCATTTGTTCAATCATTAATATTTATTACGAGAACAGTATATTTAGCAAATCGTTTTTGCATATTATTAAATGTTGAATATATTGCACCAATAATATATTTAAACCTATGGTAGAATAAGACGAAAAAATGAAAACTCAAACTTTTATTTAAAGTCAAAAGGATACTGGATAAATAAATCGAGACGCTAATTCCAATGCTTGACAAACACTACAAGATTGCCATGAATCCCTTAACGACATGCAGAACTAGGCCTGGTATTGACCATTGACCATCCCTGAAACGTTTCGTTGAAATAAGGCCAGGAGTTTAGAAGAGACTAATCTGGACAAAGTTTGTGTATTAAAACCTTTAAAGGGCCATAACTCCGACAAAATCATTCAACTAGAACACGGAGACGATATGCATAACTAAGAGTATGATAATGGACCTTTGGAAACGGCCGAGCACGACACATACGAAATATACTTGATACTGATCAACCTTGCCAAGTTTCGCTGAAATCCGGTTTTGTCTTAAATAGTCTCTTGATACGCTTATTCTGGTCGAAAAGTCTGTAATAATTGAGATGTTTATTTCATAAAAAAACAAACATATTTCATTAAACATAAACACTGGAAACCATAAAACTACAGTGGTAAACATTTTCTAATATAATACCATCCATGATATCAAAAGACAGGGTGACCACAAAAATTTACAAAATTCTAATTCCGTGATATTTCCTTAACCCATAATTAGGTTTCCCTGATTAACATAAGAACATATACGGTCTCCAGCCTCCCATTATAACCATACATTCGCCACCAAATATCACATATATGAAAGTATGTAGATTTATTTGCTTCTTTATTTCATGTAAACTATTTAAACAAATGAATACCATATAACATATTTAAAATTGATAAAGTAATATGGAAATCATTTTCATAGAGAAATGTATCTTTTTATCATTTAACGTTTTCTTTTCTGTTTTTCTATTTTTCTGCCTGAACATAATTTTTTGTTATGTGCAAGGTAGAGTAGAAATAAAATTCCCTGACTTTTCCCTGATCTTTGCATTTATTAATTTATATATTTTTAATTCCCTAATTTTTCCTTGCAGGGATATTTTTTTTTGCCATTTTCTCTATTTTTCCATTTTTCCAAAGTCCGTGGCCACCCTGAAAGAGTAGATATAGATCGATTCATCATATAATCACTGTGTTGATACTTTTCCTGACCATGCCCATTTAAAGGGACACATGACAAGCTTGCCTTTTTTTAAAACTCACGGCGTCCCGTTAGTTTTTCTACATATCTTGCATTTGTTCAATCATTAATATTAATTACGAGAAAAGTATATTTATCAAATCGTGTTTGCAGAGTATTAAATGTTGAATATATTGCACCAATAATATATTTAAACCTATGGTAGAATAAGACGAAAAAATGAAAACTCAAACTTTTATTTAAAGTCAAAAGGATACTGGATAAATAAATCGAGACGCTAATTCCAATGCTTGACAAACACTACAAGATTGCCATGAATCCCTTAACGACCTGCAGAACTAGGCCTGGTATTGACCATCCCTGAAACGTTTCGTTGAAATACGGCCAGGAGTTTAGAAGAGACTAATCTGGACAAAGTTTGTGTATTAAAACCTTTAAAGGGCCATAACTCCGACAAAATCATTCAACTAGAACACGGAGACGATATGCATAACTAGACTTGATACTGATCAACCTTGCCAAGTTTCGCTGAAATCCGGTTTTGTCTTAAATAGTCTCTTGATACGCTTATTCTGGTCGAAAAGTCTGTAATAATTGAGATGTTTATTTCATAAAAAAACAACATATTTCATTAAACATAAACACTGGAAACCATAAAACTACAGTGGTAAACATTTTCTAATATAATACCATCCATGATATCAAAAGACAGGGTGACCACAAAAATTTACAAAATTCTAATTCCGTGATATTTCCTTAACCCATAATTAGGTTTCCCTGATTAACATAAGAACATATACGGTCTCCAGCCTCCCATTATAACCATACATTCGCCACCAAATATCACATATATGAAAGTATGTAGATTTATTTGCTTCTTTATTTCATGTAAACTATTTAAACAAATGAATACCATATAAAATATTTACAATTGATAAAGTAATATGGAAATCATTTTCATAGAGAAATGTATCTTTTTATCATTAAACGTTTTCATTTCTGTTTTTCTAATTTTCTGCCTGAACATAATTTTTTGTTATGTGCAAGGTAGAGTAGAAATAAAATTCCCTGACTTTTCCCTGATCTTTGCATTTATTAATTTATATATTTTTAATTCCCTAATTTTTCCTTGCAGGGATATTTTTTTTTGCCATTTTCTCTATTTTTCCATTTTTCCAAAGTCCGTGGCCACCCTGAAAGAGTAGATATAGATCGATTCATCATATAATCACTGTGTTGATACTTTTCCTGACCATGCCCATTTAAAGGGACACATGACAATCTTGCTTTTTTTAAAACTCACGGCGTCCCGTTAGTTTTTCTACATATCTTGCATTTGTTCAATCATTAATATTTATTACGAGAAAAGTATATTTAGCAAATCGTTTTTGCATATTATTAAATGTTGAATATATTGCACCAATAATATATTTAAACCTATGGTAGAATAAGACGAAAAAATGAAAACTCAAACTTTTATTTAAAGTCAAAAGGATACTGGATAAATAAATCGAGACGCTAATTCCAATGCTTTACAAACACTTCAAGATTGCCATGAATCGCTTAACGACCTGCAGAACTAGGCCTGGTATTGACCATCCCTGAAACGTTTCGTTGAAATACGGCCAGGAGTTTAGAAGAGACTAATCTGGACAAAATTTGTGTATTAAAACCGTTAAAGGGCCATAACTCCGACAAAATCATTCAACTAGAACACGGAGACGATATGCATAACTAGACTTGATACTGATCAACCTTGCCAAGTTTCGCTGAAATCCGGCCGGGGGTTCAGGAGAACTAGTCCGGACAAAGTTTGTGCATTAAAACATGTAAACGGTCATAACTCCACCGAAAATAGTTAAACCAGAACCCGGCGATGAAATGCACAACTAGGCTTAGTACTTATCATCCCTGCAAAGTTTCTTTGAAATCCGGCCAGAAGAACTAGTCCGGAAAAAGTGTGTATACTAAAACCTTTAAAGGGTCATATAACTCTTCAAAAATCATTCAACCGGAACACGGTGACGATATACACAACTAGGCTTGATACTGACGATATACACAACTAGGCTTGATACTGATCATCCCTGCAACGTTTCGTTGAAATCCGGCCAAATGAAGGTCCTATCATCTTAACGAGGCAAAATACAGCTTTTTTAAACTAAATCAAGGGCCATAACTCTAGTGTTACTGGTCCGATCTGGCGGTTTTCGAAGTTATCTAAGCTTTCATTGACATTAACAATCTGTGCAAGTTTGGTAAATATCAAATAATAAATGAAGACTCTAGAGTATTCACAAGGCAGAATATGGCAATCAAGGGCCATAATTCATAACTCAACTCCGAGCTTTCGTTGATATAAAGACCCTGGTAAAGATTGGTAAAGATCCGATTAATAATGAAGGCCCTATCGTGTTCACAAGGCAAAAGTTAACGGACGACGGACGATGACGACGAACGACGGACAACTCGCCATCCCATACTAGAGCTAAATAAGCAATACTTTATGCTTAAAATTAGCAACCAAAGTTTAGATGTTAACGCTAAGATAATATCATTGTTTAATGTTAACAAGACGTGTATAAGCTACCAGTTCCAGACAGTTTTCTGGGCAAAATTTCGACTGACATTTTAAAAACTGATTATAGAATGTGCCACCCGAGTCTCATTGTATATACGGACGGATGGACGGACAATGGTTACACTATAGCTCGCTCAACTTTCGTGGACATAAAAAGAGCTGGATCGAAGCTCCAACCCAGAACCCTCATACTACTGCCATATGAAAAAAGTTGAATATGTACTCCTATATTTGACCGTATTATACCTCATTTTTGTATTTCTTCCTTTGCGCAATGTTACATCTTCCGCTCAATATTCTGTGAGAGTGACCGGCCCCGGTCCGAGAGCTATATTTTCGAACGTGTAAATTATACGACATCAAATTTAAATAAAACATACATTTTAAACGTGTTGTTTTAATTTGTTGATCAGATTCGGTATAATATAACAACTGAAGTATGGTTCTTCGATCCATATGCAAGTTTATGGACTTGGCAGTCAGACCTAGAATATTATATTGGACCTTAGCTTCGCTTCGGTCAGTCTGCATCATACATGATGTGCTAATTAGCATATTACTAAAAGTATTTTACCTTTTAAAGATAAGCAGTCCAATGGAGTCGAGATCATCTTGCATCATGAGCCACGTTTCCTGGACCAGCCGGATATCTTCGTTAGACATGTATTCCCGCAGTTCCTTGTATTCCACAACTACGAAACCAGATTTAACCACCGCACAACCCATGCTTCTAGCTATTCCGTCCAACCGACAATACCACTTGCTATGCACTAAGATTTAGACATCTCACAACCCGCTTTAGACATTTCACAATCCAATTTATATAGCTCACAAGCGATGCTTTCTATATAAAGTTCCATAGTCCGTGTGTGTGAAATTTCTGTAATATAAAAACATATCGCTTTTTAGAGAATCTTATTTAAGAAGAATATTCAAGGCTCAATAATCGTGCTGCGTCATTCATATATACTGAAAAAGAAAACGAAACGCATACTGGGAATTTCCGTTATATATTATATGTTAAATATGCTACTGCTAATCGAATGGTACAGGGCGACATTAGGTCTGTCCTTTCGGAAAGCGGCCTGTCTTTTCGGAAAGAAGGTTTAAACAGCACCGAACACACCAATGGTTACCCCTTTAAAGTTTCCTTATCGGCATAATGGAATGCGCATTTGGCTCAAGCAGGTGAGCCTTTAAACGTTGCAATCTCTTAACATTAAACACAATACTGAAATTACTTTTTCAAGCGAAACTTCAACATTTATAAATTTCGTGTAACAAAGTATACTTTGATTTAAAGGTCTACTACATGACGTGTCCTTTCTGTAATTAGTTGTAGCCCCTTTTTTGTACAAAATACGTTAAGATATATCTGGAATATTACGTGGAATTAGGTGTGTATAGGCAATTGTTTGATTATACGTTTCTTTTTCCTTTCAGTATAAAAACCTGCAACGCAACGTGTGGGTGCGTACATTTTCAACTATCAACAACCAGCAACCATCCCCCAGTCAGAGGACACATATTTATTAAGATATATTAACACGAACCAAAAACTGCGAACGTTTTATCAACACATGTTATAATAGAATACAAAGGATACTGTTGAACATGAGCTAAAAACATAATGTACTGGTTAAAATACAGTATTTCGACAAATGTAACTGTATAAGGAAGCATGGATTTCGCAGAATTCCGATTTTACTTCTTTCAAAACATGAATTTGATCAGTTACCAGATTTATAGGGAATAATAGGATAATTTCTAACATGTGCATAACACTTCAATCGATCTTGGAGACATTTGAATTAAAAATACATGTTTAATGGCGTTAAGTATACACCTAGAACTATACACATAGACCACTCTAATTTGGTTCATTGGTTTCGACATAACAAGATACAAGATACAAGATACACAATTGTATGTAAAGTCCGTATGGCACATAAACACAAACTTGATCTACGAATAGTTATTGACCGACATACATTAGTAACAGGTAAACTAGTAATTTAATAATTTGGCATGCACAATTAGAACATTAACGATTAACATTAACATTTACACTCCGAGCACACTACCAACGACATGAACAGGCTAAAGAGTAATAATAAGATAATAATAAACATGATAAAAACAACAACATTGAAACAAATACAATAACCCATAAATAATTACACATTTAAAACTATGATAATAAAATAAATTGGCATGCATATTAATAACACGAGGTAGTCACATTTACACTCAAAGCATATTCACACTAAGACATAGAAAAACTAAAGGATAAACGTTTTTTAGGGAATTAAAATTAATTAGGCGTTTGTACATATCCGCAGGTAAAAGACATACAGACGGAGTCAATCCTACAAAGACTAGCTGAGACAGATTTTAAGGACAAGTCAAATATACTCGCTGTTAACATTTAATTAAAATCAAGAAGGTAAAACACTAAAAGGCAACGTATAGCAAAAGCCGACAATGAGAAAAGTGCGAAGACATCACCTCAAATCAGATATGAAATGAGCCGATTTTGTTTATTCTTATTGGTACTATATATAATGTTCACCCTAATGTCTGTCCTGACCTTATTTTAAGTTTCCAAATAGGCATTCAATACTTGATTCCATATAATGTTCACAAAAAAGTATTATTGGTAACATTGCAAAAAACACATTTAGATGAATTGGAAGCTGAATTGGGTTCAACAAACATTATAACGTATCTTAAGTGTAGAAAGAACGAGTAAACTATTCCAGAACTTGTAACTGTGGGTGTGTATGTAATTACTGACAGTTTTATTTGTAATTTACACTCAGTTGCAAAAGAAAGTGTTCACTTTGAAAAGTGTACGTTACACCCTATCCTCTTTATCAAGCGACAGTCCCTTAATAATTCAACCTATTCAAAAACAAATGAAACTTGCTATTGGCAATGGAATGATAAACATCTAGGTGCCAAACATGACATATTAATTTTGGAATTTATACAATAATTACAAAGAAAAACAACTCAATGCACTCTTTCTTTCGCAACTGAGCTGTGTACACTTTCTTTTGCAACTCAGTATAGTTGAGAATGACACTAATAAATACATTAAATTAATTAGATGGCATTAATTAGATGACATTTAAAACTTGTCTATATATCTGAAAATATGGACCATAACTACATATATTATTTTCCATGTTTTGCTTATTACACATAATATCTTGGGTCCCCATTTATTTTGCTTATGTTTTTCTTTAACAATGATTGGACACAATTAATCACAGAATTATTTTTCAAACAAATGTTAATCTTTGTGCATAATTTAAGCTACACAGATTGAATATTGTTTGTACACATAACGTATCGTATGTACTGTTTCATCAACCAACACTCGTATGAACTTCCAAACTTTAAACACAGGAGTTTGTTCCGCTTCCTTACCGGATGACTTATATAACAGGTGGTGAACAAATCGTTCCTCAACCGGGACTCGAACCCAGGGTCTCTGGTTTACCGTACCAGCGCTCTAACCACTGAGCTATCGAGGACATACGGTTAGGAATCGATTATTCACCATTTACCTGTACGCGGTTACATACACCCACACCAGATTGAAATTCGTCCCTGAATTTTTAGTGGAGTTAACTCCAGGCGGGCTTTCATACTTATTTTCATACTGTTTCATGCTAACAGACAAGGTCCTGGATCCCGGACGAGCCCCCATATATAACAGGTGGTGAACAAATCGTTCCTCAACCGGGACTCGAACCCAGGGTCCCTGGTTTACCGTACCAGCGCTCTAACCATTGAGCTATCGAGGACATACGGCTAGGAATCGTTTATTTACCATTTATATGTATCCGGTTACACATACAAACTTGTGGCTTCCACAATTCATATATACTTCACCCAAAAAACAAGTGTGACAGTACCACGATACCTTATTTTTTACAGAGAACACCTTTGTCATGCCCTTTCGACCTTTACCTTAGCATAATGTCCCCAAACTGTATAGGAGTCATCTACGTTTACATGTTCTGTTTACAAGTCTTTCAGAGTTATAGAGAGAACAATGGTTTTCTTAGGTCTTGGTGACATTGACTGTAAATCGTTTGACCCATAATTGTATAGTGTCATTCAATCATCGTTGACAATTAACATGCAGAGCTTCATGGTGTGACAATAATTCTTGAAGAGTTATAGAGCGGACAAGGTTCTTCATTATATGGTTATGATGACATTGAACTTTAACTTATTTCCAACGAAATTTATAAGAATCAATAACTCGCATCAATCCTGTACAGTTTCATGGGTGTGGCTATAAGTCTTAAAGAGTTGTAGAGCGGAGAAGGTTGTGTTAACAGACGGACAAACTGAGCCTGGTACTGCTCTCTGCCCCCACCCCACTCCACCCCAATAAGATTTTTCCGCTTGAGTATGAAAAACGTAAGATACGTATATACGGTTTTGATAATTAATCATATGCAGTTGTAATGCTCATCTTGGAATAGTAATTGAACGATATATTAACATTTATACCATTCCATTTGTGTATGTCAATTTTAAAATAATCAAATTGGTGTTAACATATTAAGCATTTCGAATTTGCCAAAATACAATATTTTGAATAAGATACGTTATTCAATTTTAGCTATTTCTGAATAGAAAATTAGCCAAATTAGATTTTATATACCCTTCTGGTGAATTATAAATTACACAAATATTATACATGATTGGTCTATGATCATCAAATATGACATCATTTACAATATTAATATAGAAACACACTCCTGAAACTGACGAACTGATGAATATTCACCATAATGCCCGCTATATAATCTTGACCAAATACACATGACCACGTGCTACCTTGCGCTTCCGTTGGATGTAAAATCAACTTTCAATGAGCTCGAGCAAAGTGTATTTCATTAATTTGACGTTTAGACAGACCAATTAATTTGTCATAACGTATCTTGTTATAACGTATCTTATGCATGTGTTCGAATAACTTTATATTAAATTATAAAAAACGGGCTGTTTGTAATTTATATTTAATTGTAAGCACACATGGACGGTTGTTATATGTTCAGATTTTCCATTTGTCCATGTAAATTCCTTGATGGGGCAGCAGCAAGTTAAGAAATTTCAAATAATTTCAGTTAGCCCTAATATTTTGCTTCACAACTTTCAGAATGTCTTAATTTACATTTTCCCAACACATTGAAGCAGTAGAAGTTAAATTGAAAATGCCCCCATCAAAAACAATTTCCGTATGTGCACCGATTTTGAAAAGTAAGGTATTTTTATTTGCCACTAAAATGTATGTTTCAATGATACACATCTTATTTAGGTCGTAGTTGAATTTTGTATTAGTCCAAAAACACTTCGGCTGAAACAAGCGCCCCAAAGAATATTCTTATTTTAAGGACATTGTAAAAGAACAAATGCCCATTCTGTTTTTTTAAGTGACGTTATCAATGTCAAAACAAAATACAAAGATACACAGTTTTATCTAAAGTCGGTATGGCACTGGATATATTCACAGTGTATCCCCAAAACAGAAAACGGTTCATCCTTTGACAATAAAATTGAAACGGTATACTTGACCATTCATATACATTAACCATGGATAAATATGAACATTTCTACTGCAAATGCCTGCAATAAACTATTGTGTCTTGCTGTGCCTCAGTTCCCAGTGAACAAGATTTACTTTTGGGGCGGAGCTAAAACTGTCAAGGTGCAGTTAATTCTTCGTCTGATGAACTTGTTTTGTCTGTAAATGGTATATTATGATTTAACTTTTAATATTCATTTGATATGTTACTGTTCATAACTTTTATCAAATGTGATTAGATCTCATATTTCAGTAAGTGATCGTTCAATTTGCAGATATACTCCATGTCCACCGCCATATGCATGCCATCTTCGGGATAGTGAAAATTGTGTACTATTGATTTTATGAATATTGAGTTCTGCTCAACCCGGGGCTAGAGGGCGTGAGCGGTAGCTAGCATATTTCACTACCGTTCATGACCAGTCTCAATCAAACCGAGACTGCAATATTTCGTATATGTCGTGTTGACCGTTTCCAAAGGTCCAGTCTCATACTCCTTTTTATAGAGTGTTTGCGTTGATATCAGGCTAGCAGGCGTATGTGTGCGTTAATAAATCAGTACTGTTATGCATTTTTACCAAAGTGCACAACTTGTAATACATTAACTTCCTTCACATATGCTGGTTGTTGATGAAATAAGAACCAAAATGGTATATTCTTGATCGGCAGGATGAGTCTAATAACTAATAAACTAATATACTGATAAAAATAAGTTTAGCAAATAAATAACATCTAAATCCCGTTGACCAGATTCTAAAATATGTGTGGAAGCGGTCATTGGCAAAATAACTTACATAATTATCAGTTATATTAAGGGAATAAGTCTCAAAAAATATATGCGAAAACAATAGCAACATGTGGTAATCTACATGTTTTACAGAAAATATAATTTCGCTCTTATTTCAATGTAAAGGGAGGTAATTTCACAAATGGTAAACATTGGTTCCCTACATCTTTATAATGGCAAGGTAAGTGTCGATTGTTTAAGCGGGTTTCATAACTTATAACAGTTATTTTGTAATGTTTAATCTTTCTCTTTACATTATTTGTATTTTTAAATGAGAAATAATATTTTAACTAGATGGGAGATAACTCTGGAATACAAAAAGTAAGTAAAAAAGAAGATCAACCTAAAATACTTCACAATATAAAATAACATTACATTTATTTAAGCTAGATGTGCATATTGCCTAACTTCATTTTTTCAGTATATAATTTACCAGATATACGCATTGATAAAAAGCGACACATTTGGGGGAAAAAACAAAGGAAGTTCCTATTCAAAAATCAGGGGAAATCTCCTAAGTATATCTGCACATTGTGTTACATTTCCAAGGGATTCCCTTTTCAGTATTCATTTTCGTTAACACTTTACGAAAGGAGAGTATTCGTGTGATAATTGTCACAACCCGTTCAAAAGAAAGGATCTTTTGCAAGATCACGTGTCAATGATTGATTATAATGAGCGTAGTACTGTCTTAGCGCAAAAAAAAACATGGTTTAACGTTAATGGCGGGATCTTTTTTTTACGCAGGACCGTTTTTGACTGATTTCTGTCAGTTTAGTCAGCAGTTTGGCGGCCGTAAAAAGTCGCCCCGACTACAAATCAGTAGTGTTATTATTTACTGGTCCTTTGGGATCATCAAGTCCATTCTGTGTTGCTTTTAAGTAGGATATCGCTTTAGCCGGTGATAGGAGGCGTGAGAGGTGTTGCATCTTATAATTAGAGGAGACCGGGGTAAGTCGGAACACGGGCGATAACTAATAAACATAGCAAATGGGCACGGTTTTTGATGATGTAGGTTAATGACGTCATCATCATCGACTTTCTACAAAATTTTCAACGGCGGTCGCTATGTAAACAGAAGAATAAAGAATGAAAGTTTGATTTTCGGTAGCGTAAGTACATTTTCTCATTTTCTACATATTTGATTCTAAGAGCTTCGTGTATTTAGATGCTATTAATCACTATACATTGTTTTGAATTCCCATGTCCATGCTTTTATTTGAAGCATATGAAATTTGATTATTCTTATCCGTTTGTGTTTTGTTGGTGAAGGTCATTGGTAGCATGCGGTCGAGGCAAGTTCGAACAATGTGCGCGGGGCAGGTTGGAACAGTGTTCCAACTTACCACGACCAGTTTTTTTGTTTAGTTTGTTTAAACAGTGGCCAGAAGCTATTAATTTTTGGCACATTAAAATATATTTAGTGCAACACAAATAACTTTTAACACTGAAGGGGTGGTATAATTGGACGTTTATTGTTTTGAAATTAAGTGTTTACAAATGAATTTTCGTAATTTTAGTAATTAAGCATATTTATAAAATATAGATCATGTCTGTAAAATGATGTTAAACCATAAGGGAAATATATGTTCATGCTTTCCCTAATCTAATGTCAAGCAAATATGTATGGCTATATCCTCTATGCCAAATGTAAACACAGATCAGTCTGAATTTCCTCACAGTTAACAATTATATAGAACATGTACGATGACCTGCTCGAACATACAACACTTGTTGGAGAAATCATAACGTTCATTTTCATATGACGACAAGTATTGAATTTGTGTCATATTTTACAGAAAGAAAGACGTCAAATGGGACGGTTCCAGAAGCCACCATAAACACGGCATTACAAGAAATTTTAATTAACAAAAACAGCTTGAATTCTGTCGCTGAAAAGTTGTTCAGTATACCAAAAACAAAATTGCATCGGTACCTGAAGAAAGTAGATGGGGGCAATATTGAAAATGTACAAATTGGTTACTCCAAACGCCTTCAGATCTTCACTAATGAACAGGAAACATCACTTGAAAACTATATCGATTTTCTGCAGGTATATACTTCGGACTTACGCCTATGGATAAAAAACTTTGGCATACAAATGTGAAGAGACATTTGGAATACCGATCCCTGAGTCATGGCATCGTGACAAAATGGCCGGACCTGATTGGTTTTCAGGTTTTATGTCGAGGCATAAGTCATTATCCGTCAGAATTCCTGAAGCAACAAGTTTATCTCGGAGCACAGAAAAATGTTGGTGAATTTTATGAAAAACTTGCTGAGAAACTTGCTGAGAAACTTGACGGAGAAAGGGAAGACGCAAACGGAAATCTGCAATACTTACAGATACGCCAGAAATGTTACGAATTGAACTGGAGCAGTTGAAAAGACCTAGCAAAAAGTCACAGAAGGTTGAAACAGCAAAGAAGGGCAAGAAAATTGAACCGAGCCGTTCTAGTCTGAAAAAAAAGCAGAAACACAAGCGGCGCAGAAAACTACAGGACAGTGAGTCCGATACTTCGGAAGATGAATGCTTTTGCTTAATGTGCATGAAACCCTATTCAAATAGTAAGGCAAGAGAAAAGTGTGTTCAATGCATTCTATGCAAGAAATGGGCGCACGTAAACTGCGTTCAGCCAGGTCCTATTTTTGTATGTTTGATCTGTGACTCAGATGATTCTGACTATGTTTATTAGTTAAGAATATGTGTATGTATACACTGCTGTGTATTGAATAGGGCTTTGTTTAAAATCGGTGCACTGAAGCCAATTTTGAAATGACCTTACTGTAGAGTTCTACAAATTCAGATGGTAGCCCTTATGTAATGAGCCCTATCACTGTCATATATCAATATTGTGGTAATTGCAATAAGTACAGACCCAGGTCAGTCTGCACCTCCACACAGTCTTATTACGCTCTACACTGTCAGAGAGGTCTTCTAGAGGCTCCGGGCGAACAGTGTAGACTCTGGTCAGACTGCAAGGACATGCAGAATAATCTGGACCTGAACAAGTCGGAAATGCACAAGCTTGATTTTCTTGAGACGCAACTGGTATTAGTTGAAATACCTTCTACTATATGTAGTTTGTGTTAATGTTTATAGTTTAATATTGAAATACCTCAATAAACTGTGTTTGCAGGTTGTGTAGTCATGTGTTAAAATGTATAGTTTAATAGTTTAGATACCAATGTTTGCCTACTATGTAGTTTGAATGCGTTTATAGTAATTGTTACAGTCTTCTATGATATTTTAGTACTGGTTAGTGTTCATTTTTATGCATTAATTGTATTATTGCATCAAAATGAACACTAACGTATTTAGTGTTTGAAACTAAATTGACATTTACTCTTAATTGTGTTTTAAACTCCTACTAGTACTGTGAACTTTTTATGTGTTTACAGTTAAACTATCTTATGACAGTAATTGAAAACACGGTGTTTGCCGTCTACGTTCCAATGTGGTTATAGTTAAAATCTTTTGGTATTTTGTTTTACATAAAATATTTTCATCTCAGTGTTATCAAGTTCAGTAAACATTAGTAATACTGTAAACTAAAACTAATGTGGAATTTAGCATGCCTAAGAAAGGTTATTCTTCCAGCCATTTGCTTCATTTGACAGGCGTTAAATTTTTTGTTAAATGTTCGATAAAGCATTAAATGTGTTTGAGTGCATTTCTGGGATTTTGTTTCAATTTACCCCGGTCAGTGTTCCAACTTGCCCCAAGCCCGGGGTAAATCGGAACATTTCACCTCGTCCCTTTGTGACCGCATATTCTATGAAGTAATGATCCGATTTGTAAATCGCTCTGTTCTTATAAAAGCACACATATTGTAGTAGCTATACATATCTAATTCATTGACAAAATGTTGAAAAAACAGTCGAAATGGTTAAAAATGTATTTTTGTTCCGACTTACCCCGGTCTCCCCTACCTTTCATGAACAGATTCAATAAAATCGAGTCTGCTATTTTTCTCTCTTGTTTGTGTTTGTTGCTTCCAAGGGATCACCTTTTCAGTATTTATTGACATTTACACTAGCGTTTGTTTAGTGCTGTGTTGCGGCCGTAAAAAGTCGCCCCGACTACAAATCAGTAACGTTATTATCTACTGGTCCTTAGGGATCATCAAGCCCATTCTGTGTTGCTTTAAAGCAGAATATCGCTTAAGTCGGTGATAGGAGACGTGAGAGGTTTTGCATCTTATAATTACGTCTCATGATCAGACTCAATAAACCGAGTCTGCTACTTTTCTCTCTTGTTTGTGTTTGTTGCTTCCTTTGCAGTATTTATTGACATTCACACTAGCGTTCGTTTAGTGCTCTGTGGCAGCCGTAAAAAGTCGCCCGACCACAGATCAGTAGTGTTATTATCTACTGGTCCTTTGGGATCATCAGGCCCATTCTGTGTTGCTTTAAAGTAGAATATTGAATAAATGGGTGCAAGGAGACGTGAGAGATGTTGCATCTTATAATTACCTCTCATGAACAGACTCAATACAACCGAGTCTGCTATTTTTCTCTCTTGTTTGTGTTTGTTGTTTCCAGGGGATCACATTTTCAGTATTTATTGACCTTCACACTAACGTTTGTTTGTTTAGTGGTGTGTGGCGGCAGTAAAAAGTCGCCCCAACTACAAATAAGTAGTATTATTATTTAATGGTCCTTTGGGATCATCATCAGGCCCATTCTATGTTGCTTTAAAGTAGAATATCGCTTAAGCCAGTGCTAAGAGGTTTGATAGGTGTTGCATCTTATAATTACCTCTCATGAACGGACTCAATACAACCGGGTCTGCTACTTTTCTCTCGTGTTTGTGTTTGTTGCTTCCAAGGGATCACCTTTTCAGTATTTATTGACATTCACACAAGCGTTTGTTTAGTGCTGTGTGGGGGCCGTAAAAGGTCGCCCTGACTACAAATCAGTAGTGTTATTATTTACTGGTCCTTTGGGATTATCAAGCCCATTCTGAGTTGCCTTAAAATGGAATATCGCGTAAGCCAGTTCTAGGAGGCGTGAGAGGTGTTGCATCTATAATTACCTCTCATGAACAGACTCAATAAAACCGAATCTGCTACTTTTCTCTCTATGTTTGGTTGACTTAGGCTAATTAATCAAATTGTGTTGGCATTTAAACAACATATTGGGTGAAGCTTTATACCAACAAGATTTCAGTACATTTTAATAATGTTGATGTTGCGTCACATTGTTTTGCCATTTCGAAATAGTTATGACCCTTAATTAAACTTATTGTATCGGCTAACTAGAGGGTTTAAACCATATATGTTTGCAATAACATTGGTAGATTCCATTTGGATACTGGCGAACATATCAAAATCTTTCGGTAACAGTAGATATTTCCTTTCTTTGTCTTTGTGGACTTTTAAATTAACGTACATTACTATATTTCCTGCAATTACTTACTTGTCTCGTTGCAAATTTCCGTTATTCTATTTTTTCCATTATTATATTATGTTGGTATAAAATCCAACAGGACATACAGCTTTCACAGAACAATCAATAAAAAATAATAAATCATTATTTAAAAACATGACCCCATATTTTCCTACATAGCATCCACTTCTTCTTCGAAGTGGTATACAAAGTATGTGACTCCACAATAATACAAGGTTTGTTGCTTCCATAGGATGGCCTTAAAGTAGAATATCGCTTAAGCCGGTGCTAGTAGGCGTTGGAAATGTTATACCGATATTACCTCTCATGAACAGACTCACTAAAATCAAGTCTGCTACTTTTATCTCTTGTTTGTGTTTGTTGCTTCCAACGGACCCCCCTTTCAGTAAGTATTATCATTCACAATAGCAGTTGTTTCGTGCTGTGTTGCGACCGTAAACAGTTGCCGCGACTTCAAATCAGTAGTGTTATTACTTAATGGTCCTTTGAGATCATCCAGCCCAGGCTGTGTGCTTAAAAGTAGAATATCGATGTGTGGCTTGAAAGTAGAATATCGCTTAAGCCGGTGCTAGGAAGCGTGAGAGGTGTTGCACTCGATATTACCCCTCATGAACGACAAAATAACACCGAGTCTGCTACTTTTATCTCTTGTTTGTGTTTATTCCTTCCAAGGGATCCATTTTTCAGTAATTATTGACAATATGGTATCGCCTTGGAACAGTAAAACCTCTGGGGGGTTTAAACCGGGTTCTGTGGTGCACCAAACCTCATTTTACCCTATTTTCATCCCAGTACAATGTTGCTTTGTAAATAAATAAGCTCCCACCAGGTTCTATTTCCTTACAAACTGGGTGACATTTAATATTCATTAATAGGCAGTATAATTATAAAACAAAATGATCATATATATATGAATATAAAAAAGGCATAAAAAGTCACAAAGCAAATAGTTGGCAGAAGCCAGAGCAACAAGATAATAAACCGTTAAAGGTGTGAAAGGACAATATTAAAGACAAATATTAAGCGTTACCATCCTTTACCGGATTTAGGTAGAAGTCATTATAGGTTCCACAATCTGTCGGGTCATTGCAAATCAAACGGAAAGTATAGTGGCAAACTTAAATTTGGTCAACCACTAAACATGCAGTGGGTTGCAGAATGATAGGGTCATAACCTCTTTTGATATAGTTTTAACAAGTTTATCAAAAAGTGTATGACTGTGATCATGACCAATGATATTACGAAGTTGTAAAACTAGTCACCACAGAAGTCAGGTTGTGATAGTCCATGTCGCAGAAGAGTTCTGAAATACTTTCAAAGGTAGTTTAGGGTTAAGATAATAAAGTTTGAAAAGATGTTCATATAATTCAGTGTAGGCTGGGGTTGACGGAAAAAAATCATACTACGAACTATGTACAGGATTCCCAAATTTCTGGACAGCCTTATAAAGCTCGCTTAATTTCTAATTCTAGTGCCTGCACCACTACAAACATCTATTATCCTCTAATCTTACTGTCGTTGAAGTTGACGAATAACAATATTGTTCTAAAGTGTATGACAACTCCGCGATTAATTTAATTGCTATCGCCGCAACGAAACCCTACTGGAAGAGTAGAACACTACCAAAAACATTTCTGCGACTAGGAACATCACAACCTTTATTCTATGGAGATGTGATCTGTAAACTTCGGAAATTAAAGGTGTCTGACGGATTTTCTGACCACTTTACACAATTAATCAGGAAATTTGTCAGAAAAAGATACGACACTTTAGTATTACCACGCACTTTATGCTCTATGATTGCACCTGCTGACACCCTGAAAGAAGAGGTTAGAGCATGATATTTTGTCCCTCATTTTTTCTGGTCGGACACTATATTGGTTTTCTCTTTGGCTGCAACTACTGTAGTTGTTCAGTACAATTCTAGATACATCATGAGGTGTTTTTAATTATGAATTTTATATAAATCTTTGTACCACAGCATATACGTGTATCGTTCCCTAATTTCTGAATGTGGACCCTTTTGTGTTTGTGATGTCGTTTGCATTTATTATTGCATTTGCTTTCTTGTTTGTCTGTTTGCGTGTTTGTTTCTGTGTTTTGTGGTTGACTGTCCTACTTGAATGCTACTTTCCCTGTCCGATCTTTTTATATATCTTTCCACAGAACATAGTAAACCCCAAAATACGCAAAAAAGACAAACAAGAAAGGCAATAGTAATAATAAAGGCATTTGACGTCACAAACACAAAAAAGTTGAGAGTAGGGCTACCGCCTTTTAACGGTCAGTGGCAAAAAGACGGCTGGTGGTTTAAAGCAGGTTCTAGGGTGCACCAAACCTCACACTTACCCTCTTCATCCCAATTAAACGGGACAGTGTAAATAAAGAAATACCCGCCATGAACTATTCTCTAACCAACAAGGCAGCATTAATAGGCAATATAAATTAAACACAAAGATGCTCGTGTATATATAAATACAAAAGATAATACCCTGGTAAGCCATAAAGAAGGTACTCGATGACTTGGCAGAAGCCAGAGCAACAAACCATTGACGGCACGACAAGACAAGACCGCAGACAAATATCAAACGTCACCTTAGGTAGACGTCATCATAGGGTCCACAGCCTGTCCGGTCATCGTACAATTAAAGAGGAAAGCATAGTGGCGAACTGTAAATGGGTCCACTACCAAGCATGCAGTGCGTTGCAAAATGATAGGTCATAACCTCTTTTGATAACCTTTTAACAAGTTTAACAAGGATAGTATGAAAGTGATCATAACCAAGAATATTACGAAGTTTGTAAATCACATCACCATAAAAGTCAGGAAGTAACTTTTATATTTGGAAAGAAGATCAGGGTAACGATATTAAAATTATGTGAAGGTTTTACGAAGTTTATGGTAACGGTAGCCCTGATGGAGTAGCTGTTTAGTTAAAGAAAGATTACGAATATTAGTCCTCAACTCGAGTACAAACTCTAGAAAAACGAATAAGTTTAGACACATAAACCCCATAAGAAGTTGCTAGGGGAACATTAACAAATCATCTCTCTTGTCATAGGTTTTGCTAATTATTTCACCATTATCAAAAGAGAGATGAAAATCGTGAAAGGAAGCATTAATATCAGAAATATTAGCTTTGTTAAGTTGAAGTTCTTTAGGATATATATTATTAACCATAGTAGAAAAGAAAGGGTTGTCAATGTTCAGTATGTCATCCAGATACTTAGAGGTGTCATTAAAGGCTTCAATAACATCTAAATGAGTATTTGGTGAAAGACACAACATACAATCTCTTTCATAGCAATATCAAATAGCAATATAAAATCAATCTGCGACAAGGTGTGCACAGTTCGTACTCATAGGGATACCAACAATTTTTCTATAAACGGTAGTTCCATACCTGACGGAAATATTATCCAATAAAAAAATAAATGATTCACAAACTTCATGACAAGTCCACATAGTGTAAATGTTATCATTTTAAGACATGAAAATAGCGAGGCTATGTACCCATAAATTACTAACGGCAATTTAGACAATTACAATATATAGACTTGCCAAAAGAGTGTGAATGACGTATTTTCCAATTAGATTATAATTTCGTCAGTTATGGTACTATCGTCTGAATTGTTGCTATCACCATGATTACGAATTGAGCACATTTTTGTTATGAGAGAGATTTCTTGTTGATTCTTTCAACAAATACTCAAGCAGATGTCATCGAAGCCTATTACAACACGTCAGGTATCTGGATGACATATGGAACATTGACAACCCTAAAGTTATTTAGTATATATATTATAACTCATAGTAGAAAACACATGTACTGTTCGTTTCCGTGGGATATCAACACTTTGTCTACAAACGGTAGTGTCATAACTGATTAGTTATATACCTGACAAAATAAATATCTTATAAGAAAAGAAGTGCTTCACAAACTTCTTGGCAAGACCAGAGGGTGTTATTGTCCAAAACATTCAAGTATATGTTAGTGAAAATCAGAACCCGTTGTACTGAAGTTGTTTTTCACTCAGTCTGCATATATCCAAATATCAAGAGCGATAACTTAGTAAACCACTCGTCGATTTTACTCCTTGTCAAACTGAACTGAGATCTTAATGATATTGGCCTTTACAAAAAGCGTGGTACCATATCTAATGTATACTGAGCACAAAAAAGTACCCCTTTTCCTTTCCTTTTTTTTATATAGAAAGCAAAACAGGAAATAATAAATGATGCATATAGAATAATAATTAGATATTTTTTCAAAAGTTTAGTAAACAAGGGAGTTATCCAACTTTTTCTTAAACCATGCATTTTTGGTAAAAACTCAAAATCTACATACATTAACTCAATTTGTCCAAGACAATATTCTCTATACGCTGCTTTCAAAAAAATCACAAAAAAACACAACACCAATTATGTAAGTAGCAGCTTTTGACTATTAAACATCATCAAATTACTTTTACCTTTAAGGTTTGCATAGCATCCATAACAGAGTTTTGCTTGGCAAATTTTGAAACTGTTTAAAGGAATATTTAGTACTCAGTGAAGTGTGCGTAAAAACACCAAATATTTTTTAATTAAAGCGCGTTTCAAATTATCCTAGGCCCCTAAAACTGGCCTATGGGAATACCAGCAAAAAAACGGGGTACTTCTTTTTGGTGAGTATGTTACAGTTATCGTGGAAACGATCACATACCCGTGGCAGCGGACGATATCCTCTTCGTTTAATTATAATATTACACATTATTTACAAACCGGTTCAACGGAGAGGAGGAAACAGTCAATCGTATTTTTCGACAATCTAGGGCAATAACATAATAATTGGCTTACTTGTCTGAGAACTGTTTGATATAAAGCTATACACCAAACTTGGTGAAAGTCGGAACCAATTTACTTAATTATTGTGTACGAAAGCTGAACATTGAATGTACGTCCCTTTTATGATAAAAATTAAAAGTAAGTAGCAGAGAATGTGATTTTTAAAATATCAATGTCTTTTGTCGTTAACCACTATTCAACATGAGAAAAGGACACACTTATTCCACTACCGTTCATGAACAATCTCAGTCAAACCGAGGTGTGCAGTATATGTTTTATATTCGGCAATTCGGGTTAAATCTTTATGTTGGGTTCTGAGCTT
The DNA here is from genome assembly GCA_037043455.1 of Cyrtodaria siliqua. NCBI lineage: Eukaryota > Metazoa > Mollusca > Bivalvia > Adapedonta > Hiatellidae > Cyrtodaria > Cyrtodaria siliqua. The sequence continues at coordinate 220,670 of JAWPHD010000948.1, forward strand.
TGCTTTTTACTACCATGTTCAACTTTGCCCATCTCTGTACTAGAGGTTTTACGTTTTGGTATCAGGATATTTTTGCAATATATCGATACAGGGATGCAAGTTTTAATTACGTGTTTCGCCTGAAGAAAAAACAGTTGAACCACATTGAATTGTCTGTGCATATGAGCATGTTTTTAAACGCGTAAATTCTTATAGGTGAGACGGTAAAGGATGTAATACCACTGACAGGGAAACTGGACAACATTGAAACGAACAACATTGAAACTGTAATATGATCCATTTTGCTATTCTACAGGCCAATCTGGTGGGGGCTCCTAGGGGGCAGATTCTTCAAGTGCCCCCTAGTGATACAATAGAAGCTCAGCTCAGTCAGTTGTAAAACTGCAATCTGTTGCAGGTGAGTTTGTTCTTATGGCCTCGCATGTTTCAATTAAGAGCGACACTAGGGTATGACGTCTTCCGGCGATGTCGGTGTCGTCGTCGTAGGTGTTCTAATATAGTAGAACAAGATAGTTGCTTGGAAGTAATCACCACGAGTTATAACTTTATATTCTGGTTATGTGTATGCTGTTAGTATTCCCTTGCGTGACTTGTTTGACGATCATCTTGTAAAGTAGTCTATTCTATTCTATTCTGTTCAGAGAAGCGCAAAGGACCGTAACACAGTCTATCTTGTAAAGGGTAGTTCTAAGACTGGTAGGCCCGGTGACATTATAATATGACTGGGTGGGGTATGGTGTCATCGTATTATGGTGTGACGGCGCTCTCAAGTTGAGCATATAACGCACGGCTTCAGTGGACAACGTAGTGATATGATTGGCTGATTGTTGGAAAGGATGTTAAACCGCATACACATATATTTATGCTTGGTTGGGGATAACTTGTTAACCATATTTTCTCTGCCTGGGTGTATATTCTTTATCTCTGATAGTATATGTAATGTTTACTGGTAATATGTGGCATTTTGACTTATATTTATGGTATGGAGATGAAACCGCGTTGGAAGCCCTCTATGACAAAATCCTTATACATTTTGGGCTTCACTTCGACTGCTTATCAGATACTGAGAGCTGGGGGAATAATTCGTACGTCGGCGTCACAAGCATCATACTAGTTAATCTTTTATATCAATTGTAGCAGTTTGTTTTCTTTAAATTAAACGGCATAGTATTTTGCGGTTATAAGTGTTACCGTAAATTTTTAACAAACCTTGCTCCGGTATGCTTGTGTTTCACAAATAGTTTTCAGATTTCTTTCCTATAATATTTTCCGAAGGCGCAAAATCTGAGAAATCAGTGGGTGATATTGAAATCGTTTGAATGCCATGGAGAATAGTCTGTCCGACATTCAGAACCACAAGCAAGAAACTCGGGTAGAAGATGCCTTACGACATATTTAGAATCCTTGTCGGTAGACCAAGATTTACAGAGCCACATATTCTTATTGCCGCGATATAATCCCTTATAGAGGTTGCAACTAGTGCGGCTAATAAGGATGTAGATTATTATATTAAGTCGGTTGCATATTGTCGTAAATATGAGACTTCGGAAGATTTGTGTAGTTTAGCTTTACAATTATTTGGTTTACCAGAGAGGCAAACATATTGCTTCAGTTGTAGCAGATTGGGAAAAATCAAGAAAATACTAGGGGGATCATGTGAATGGTAGTAACAGAACTGGCCCTGCATAATGGCAAGTTGTACAAGGGCAGTCACCATATTATCCGGTTAATCTTACATATCCACATAATTTTACATATCCAAATTTAGGACATCCAGGTTTTCCTATGACTGGCTATCCTACTTTTCCTCCGTATTCCCTTCTTCATTTCCGAGAGGATTTGGCAGGGGCAGGGAGGTGGGGGAAGAGCGTCTTGTTTTTATTGTAAAGAACCGGGGCATTTTGTGTCTACTTGTCCAAAGATTAAGAACGGGAAAATGTGATTGTTTATTTTGAAGTAACGAAGTTTGTAGCTATCTGCGTTCAATCTATTTACCAAATTGTATGGAAATTATTAACTTCGGTGTTTTATTTATATACATGCTATCTTTATATTGTTCTATATTATCGTGTTTATGGTTTTTGGGGGAAATCCTTTTTCTTAACCCGGGGTACTTACTTCTACTGAATTATCATGTGGGTTGAGAGATTGGGTGTCGTCCTCAGTAATTCTCCTTTTTTTTTAGTCCATGTTTTGGTTTATTCTTTTAGGACATTCTGATAGAATGGAAGATATTGAAGTTTTCGCCTTGTATACCTGATTAGTAAACTCTGGATTTGATCCTGTTGGTGTAGTTCCTTAATGGATATTCAGTGGTGAATTGTAGAGGAGAGGCACCCAAAACCTTCACTCGTGTGATAACATCAGAGGAGGTTGCTAATGGAGCTCCGTTTGATTGTGATAGTCTTAGTTTTTTACGTTCCAAGGCGGTAGCCCTATTGTCAACATTTTTGTGTTTGTGATGTCTTAGCTTGCCTTTTATTCATCTTCATGGTTGTAATTTTGTTCTGTCTGTGTTTGTGGTTGACTGTCGTCCTTGAATGCTACTTTTCCTGTTCATTTTTTATATCTATTTTTTAGGTTTAGAGATCCTAGTCATTTTGTAACAGGAAATCGTAATAATTGTTTAGGTGAATGGATTGATTGTATTGTACCAATAATTTATGTTTGCCTATGGTAGAGGGAGGAAGGAAATATAAAAAGATCGGACAGGTCTGAGTGGTGCTAGATTGGCAAATCGAGATGCTAATTTGGATGTCTGTTAAAATGTAAGATTGCCGTGTGTCCTTTTAAGGTATTATACGCTTTTACTGTTCGATATTTGTGTCATATGTTCTAAAATATAACATAATGTTGGCAGTGCTTAGGTTTTCTGATAGGTTCTGTATTAAAATATGAAATTAAAAATTATTATTATTGTTACTACTCTGACGGTATTTGTTACTAATGCATAAATTCACATATTGGACGTTTTTCAAGAGCTTGTACTCGAGTTGAGGATTTTAATATTCGTAATCTTTGTATAACTAAAAGCTACTCAATCGTACCATAAACTTCGTAAAACCTTTGCAAAATTGTATAATCGTAACCCCGATCTTCTTTTTAAATATAAAAGTAATTTAAGGACTCTTCTGCGACAAGGACTATCACAACCTGACTCCTATGGTGATGTGATTTATAGACTTCGTAAGATTCTTGGTCATGATCACTTTCATACTATCTTTGTTAGACTTGTTAAAAAGTTTATTAAAAGAGGTTATGACCCTATCATTTTGCAACGTACTGCATGCTTGGTGGTGGACCCTTTTACAGTTCGCCACTACGCTTTCCTCTTTAATTGTACGATGACCGGACAGGCTGTATACCCTATGACGCCTACCTAAAGCCCAATGGGACGGTGGCGTTTGATGTTTGTCTATGATCTTTCTTGTCGTGCAATTAATGGTTTATTCTCTTGTTGCTCTGGCTTCTGCAAAGTCATTGAGTACATTCATTGTGGCTTTCTAGGCTATTGTGTTTTTGTATTATATTTACACGAGCATATTTGTGTTTTACTTATATTGCCTATTGATGCTGCCTTGTTGGTTAGAGATTAGATCATGTCCGATGTAAACCCCCAGTGGGCTTTGTTGCCACTGACCGTTCCAAGGCGGTAGCTCTATTGTTAACCCTTTAGTGTTTGTGATGTCGTTTACATTTTTTGTTACTTTTGCCTTCTCGTTTGTATGTTTGCGTGTTTGTTTTTGTGTTTTGTGGTTGACTGTCGTCCTTGAATGCTGCTTTCCCTGTCCGATATTTTTGTCTTTCTTAACATACTCGTATGTTACGTTTATTGAGTTATAATAGTCCTGATCATTGCACAATTTTACCTTTATTCTTGATATTGGTCAGAATAATCAAGGTTGACCAAATAGAGATGTGTATAATAATAATTTAGAAGGTATGGAGATAACTTTTTTAACGATATTTGTATAGAGACAACTGTCTTGAAGGTAATTATGAAGTAAAGATAAAGTATTTTGAATCTCGGTGTATCTAATTTTATATATTGTACATTAGCAGTGCTTTATGTTCAAACTGTACGTTTAAGTGTATATGTTTCTTGAATGGATACCATTGTGGTCATGAACATTTATTTTCTTAGTTCATTCTTAAAACACGCTTTAATGCATTGAGAGTAGATACAAAACGAACAGAAAAAGTAGCATTCAAGGACCACAGTCAACCAGAAAAACATACAGAAACAAAGAACAACTTTAAAGATGAATAAAAGGCAAGATAAGCCATCACAAACACAAAAGAGTTGAAAATAGGAGGTTTGCTTCTGTTTATGTAATATAGTATATCTCCTTAATAGTATTATTAACCGAGGCTTGTGTACACATATATGGCAATTCTAATTATGCATTTGGCTTAGTCACCTTTTGTGTGCGGGAACATGTTTTAACTACGTTGATTTATTTCTCTGTCAGTAAACCTTACTTAAAAATCAGCAGTAGTTGGCACATAATTAGAGTGTTTAATATTATAGTAATGGGTGAGTGTTGGGAATTTGTTAGTTTTTGAGATAGTAGGTAAAAAAGGACATGGTACTGGCCCATAGTTTCCGCAATACTTAACAATTACTCAGTCACTTTGAGCGCAGTGTCACTTGGGATAATTGCATATCTCAAATGAGATCTCGCGAGAAGTGACAAACATACTTGATCGTTCTAGTCGTGGTTTCAGAGAGGGAGCTTTTCTAGTGGAACGATTGCTTGTCTGTCACACTTGTTTTACAGTACATTTGAGTGCTTGTACTTTGACTTGCTCCAGACTGATTTTTAGTCTTTTTAATATGATTATTTCACTTAAAGATTTGTGTGACTGGTACTTGTACTGAGTTTAAATAAGTACGGTTGCTGTATTTTCATTAGTGGTAAAACTTCATAGTTCATAGTTAATGGTGGAGAAAGAAATACGACTACTACTACAAATACTACTACTACTACTACTACTACTACTACTACTACTAATAATAATAATAATAATAATAATAATGATAATAATAATAGTAATAATAATAATTATAATAATAATGATGATAATATAATGATAATAAATATAATAATAATAATAATAATAATAATAATTAAAACGTTAAAACGATGATGATGATGATGATGATGATGATGATGATGATGATGATGATGACGATGATGATGGTGATGATGATGATGATGATGATGATGATGATGATGAGGATGATAACACATCTGTTCTGACCTTGGCTAAAGCAAATGGGAATGAATGCCTTACCACTCCAGAATTATAAAGAGATATTAGCGGACGGAGCTTGTATTGTAGTATACATTCATGTTTATATAGGCAAGCTGACATAGGTTTTTCAGGTTATATTCATGTTTATCATGCAGATATGCACTTTTCTGCCTAATAAAGGGGTGACCAATTAAATTTTGCTTTATTAGGCAATGACCAATAGAGCAAATCGATGCGGAATCCCTCGGCGTTTATTGTACGTAACGTTATTTGACGTCATGCACGTAACGTTGCCTGACGTCATAAACCAAGCAAAAAACAACAACATGGTGGCGTGCTCGATAAGCGTAACATTCTGAGAAATAGGTAATAATAGTAATTCATACAAAAAAACTGGATAATCTACATGATAAATAGAATATTATGTCAGTGCCTTTTACTATCAAGTTTATTAGGCTCGGCACGAAAACGAAGAATGGCTCGGCAAAGCCTCGCCATTCTTTGTTTTCTAAGCCTCGCCTAATAAACTTGATAGTAAAAGGCACTGACATAATATTCTCTATTTATATAGGCAAACTGACATAGGTTATTCAGGTTATATTCATGTTTATATAGGCAAGCTGACATATGTTATTCAGGTTATATTCATGTTTATATAGGCAAGCTGACATAGGTTATTCAGGTTATATTCATGTTTATGTAGGCAAGCTGACATAGGATATTCCGGTTATATTCATGTTTATATAGGCAAGTTGACATAGGTTATTCCGTTTATATTCATGTTGGAGGGCTTCTATATATTCTAGTGACAAGTTGGACAATAGGTGTTACCCTCCCTCCCAAACATCCCTCCCGACACTTAGATGCTGCTCTCTTATGTCCTGAGTAATTACCCACATTTTACCCAATACTTAACACTTACTCAGTCACTTGGGATAATTTCAACTACATAACTTATTTTCTGTTTGGGCCCAACTAAATTCACCTGCGATATCCAAGATGGCAGTCACGGTTGACTTTAATGAACTCCTTAGATGAAAATATGTAATAGTAATCAGAAAATGTATGACAAAACGTTAGGGAAAAAATCGGTCTACATAATCGGCGTACACGTGACATTTATATCTAAACAATATGATAAAATGGAGAAAACATTTCAATCGGCACATAATATATATAGTGTATCCAATAATAAAGTCAATAATAATCAGTCACTCATGTAGAATCCTCTAGGTTGCGTGCTCATTAATAATACTGCGTCATAGGCCACCAGATGACCTGCCACCTAATATCTAAACAATTAGACAATATATTTTCATTAAATTGTTTTTTTTCTCTCTGTCTCTCTTCTCTGTCTCTCTCTCTCTCTCTCTCTCTTTCTCTCTGTCATGTGCGGAACTATTGTGATCACTATTGCTCATACAGTTGTTATCGGGTTTGTAAACAACTTCAAAGAGACATCGAAATGTATGACTAGTTGAACTCTGATCATTCGAAGATGATCGCTTATAAAATAACGCTGCCACTATTTGCATTAGCGAGTGTTTCACACACACTCCGGAGAATAAATTTGGGAATATCTCAATATAATAAGAGTGTTGGGTAAATTAAAATGCATTATTATGCAAACTCAGAATCAGACGCCCAGAAATAAGTATGTAAACGTACAATATCCAGATGAAATACATGTATGGTACAGCTTTGTGTCAATAATTTAAGTCGGCATGAATACCATGTCACATGCCTCTTCTTAAAGGTCCTTATATAACATGTTATGAATTATTTTTTATTTATAATTTTCCGTTGTTAGTCTTAATTAAAAACAGCAACCATAATATAAATGACAACATATCTATTTTACTTTATGATTCCGAAAATCAGCAGTTTTTATTTTGCTTATTGCAGATGTTACACCAATTTAATTTGCCAGTTAGTGATTCCACACTTATTGCTTAGCTGCAACAGGATCCATTGTCAAAACCTTGATTATTATAACTGGTTGTGCTACGTTGAAATGCTTAAGCAGCTCTTAGAACTCAGAATGCATACACTAACACTGTAGCTCATATGTCTAAGGTCAATTGTATCACGATTTACCGGTCCAATAATGTTCCTTCGACAATCCAATCTCAAAAACTGAATACTTCCCGTGCTATGTTAATCTGCTCTTAGAATTTAGACATACAAAATATAAATCCCATATTATTAAGGTCAATACGAGCAGTATTTACAAATCACCCTTTTGATTCGATATGCGCCATCTTGCAATGCCCTCATTAACCTTGCTACCAATGTAGTGAAACACGTGTTCCCATGCCTGTCCTACTTTGTCAGTGAAGTGCTGACCTATCCTCTCTTCTAAGGTAGTAACTAATGGCGGCCACAAAAGCTGAAATAAAAAATCAAACATAGATGCATATAGAAGCCGAAAATCAAACTAGAAGAGTGCAGAAGAGTGTTTCACGGAACACTTGTGTCGCCTGCCTTGTGCTTATTTCAGCAAGTACAATCTAACTATAACGTTTGAAGACAGGGCGTGCAATCCTTCATGAATAATGGAGCATTTTTTAAGTGTTAAAATTCTTAAAAAGGGGCATAAATCTGATTGAATAAATGATAAGGAAGAACTGTGTAAAGTTCCATGATCACATGTCAATATTTTGCCAAGTTATAAAGTAGGCTAGGTTGCAGGTTAAAGTTTATGAAAGGGGCATCACTCTGCAAAAATGAAAGTCAGAGTTATTGGACATGAGTAACGACATTCCTTTTGGTTAAATGGCGTCTCGTGAACATAGGTAAAGTACTTTTCAAGTTATGTCCAGCTATTAGCTTCGTTATGTTGCAGGTTAAAGTTCGCTTTCATACTATGACTTAAACTTGTTAAAATGTTTCTCAAAAGAGGTTATGACCCTATCATTTTGCAACGTACAGCATGCTTGGTGGTGGACCCTTTTACGCTTTCCTCTTTTATTGTACGATGACCGGGCAGGCTGTGGACCCTATGATGACGTCTACCTAAAGCCCATTAGGACGGTGGCGTTTGATGTTTGTCCGCAGTCTTGTCTTGTCGTGCCCTCAATGGTTTATTCTCTTGTTGCTCTGGCTTCTTCCAAGTCATTGAGTACCTTCATTGTGGCTTTCTAGGCTTTTTTTTGTATTTATATATACACGAGCATCAACGTGTTTTACTTATATTGCCTTTTAACGCTGCCTTGTTGGTTAGAGAATATTTCATGGCGCGGATTTCTTTATTTACACTGTCCCGTTTAATTGGGATGACAATAAGGTAAGTGTGAGGTTTGTTGCACCCTAGAACCTGGTTTAAACCTCCAGCGGCCTTTTTGGCCACTGACCGTTCCAAGGCGGAAGCCCTATTGTCAACCCTTTCGTGTTTGTGATGTCGTTTGCATTTTTTATTACTTTTGCCTTCTCGTTGGTCTGTTTGCGTGTTAGTTTTTGTGTTTTGTGTCGTCATTGAATGCTACATTCCCTGTCCGATTTTTATATCTTTCTTTTTTTTATGAAAAGGTGGCATAACTCTGTTGAAATGAAAGTAAGAAGTATTGGTCATTGGTAATAATATTCTGTGTGTGTGAAGTTTCATGAACATATGTCAACTACTTCTTAAGTCATGGCCAGCTATGAACCAGGTTAGGTTGCAGGTTAACGTTTTAAGAAAGGGGGCATACCTCCTCTGCCAAAATGAAAGACAGAGTTCTTGGATATGTGTAACAACATTCCTTGTATGGTTAAGATGAAGATGTGTTTGAAGTTTCAAGAACATATGTTAAATACTTTTCAAGTTATGGCCGGTTATGAGCTTGGTTAGGTATCAGGTTAAAGTTTTTCAGAAAGGGGCATAACACTGCTGAAATGAAAGTCAGAGTTATTGGTCATGGGTAGCACAATTCTGTGTGGTATGATGCATATGTATGTGAAGTTTCATGAACATACTGCAAATACTTTTAAAGTTATGACCAGTTATGAGCTTGGTTATGTAGCAGGTTAACTATTTATGAAAGGGGCATAACTCTGCCAAAATGAAAGTCAGAGTAATTGGACACGACGGACGACGACGGACAAAGTGATCCCTAAGTGTTTGCCATGCTACGCAGGCGACACAATAGCAAAATGAAACCATTTGTCGTGGAATTATAAAATTCCTTATTTATGAATTTAACCCCTCAATATGTTTGAGCTCATTTAACATGTTTAATGATTTGTATGTTAGTAGAGTTTTTATAAAAGAAAAAGTTCTAACCGGGACCTATATTGACTTACTTGCATTGTTTCATTTCAATTGTAATAGTTCGGTGATAGTAATATTACTAATACGTTCTAGTGTCAGTTACCCTTAATGGGGTTTTCTCTTGTTCTCTAGGCATTGAGTATTTGCTTTGTGACATTCTAGCTTTTGTTTTTATTATATAGAGGATCTTACATATTCATTATTGAATTTATTGATATAGATTGCCGAGCATTATATCAATTTTGCTAACGAGTTTAATGAATTCAAAAATGAATGAGAACGAATGTTAGATTCTATTTATCACATAACTCACATATCGACTTTTATTGCATTTTGCATGTCGCTTTAATACTCGAAACCGACATAAACCGTGGGAATTTGATCATAGTCGTTACCGATTTTTGATGACAGCGCATACTAAGCTTATTTGCATACCTATACAATTAGTGGTATATCGAAAATATAGGATGGTGTTATTCCACTCCCACACCGTAAGTTATGTTATAAATTCATATATACATAATCATTTATGTGTTATACTATACTGCCTATTAATACTGCATTGTTTGTTAGAGAATATAACATGAGTGGGGTCTCTTTATTTACACTGTCCCGTTTTATTGGGATGACAATAGGGTAAGAGTAACGTTTGGTGCACCCTAGAACCTGGTTTAAACCCCCAGCGGCCTTTATTGCCACTGACCGTTCCAAGGCGTTAGCCCTATTGTCAACCCTTTTATGTTTATGATGTCGTGTCTGGCCTTTTAGTTATCTTTAATATTGTTGTTTGTTTCTATGCGCGCTGTTGATTGACTGTGGACCTTGAATGCTACATTTCCTGTTCAAAGATTATGTCTACTTTCATAATATCATCCATGCCGTTGCATACTTTCGTTTTTATTGTGCATTGTCTTCAGTAGCCATTGCTAGCTAATTCATTATTATGCATGTTTATCCATGTTTCACAATACTCGACTTCTACTTACAGGTAGCATGTCTGCCTTGACGCCGTACAGCACGTGCCGCTCTCCAATACCTAAAATAAAATAAAGCATGCACAGTTATAATATACTGAACAAAACAAGTTTAGCACCACTTTTTAGGGACATAGATTAAACATATGAACATTCATATAATTGTTTGAAGATATTAGAAATGCGATGTTCAGAAGAAAAAAAAAGTGTTTTTTTATTATTTTCTAAGTGAAGTATCAGATTACCTCCCATATATTAAAAACACATTATTTCATTATACAAACGTATTGCTTTGAATAAATCTAATTTTTGGCATTGACAAGAAATGCCCATTCTTTCATTGTTTAAAACCGCAGAAATGTGTTCACAAACAATTATTGTTATTCTCAAACAAAAACATTCAAAATTTCATAATTTTAAAATTACCTCCCTTTTCATTGAAATGAGAACGATATTCGATAACCTATGAAAGTATGTTCCAGTCTTATTTGCTTTCGTTGTAACACCGACTTTGTTTACAAAGGACGTTGTAGCGTTATTATTGGTCATATATATGTCACTTTATCATTGACCCGGCAATACACGGCTTTGTATCTTTCTATTGGAATGACATTCATTTTATGTGCTAAAGTTATTTTGCTCAGTATAGAAAAAAAGACACATATTTCTTAATGATACTAATTTTAGAAGTATACGTGTATTCCTTGCAAACAACACAAACACGAGAGAAATGTAGCAGACTCGGTTTTATTGAATCTGTTCATGAGAGATAAAATAAGGTGTAACATTACTCACGCCCCAAGCTCCGATATTTTACTTTAAAGATGAACGGCCATCCTTTTTGTAGTATTATCAATTAACCAATTTAGTGGAGTGCGTGGTCCAGTGGTAGAGCGCCGAACTCCAGATCGAGAGGTCGTGGGTTCGATCCTCGCCGCGGCCACGTTATTTATCCTTGAGCAAGATAATTAATCCACATTGCTTAGTACTGGTTCTACCCAGGAAGCCATCGAGAGTGATTAATCTAAGTTGCAATAACTTGTTTCGCAATCGATGTAAAATAAATAAGTTTAAACTAAACCAATTTAACACCATATGAAAATGTCTTGATAGTCTCGGAGATAAACATATATTAAATATCGCTACTAAATTGTAAGTAAAAATAAGTATTAAGTGCATGACGTAGATACTACTTTTATCAGTGCGTGAGAGCACGGGGAAATGAGGTAAATCTTAATTGTATAGTTGCACAACTATTGCCAGATAATTGATAAATACATTTACCTGTGGATTAATTTACCTGTTCAAAGTTTTCTACGTCATCAAACAAAATCTTATTCCCTCTTTTCACAGATATTGCAATGCGTGAATTGTAAATATCTATTGTTGTGTACTGATTTCGTTTTAAATAAACCTAAACATGTTCATGAAACAAAACATGACCGGAGAACTTTAAAGCCACAAATATTGGGATCGATTATCCCAAAGAGGACCTCTAATAAATAACACTACTGGGCCCGTATTCATAAAGCACTTAAATGGGAAATATTACTTAAGTCAAGATTTAGGATTTTTACATATTCTTAAATATCCGTATTAACCTCTCGGAGACTCTACACACCATCTATTTTAGGATAAATATTTAGCTGTAGGTTTTATTTATCCATAACCTTATTAACAATATTAAAGACACTTACCCGCCAAATAAAGGCAAAATTACACAACCATCCCGTCTATCAAGACTATATCCAGATGTTCAGGTCATATAATATTGTAGGTTTGCCGATTAAATGTATGAGATTGTGATGGGTTCTTAAAATACCCGTGAATGAATATGCGTAAAGCGAGTTATGAGTTGGTAACTCTTAATTCGACGCTCCAGTGTTTTGGTTTGGTCTGGCTGGTTAAAGGCGTTTAAATTGTGTCTATAGAGTTGGGATTCTCAAAATATGTATTTATATATATACCTCATCGTCAGTAGGTTTAGAATTAGCTGTATTTGGTTTTTGTCATTTTTGATGGAATGAAGATGTAAATAGCGCCCAGGAGGGTTGACTTGACTTCATTTCAAAGATCATTTACGGGGATTTGACCCTGTGCCAATGACTGGAAATCTTCCCAATACTGCCTCATGTGTTCATTAGGCCCTTCCATGTTGGCCTTTTTGTATAGGTAAATCTTCCTAGGTGTTTGCCTGATCCATTTTGCCTTAATGTCGTACTCGACGAAAACAACATTGTGATCCGACTTTCCTATAAGCGGTAGTCCTTTAATCATATTGACAGGTGCAGGATTATTTGTCAGAAACATGTCTAATGTTTTGTGTTGGAATGGCCACCACTTGAGATAGACAGTGGTCTTTGACTATTTCAACCAATAGTTTTTTTGGGTGTTAATTTTGGACAATCGATGGGGCACATATGTTCCAGTCTACATCTCCACAGTTAAAATCCCCACCAATGCAAACTTGGGCATTTCTGTTGTTCATGATTTTTGATAAAGATTCATTGAATTCGTCAAGGTATTCAGGATTTGTTTTGTCTGGCGGTCTGTAAAAGGAACATAGATATAGGATTTTGCATCCCACAATCTCCAGTTTGCATCAGATAATTTCATAATTGGTGCTTAATGCTGGTACTTCTACACACAGAAGGTCCTATATAGGCTATAAACATCCCCACCATGTGGATCTCCAACAAAATACTAAAACAACACATAACACAGCAAATAGTATTCCTTCAAAGTTTCATTATTGACAGAGTACGAGTTTGGCATGTGAGCAAACTTAGGAATGCAAAATTTTGCAAACTCTTTACGTTAAATACAGTACTGAACTGGCTCAATTTTTCAAAGAGGAACTTCAACATTTACGAATCTCTTGTTACAAAGTGAAATGTGATTAGAACGTCTACAACATCACAGTTGTGTCCTTTCTCTAAATAATTGCAACTTCCTTTTTTCTACAAAACATCTTGGGATTTCTTTGGAATATTATGTGGAATATTATGTGGAGTTAAGTGTGCAATATATACAATATATAGGGGAAATTCCCGACTTGCGTTTCTTTTTCGTTTCAGTATATGTTTACATTACATAAACACACGACCTAGCTCGGGTATATGTATGTATGCATAACTTGCACATGGCCTTTACACATTGATGGAATATGTATGTATGCATGACCTTGCTCGGATATATGTATGCATGACTTGCCTGTTTTACATCATCAGATATATGTTTTTATGACCTTCACACATGGATCGGATATATGTATGCATTACCTTAACATGACCTTTCGCATTGATCGGATATATGTATGCAGGACCTTTACATGACATTGTTACATTAATCGGGTATATGCATGCATGTCTTTCACACTTTTACTACGCTCTGTTCAGGTAAATGTATGAGTGACTTTCACACATTAAGCAGATATATGTATGCATTATCTTAACATGACCTTTCACATTGATCGGATATATGTATGCATGACCTTTACACACTGATCGGATATATATATATTCATAAGCTGTACATGACCTTTTCACGTTGATCGTATATATGTATGCATGACATTTACATGACCTTTTCACATTAATCGGATATACTTATTCATGACATTTCCATATTGATCAGACCTTTATTCATTCACTGGATATATGTTTATGACCTACAAACATTAATCATATTTCGGTAAATATAACCTTTACGTGTGTTTTTAATCTTTAAAAAAGTCATCAGTTGAATAAGGCAATACAAACGGTCACCTATGAGAAGAGTCGTGAGTTGATCAGAATCATCGAGGGACTCCACCGCCGCTCCCAGGGCCTCCATCACTATACGGCCATGTACACGTAAAGCATCATCGTCTATTACAAACTCCTCTGTGTCGCTGTTAAGTGCCGATGAGCTCATTTGTAGTTTTGTTTTAAATAGTCTCTTGATACGTGCATTCTGGTCGAACAGTCTGTAAAGAATTAAATGTTTTAAAATATCTATTTCACAATAAAATAAAATATTTCTTATAAACATAGATATTGGAAAAGCATAACACTGCTGTGGTAAAACACGTTTTTACATAATATCATCCATTATATTAAGCTTTGTCTTTCTTAAGAATATACGACGCGTCATCGTATATATTCTATCGCACTACTAAGAGAAAACAAAACATGTGTTTAAGCTGGCTCTGACACGTTTCAAGTGTAGCACACCCATTGCATCATAGGAAGTGTCGGCCTGGCGTAGTCGCATATTGGTGGCTAGTGAATATTCCTCATTTCTTTTAGTTAAAAAAAAAGGCATTTTCACTAATTTAATGTGCCATTTTTGGTTTATATCACACTGTTACATTTTTCAAGCACTGTCCTGTTAAAATTGTGAGTTTTGATTGATTTGTTTTTTGCTTTTATGGAAATGAATGTACGAATAAAATGTTTTGACATCTCTGTGTTTATGTTTTTAAAGGGAACATTCATTCATGAGACGAGTTCTTTCTTAGAAGATATATGATCCCCACTTTTCAGTGGACTTTTGGCAGCATAAGTGTCATTTGTGATGAGATGTAAGTTATTCACTTTTAATTTGGGCCTAGTTTTAAATTACAACATGACATTTAAATTTTAATTCATACACAACTAAATGCAAAAATCAATGGGCGTGTTACACCATCATAATACAGCAATTAGAAAGAAGAAAATTATCTCCAACATACAAGCTCTTCGCCTTATACCGTTTCAGTCGCAAATATTACTTGTTTAAACCCCTCATCGTTCCAATGAGGTACACCGGTTGTAAACCGTTTTATGTTTGTGATGACGGTCACATACTTCGCCTTTTCATTGTTATTGGCTTTGGCTTTGTTTTATATGCGTATTTTTGGTTTACTGTTTTCTGTGAATGCAACATTTCCTTTCGACTTTTATACTTACTTTTCTTAAGACGACCATGACTATAAGTATCACGCCTTTTATACACACCGACCGCAGTTTAAAGTTATTGACTAATTATACATGAATTGATTTTTTATTAGATATATTTGTTTCTGCACGTACATCAATTAGCAACGCAACGCGTTCTATAACGTCGTATAGTAGCTGACGGACGTGGTGTGTGAGAGGTTTTGCACCTAATATTTCTATCATAAGCAGACCCACTAGATAAATACTGAAAATGGGATCTCTTTGAATGGAAGCAACACACACAAACAAGAGGACCAAGTAGCAGACTCGGTTTTATTTAGTCTGTTCATGAGAGGTAATGTTAGTTGCAACACCTCTCACGCACACTGGTAGCAGTATTAAACTTTCAAACAACAAAGGTTGCGCTTAATGATCCTAAAGGACCAGTAATAACAAAACGAATTTGTAAACGGGGTGACTTTTTACATTTAAAAACAGATAGACTCTTGTTTGCCTTAGTTGCTGTCTTTTCAGTATTGAATAATATTAAAATACTAACATTTCGCAGCATTATTTAAAACAGTTTTGTGGTATACCACCAGGCAAGGACTGCTTTTTGGTGATCCCATTTGTATGTGTGGACCTGGACTCCTGGAGTGGGGTCTAGAAGGGCCTGAGGACATGCTCCCGGTCACGTGATGTGTACACTTCATTTTACTCTGTTCAAAGTTGTTTATATTTTACATTTTGAACGTTTTATATCTGAATATGGAATACTTACTTTAAAAACAAAAAGGTTATTAATACCGTAGTTATTATTACCGGAAACCTTACATATTGTTCAACGTATGTAGAATATGGGTAAATGAAAAGTGTACATTCAATTAAATAAATCTCCAGCGCCAGGAAAACCACAAACTCTACTTAAATGACGAAATGACGAGAAAAAATAGATTTTGCAAAATCTCCACAGAAGACATTCAACGTGCTACCAGTGAATGAAACTACTTTGTCGAAGCTATAACACCGGAAACGAAAGAAATATTCGCCATTTCCTGTTTGTCACAAACAGTGGGATCATTTAGAGCATAACCCAGGCAGATGTGCTGTACTTCCTATGGACCTTTTTGTATCTAAACCTGTCAAACTCAATATTCCCTAGCAAACATCGCCTCTGTAAGAAACTGTTTTCTTTCCAATCCTAATTAATATGTATTGTATTCCAACCAATGTGTTGTAAACAATGAAATACGTTAAAACCAACATAGCCCTCTTCTATGATTAGAACATTATGGTATCAGTGTCGTACTGCGAGGAAAGCAAACGAGTTTGGCGAGCGAGTTATGCTTCATGTCTGGGCAAAAGTTATATTGTTAAACTTGTGCCTCGTCAGTTTAACAATTATTCTGTTTCTTTGGATGATTCTGAAATAAATTGTGCAACATGTATTGCTTGCTGTACGTGAGTCCGGTTGGTACAGTGTTTACGATGGGTACTCTTTATTTCTTTGCTGGTTCCATTCTGAAATGTCAACAACCGGAAACATTTAAAAAAAAAAACAGAAAGCAAGCAGAGAATATAATGATATTGCATATAACACTTGAGCTATTCTCCCATACATGCCCATCAATCATATTTAAGCATACATTAAGCGTTTTATGAGACAGAGCATTTATTATATACAGATGTATTGCAAATATATCATACATGTCACAGTTAAGTTATAAAGACACGTATTCCTGGTCGACCATTGTTTTTCACAAATAGTTATTAAACCCGTTGTAATTTCACAACTTTGAGTGCAATTTATTAGCGAGATATATATGACGTGTGTAATAAATTGAAACCGCAGCTCTTGACAACGATGTCGACCGATTGGTTTGGAAAATGAGCCGACGATATCGATGTAGACGAAAAGCGTAAATGAAAGTTGAAATTGTCGAAGATATGAAATCCAAAGTGTTTTAAGTGATGGATTAATTTAAAACACTGTAGTTGATATGCATTCTGGAACAAATATATATGTCTAACAATGAGGTCAATAGAGGTCAGATATCTGAAATATAAATACAAATATGGCTATGTTAAAATTAAAGCACTGCATGTTTAGAGGTTGGCCCAGTTAAAGTTCGCCACTTTGCTTCCCTCTGTATTATATTAATATTCCTTGTTAATGTTGTCGTGTTTGTTAGATAAAATAACCTGGCTGAGATTTCTTTATTTACACTCATTTTACTGGGATGACAATATAGTAAGAGTGAGGTTTGTTGCACCATAGAACCTGGTTTAAATCCCCAAAAGGGTTGTCGGTTGAACTGACAAGTGTCTTGAGTGAAGCTAAAATGTGGAGGCACACGTCAGAACGATGTAAAAGTATCAGACACTTATCCAAGCATGTTGAAGGTCTGGAATCATTCTGTGGAACTTGGTTACCGATGCTTTGCGTCACAGTCCTTTGGCGTGTATTGGAGGTCATCGGGATACGAGAAGCCAGCCGAAGGACATCAGATGCCAATACAGGTGGGAAAACAGGCTGAGAAAGCCTCTAACTAGATGTGGCTAACGATAAATGAGCGAAAAATAACCGGATCTTGGCTCAATCTTATGAGCTCAGACGGCGCGACCCTGGACAGTGTTGTAGGATAAGCGCTGAAATATTTATTCTTGTTGTTTGAGCTTATAAGGGATGTCGAGGGGTGAATAAAAATCAGAACATATGTGTCAAATAGATGTAAATGGCAATCAAAAACGCGTCTACTTAATACAAGAATGCCGTTTTGTCACCGGCAGTAGCCTTATTGTCAACCCGTGTGTAGTGTCATAGCCTTGATTCTTATTA
Organism: Cyrtodaria siliqua; assembly: GCA_037043455.1. Classification (NCBI taxonomy): domain Eukaryota; kingdom Metazoa; phylum Mollusca; class Bivalvia; order Adapedonta; family Hiatellidae; genus Cyrtodaria; species Cyrtodaria siliqua. The sequence continues at coordinate 238,892 of JAWPHD010000948.1, forward strand.
CCATTGTAATTGTTGTTTGTTTTAGTGCATGCTTTTGATTGACAGTGCTCTGTGAAAGTTTCATTTCCTGTTCGACTGTTATACCTATTTGTAAGTACAGAGCTGGCACAGACAGCAAACATGTAGAATTTTAGTGGTAATCAGGCGTCACTTTATCGTTAGAAATGTATATACAGTCCGCTTGACATTATTGATAAGTTGTGCCATTTCGGATGGAAAATGAACGGAAAACTGGATGTATAATTCAATTCGCAACACAATATGTCTGTGCTTACGGAAATTGCCGAACATATGCAGCCGCGCCATAAAACAAACTTTGCAATGTTGGATGCGTAAAAAACAACAATAGAGAGTATATGTATCATGATATATAGAATATTGACATTCACACTAGCGTTTATTTAGTGCTTAGTGGCGTTGGTAAAACGTCGCCCCGACTACCGATCAGTAGTTTTATTACTTACTAGTCCTTTGTGATCATCAAGCCCAATCTTTATGGCTTTAAAGTAGAATACCGCTTAAGCCGGTGCTAGGGGGCGTGAAAAGTGTTGCATCTTAAATTACCTCTCATGATCAGACTCAATAAAACTGAGTCTGCTACCTTCTCCCTTGTTTGTGTTTGTAGCTTCCAAGGGATTCACTTTTCAGTATTTATTATATACGATGTGTGTTTGAACTGAAGAGGTATATATAGTGTGCGACGATGTTATACTTATGCCTTCAAGGACCACAGCCAACCAGAAATACGCACAGAAACAAAAAATAATTTCAAAGATAAATAAAATGGAAGATATTTCATCCCAAACATAAAATTGTTGACAATATGGCTACCGCCTTTGAACGGTCAGTGGCAAAAAAGCCACTGGTGGTATAAACTCACTTGAACATTTTTAATTGTTTAAATATATATACATATTGAAATAGTGTCATACATCCATTGAAGCAAAACATGTGTCGTTCAAGCTATATAGATCCATTAAACATATCGCAATTACAGCAAGTGTGATGTAACGGACATCCCAGCCTAGTGCGTTGCAATGGAAACTATCTCTAACTGAAATCTAGTATACGTATTACCAAGTGTTTGTTATATGATTACTGTTGTGTATTCTATATTTAAACAAAATGCCAAGGTGATCAAATAACACAGACTAAAAACATAACTACGTCATAAATAGTAAAACCAGTCAGCGCCAATGTACAAATGTTAATCGATAATAGTGATTACTTTTTACGGAGAAATCATAAGCGTTTCAATTATAATATAATTACAAATCAATTTAGTTATACAATAATTACAAGTCTATTAGAACCGCGACAGTGGCTTAGTGGTAAAGCGTCTGCATTGCCTGCGGTAGGTCGTGTGTTGGATTCCCCGACATGTCACGCCAAAGACTGTGTACACAATGGTACTAGTAGCTCCCTTGCTTGACGTACAGTGAACAAAGAGTAGTGCGAATACTGGTCGGCCTGGTGTAAGTATGGTGTTAGGTCATGTGTCTTCAGTGTGGAAGCTCTCTAAAGTTGAACAATGAGCTCACTGCTACAAAAAGACACCGTCGTGAAATGACTGAAAGAATGTTAAAGGCGACATTAAACCCCATGCATACATATACAAATTAAATAATGGATGTTAAGGGCAGTCCGTAGGATTATTGGTATTAACGGGACATCTCAACAAATCAGCAAATATAGATCATTCACAACGATTGAAAGGCCTGAAAGTGTTCTTTAGTCAAGAGATACCAAGAAAGGGATGTCGATGGAAGTGACAGTTTCTTGTGTGAACTAAAAATGTGGAAGCACACGTCAGAAATATGGAAAAATACCAGACACTTATCCAAGAGTGCCCTTAGAAAATGTTTAAAGTCTGGAATCTTCCTGTGGAACTTGCTTTGCGTCACAGTCCTTTGGCGTATATTGGAAGTCATCGGGATACGAGAAGCCAGCTGAAGGACATGAGATGCCCATAAAGGTGGGAAAACAGACTGAGAAAGCCTCACACTAGGTGTGGCTAACGATAAAGGAGCGAGAAGTTAACCGTTTTTTTGGCTCAGTCTGATCAACTCAGGGAGTGTTGTAGGATAAGCGCCAAAACACTTATTATGTTTCTTTTGCTTATAAGAGATATCGATGGGTGAATAAACAAGAGGCCTAAGAGGTTTGTGGTGTCTGCTGACGTTTTACTGGCTAAAACGGCTCTTATATAAAGGGTTGCCATCAGTACTTTTAAAACATTGCAAATAAAACCCACAAACAACAACACCCGCAATAGAAACGTAAACAATTGACACATGCTAACAATTTAAACAAGGGCTCTAGTTCTAATTTGTATGGTTATTTAGGGACTCGAGGCACAACAATTGCACAAAATAGGTTTTGACCGCCTGTAGAGGGCCCCTTTTTGCAGGCGGTCAAAACCCATTTATAAAATTGTTGTGCCTCAAGCCCCTAAACAACCATACTAAGTTAGAACTAGGGGTTGACTTTAGTAAAAACAGATGTCTCCCCTATAGGAGAAAGGGCCATAAATCAGCCATAAGTCAACCCTTTTTGTGTTTGTGACGTCGTATGCCTTTATTCCTTATTAACATTGCCATTTATGTTTGTCTTTTTGCGTGTTTTTTAGGTTACTGTGTTCTGTGAAAGCTGCATTGCCTGTTCGACTTTTATACTTATTTTTGGTAATGGTCATCCCTACCAAGTTTCATGGAAATCCAAGCAGCGGATCAGGAGAATTAGGCGGAACAAAGCTTATGTATTTAATAATTAAAACCTTTAAAGGGACAATGTCCGTAACTTTTAGCTCATAAAACACACAATAATTATGTTCACAAACATTACACTAAACATTATTGAATATTTACTAATTAAAAGCAAGATTGTTTAACGGAATTCAATCACGTACAAACAAAAATTAAATGCGCTTCGTGCGTTTGAACTCGCAGCCCAAACTAAAATTACCTTTTCTTTACACTCAGTAATAATAGTGTGCGTGAACGCAAAGTGGTCTACTTCGCTCCCGACTGAGCTAAGCGGGCTATACATATTACGCAATACATACTATGTTCAAAACCTACTGCGCTAATGGCAGTCACGTGATCGCAAAAAAGGTAAATATTGTGGGTCCCACTTTATTTACATATAATAATTAAAACTCTTTTTTTTTCAAACTCACGAATGTATTCCTACATACTTCTTAGAGTCTATCCTCATGTTTGCATGTATACATTTCACTGAATAAAAGTCAGACAGTTATTTGGTTATGCTCAATATCTGCTTACTTACGGACAGTGTCCCTTTAAAGAACCATAACTTCACCAAAATAATTCAACCAGAACAAGACAATGATATACGCAACCATGTTTAGTTGAAAGTCGAATAGTGGTTGAGGAGAACTAGTCCGGACAAAGTTTGTGTATTAAAACATTTTAAAGGGCCACAACTCCATCAAATATCATTCATCCGGAACACGACAACGATATGCGCAACTAGGCTTTCTGTGTTTCTAGCCCATTCTGTGTTACTTTAAAGTAGAATATCGCTTAAGCCGGGGCTAGGAGGTGTAAGAGGTGTTGCATCTTATAATTACCTCTCATTAACAGACTCAATAAAACCGAGTCTGCTACTTTTCTCTCTTGTTTGTGTTTGTTGCTTCGAAGGGATTACCTTTTCATTTCAGTATTTATTGGTACTGAAAATTCTTGCCAAGTTTCAATAGAATCCAACCAGAGGTTTGGGAAATCTAGTCCGGATAAAGTTTGTGTATCAGGGGCCATAACTCTGTCGGACAAAGTTTGTGTATTAAAACCGTAAAGGGCCATAACTCCGTCAAAAATCTTTCAGCCAGAACACGGTGATGATATGCACAACTAGACTTGGTATTGATCATCTCTGCAACGTTTCTCTGAAATACGGCCAAGGGTTCAGCAGAACTAGTCCAGACAAAGTGTGTGTGGTAAAACATTTAAAGGGCCACAACTCTGCCAAAAAGCACTTAATCGGGATATGGTGATGATATGCACAACTACGCTTCATACTGATCATCCTTAGCCAAGTTTTGTTGAAATCCGGCCAAGGGTTCAGCAGAACTATTCCATACAAATTATGTGTATTAAAACATTTAAAGGGCCATAACTCCACTAAAAATCATTCAACCTGAACAAGGGGACAATATGCACAACTAGGCTTGGTACTGATCATCCCTGCAAATTTCTGTGTTACTGATCCAATATGGCTGGTTTTAGAGCTTGGCCGAGCTTTTGTCAATATCAACAAAGTTTGGTAAAGGTAGGATGCAAAATGGAGGCACTAGAGTGTTGACAAGACAAATATAGCAATTTTTGTTAATTCAAGGGCAATAACTCCGATGTTACTCGTCCAATCTGGCTGGATTTCGAACTCGTTCGAGCTTTCATTGATATTATTAATCTGGTTAAATGTGGTTTAGATCGGATGAAAAATAGAGGCACTAGCGTGTTGACAAGACAAAATATATAGAGACTATTATGTCAGTGCCTTTTACTATCAAGTTTATTAGGCGAGGCTTAGAAAACGAAGCCATTCTTCGTCAGATAACGTTATGTACAATAAACGCCGAGGGATTCCGCATTGATTTGCTCTAGTGGGCAGTGCCTAATTAAAGCAAAATTTAATAGGTCACCCCTTTACATGTATTAGGCAGAAAAGTGCATATCTGCATGATAAAACAAATTTCGTTACTTCAAGGACAATAACCGGTGTTAAAGGTCCTATCTGGCTGGTTTTCGAATTAGCTTTTATTGATATTAATAACCTAGTAATGTTTGGTAAAGATCGGTGCTAGAGTGTTGACATCATAAAAAAGAGTATGATAATGGACCTTTGGAAACGCCCGGAAAACGACACATACGAAATATTGCAGTCTCGGTTTGATTGAGACTGTTCATGAGCGGTAGTGAAATATGCTAGCTACCGCTAACGGACGACGGACTGACTACGGACGGCGGACATAAGCCCTGGCCTTTGACCATTAGAGTTTAAAATCGGAACATATATGTCAAAAAGAGGTAAATGGCACTCAAAAACGCTTCTACTTGATATCAGTATATATATTTGATATGCAATTTTCCAGGCTTTTATTTTTATATTCATATAAATATGGTCATCTTTGTGTTTCACTTCTATCGCATCTTTAATGCTGCCTTGTTTGTTAAAGGATATCGCCTGGCGGCGACTGCTTTATTTACACTGTCCCATTTAACTGGGATGACAATAGGCTAATAGTGAAATTCGGTGCCCCCTAGAAACCCAGCGGTAGTTTTGCCGCTGAGCGTTCAAAGGCGGTAGCCTTATCCCGCCTTATTGTTAACCTCTTTAATTTGGTGGTGGCGCATATTTGTTTTTAATGTACCCGTATCATTGTTGGTTATTTTAAATGCTCCTTTTTGGTTGAATGTGTTCTGTGAATGTTCGACTTTTATACCTGCTTTCGCTTTGTTCATTTACCCGAATATTTACAGATATCGGTGGTACATTCTCAAATACTTTTGGTTTCTTATTTGAATTTCGAATAGGTGGTTCCACTACTCTAGACTTTAAAGGTTCTGAGTATTGTTTAATCATCTTTAGGATATGTTGCCTGCTTTTTTATCAAGTCTTTTGACTGTTACTTGTGATACACAGGTTTCATAACCTCTGCTCCCAACTAAATTCCATTTCGCGTATTTCTCCCATGGTTTTCTCGTTTTGGGCAAAGCATTTTGTTAGAAACTTGGACCATATGCCGCTTGCCATTGAATGTAATGAATAATACCTCATTGAAAGTTCAATTGAATGTTCACCGTCATATGCATACCATCTTATGAAATTTCTGCACAATTCACATTCTAAATATTGAGTTCTGCTCAACCCGTGGCCAGAGGGCGGGTAGCAAGCACTACCGTTCATGAGACTGCAATAGTTTGTGTATATTTTGTGTAATGTTTAAATGTTGCATTAGTTCCCACTATTAGGGTGTACATCGAAATAACCGTGAATATGAATCTAATATAACGTCTTTGGCAAAGAAATTAAGGTAAATTAGTGAATTAAAACTATTTAAGTTTTTTAGGAAACTCGTTGAAACTGCCATATTTCTATGGATAAAATTGTTCTGATGCCTGATTTTGACTGGCGGCGTTATGTAAACGTTACATTTGAGAGTTTATAGAACACAGAGAAAGATTGTTAAGCACATGGATATATAACCTTTAATTATTATATGATGTAACATGGTTTATTAAAATACCCAATGCCGATTGGTAAATGGAGAAGTTTATATACAAACGTCTGACGTCAGGTACGTTAACCGTTATGACGTCATTTCAACGGCAGAAACACGTTAATCGTTAATCGTTTTAAACGTCAGATGCAAATCAGCAATGCGATGGCATGCGTTATTTTAAAGATGAATGGCCACCCTTTTTGTAGTATTATCAATTGACAAATTTGACTCTTAAACATCGTATGAACATCTCTAGATATTCCCGGAGAGAAACATATATTTAAAACCGCTACTAATAAATACTGAAAGGGTGATCCCTTGGAAGCAACAAACACAAACAAGAGAGAAAAGTAGCAGACTCGGTTTTATTGAGTCTGTTCATGCGAGGTAATTATAAGATGCAACACCCCTCACGCCTCCTAGCACCGGCTTAAGCGATATTCTACTTTAAAGCAACACAGGATGGGTTTGATGATCCCAAAGGACCAGCAAAAAATAACACTACTGTTTTGTAGTCTGGGCGACTTTTTACGGCCACCACAAGGCACTACACAAACGCTAGTGTGAATGTCAATCAATACTGAAAGGGTGAACCCTTGGAAGCAACAAACACAAACAAGAGAAAAGTTGTATGTAAAAATAAGTATTATTTGCATCACGTACCGAGAGATACTACTTTTACCTCTGCGTGACACGTACCACGGGGAAATGAGGTAAATCTGAATTGTATAACTGCGCAACTATTGCCGGATAATTGATTAATACATTTACCTGTGGATTAATTTACCTGTTCAAAGTTCTCTACGTCATCAAATAAAATCTTATTCTCGCTTTTCACAGATACTGCAATGTGTGAATTGTAAATATATATTGTTGTGTATGGAGTTCGATTTAAATAAACATACACATGTTCATGAAACAAAACATGGGCGTGGAACTTTAAGCGAACATTTAAACTAAACATTTCAATCTGTTGTAGCTGCATATTTTTTCTCGTTTGATTTTGAGAGATGGGAATAAACTGTAAAGAAGGATAAACATATCGGACAGGGAAAGCAGCATTCAAGGACGACAGTCAACCACAAAACACAAAAACAAACACGCAAACAGACAAACGAAAAGGCAAAAGTAATAAAAAATGCAAACGACATCACAAACACAAAAGGGTTGACAATAGGGCTACCGCCTTGGAACGGTCAGTGGCAAAGTAGGCCACTGGGGTCTTAAACCGGTTCTAGGGAGCACCAAACCTCACACTTACCCTACTGTCATCCCATTAAAACAGGACAGTGTAAATAAAGAAATCCCCGCCATGATCTAATCTCTAACCAACAAGGCAGCATCAATAGGCAATATAAGTAAAACACAAATATGCTCGTGTAAATATAATACAAAAAAAAAATAGCCTAGAAAGCCACAATGAAGGTACTCAATGACTTGGCAGAAGCCAGAGCAGTAAGAAAATACACCATTAAGGGCACGACAAATTGTGAGAATTTGTTTGTATTTTGTTCAGACTCTCGACAAAATGTGTATCATGATATATAAAAACCGCGAACCTGCAGCCCTTGGTATCGATAAACTTCAAGTCCCGCCAACCAGGTATTGAGCTGGGACAATATAAACCCGCTAAAATTGTTTTATTTCTTAAGTAAAAGGATACAAACACACATACACATATCAGTATACGGTAAAAAATATTTTAGTTAAGTACATTAATGCGTTTGAAGTTGAACATAATCCGTGGAAACCAAATAAGTTCAATGTGTCTATGTTCTGTACAAATATGTAGGTGTGGTCTTACGTGTAACATGACAGGTATGGCATAAGTCTGTGTGGGAATGGGTAATTTGAAGCCCGCTACACTAGGTTCTTTACAATTGGTGGATGTGTACTTACTTGTAACATTACAGTTATGGCTTGTATCTGTATGAGTGAGCTACTTGAAGCCTTCTGATTCTATATGTTCGTCTGTACAATATGTGGGTATGGTCTTACCATAACATAACCGTAACATTACAGGTATGGCCTGTATGTGTATGAGTGTGAGCGACTTGAAGCCTTCTGACTCTATATGTTTGTCTGTACAATAATGTGGGTGTACTTATTGTACTTATACTTGGGTATTATTTAAGTGCATGGTATGGCGTTTATCATTTTGAGTAGCTTAAAGCCTTCTGACACTATGTGACATGTATGGATTGTATCTATATAAGTGTTGGTGGCTTTAATCTCACTGTATCAATGTTCTGTACAATTTGTGGTGTAACATAGTAGGTATGGCCTAAAAATGTATGAATATGGGCTACTTGAAGACTTCTGCAGCTATGTTCTGCACAATACATGGGTGTATACTTACTTGTAAATTTACATGTATGGCCTATATTTGTAAGAGTATTGGCTACTTGAAGCATTCTGACTCTATGTTCCATACAATACTTTGGGGTAGGCTTACATGTAACCTGACAGGACTGGCATGTATGGTATGTACATAATTGTGGGTAAATTGAAGCCCACTGTCTCAGTGTTGTGTCCAATATGGGTTTGCAATTTTACATGTAATATGACAGGAAAGGCCTGTATCCGTATGAGTGTGGGCAACTAGAAGCCTTCTGTATTTACAAGTATGTTCTTTACAGAACGTTAGTATATACTTAATTGTAACACGACTAGAATGACATGTATCTGTATGAGTGTAGGTAGGTTGAAGCCCGCTTCCTCTTGTTTCTGTACAATATGTGAGTGTATACTTAAGAGTAACATAACATGTATGGTCTGTATCTGTTTGGATATGGCCTGCTTGAAGCCCGCTGCCTCTGTGTTCTGTACAATACGCGTGTGCGCGCAACTTGAATCCTTCTTTCATCGATGTTCTTTATATGTGTTTACATGATATCTGTTTGAGTTAGGGCAACTTGAAGCCCACTGTCACTATGTTCCTTTGAACAATATGTGGGTATATACATTCTTGTTAAAAGACAGGTTTGGCCAGTATTTGAAGGAGTGTGTGTAAATTAAAGCACACTGCCTCTTGGGGGTCATTTTAAAGAAATATCTTAAAAATGCCGCATATTTTAAAATCATTAAAACAATAGTCGATCAGTCTTGTAAACAGCAGTTGATGATAAGAGATACTGTTGCTTTGCATTTGTATTTGTCTACCTTATCGAAATTTTGAAGTGAATTATGAGTCACCAACCTCAATATCATCATAAGCACCTTCAACTTTGATTTTTTTTGTTTTTGAATTTCAACAGTTTAAGAATTTAAAAGTTAAATATGCATTATAAACATGACACATTGGTTAACTATTGTGTAATGGTGTGGTTGTGACATCTGTCATTTAGCTACATTAAAGAATAGCATCTCTATCTCTTTGGTGGCATTTATTAATAAACCTAAATAATAAACATTAATATACTAGTATGCTCCCTCCATCCAGGACCTCATTTATGTGTCGACATCATGTAGTCTAAACAAAGTTTCCTTTTACGTACTCATGTAAAATAAATATGATTAAACTAGGTACTCAGTCTAATTACGCGTTTTCAGGAAACGGTTCTAGCTGTTAACCGGAAGTTGCATTAAGCCATCGTGATGATTTTATTAACGAAATAGTAAATATAAAGGTCTACTGGAATAACAGAACGTTTGCTGCTTTTTTACCAGGCGTAAACAATATTAAACAATGTCACGATCGACAAAATTACACGCTATAAGCGAAATAAAAAATATTTTGTCTACGACTAAAGAAATGTCTCCTGTAAAATATAAAGGATAGGTTTGGTTGTCATTACAAAGAAAAAACAAATATGTATTATACTCGTATATGATGTAAAATTATCCAGCAAAAGTAGATATAAACATCGATTAGGCAAAGTAGCATTCAAGGACGACAGTCAACCACAAACACGCAAAGAAACAAAGTAAACTATATATAAAGGTGAATAAAAAAAATAAAATAAAAAAAAAAAAAAAAAAAAGGTGAATAAAAGACAAGATAAGACATCTCCAACACACAAGGGTTGACAATAGGGCTACCGCATTGGAACGGTCAGTGGCAAAAAAAGGCCCCTGGGAGTTTAAACCAGGTTCTAGGGAGCACCAAACCTCCCTCTTACCATATTGTCATCCTAATAAACGGGACAGTGTAAATAAAGATGTCTCCGCCAGATTATAACCTCTAACCAACAAGTAAAACACATAAATGATCATGTATATATAATCTAAAAAAAAAGCCACAAAGTAAGTATTCAGTGACATGGCAGAAGACAGAGCAAAAAGAAAACAAACCGTTAAGGGTACGACAAGACAAGATTAAAGACAAACATCAAACGCTACCGTCCTACAAGGATTTAGGTAGACGTCATCATAGGGTCCCCATTCTGTCCGGTCATCGCACAATCAAAGAGGAAAGCATAGTGGCGAACTGTAAATGGGTCAACGCCTAAACACGCCTCATTTGATAAACATTTTAACATTGTATGAAGTGATTATGACCAAGGATTTTACGGAGTTTGTAAATCACGTCACCATAGAAGTCAGGTTGAGATAGTCCTTGTCGCAGAAGAGTTCTTAAACTACTTCTATATTTTAAAGTAGATCAGGCGGCCGGGTTACGATAATAAAATTTTGCAAAGGTATTTCGAAGTATATGGTACCGGTAGCCCTGCTTTAGGTATACAATTAGTCCTCAACACGACTACAAGCTCTAGAGAAACGAATGTTTAGAAACAATGTTTTATTTTCAACCAAAATAATTTTGAGAGCAAGAACGTGTCTATGCTGTTAAAAACGGTAAATCCTACAGAGGTGTATAGACCTTTATTGTATTTCATTTTTCATATCAAACCTACACGTTTTATTCCTATTTTACTCACAATGTAGGGGACATTATAGCCACGTATCAATATAAATGATTAGGCACATTTACTTTAGGAGAAAACATTTTTACGAAATGGTAATTATTGTCTTCATTATTTATCAAAATTAGCGGGACGCCGCTAGTTTGAGAAGAACTATAAACTATTTTAACACAGCTTTATTTCAGCATTTTTCTGACGGGGTAGGGGTGGGGTACCAAGAAAAACAAAGAAATTCATTTATGTAGACGTTTTGATCGTTTTTATGCGTGGAAGTGAGTAAAACAAACATGAAGATTGACTTGTGTCCCTTTAATAGGGGAAACATCTTTTTTGACTAGAAAATGTATCCATGGGACATGTATACTCCACGTATAGTGTAACAAATTTCTGAGAAAATGGGGAAACCAAATTGTTGAGTCTCAAAACGCAAGAAATGAAAAATACATAGTGTATTATACTTATATACATGTACGACTGTTATTGCGAGAGAAATCTAGTAAATGAAAAAAGCGAAAGCAGGTATAAAAGTCGAACCGTAACTGAAGCATACACAGAACACTTTAAACCAAAAACGAGCATTTAAAAAAATAAATGATACGGGTACATTAAAACAAAGTATGCGACACGACCCAATTAAAGAGGTTAACAATAAGGCTATCGCTTTGGAACGCTCAGCGGCAAAACTACCGCTGGGGTTTAATCAGATTCTCGGGTCCACCAAACGTCACTCTTACCCTATTTTCATCCCTATTGTCATCCCAGTTAAATGGGACAGTCTAAATAAGGCAATCGCCGCCAGGCGATATCATTTTACAAACTAGGCAGCATTAAAAAATGCGATATAAGTAAAACACAATTATAGATATAAAAATCGAACAAGAAAAGTGGCATTCAAGAACGACAGTCAACTTTAAACACACACAAAAACAATTTTTTTTTTTAAAGATGAATAAAAGTCCAAATAAGAAATCACAAACACCAAAGGGTTGACAATAGGGCTACCGCCTTGGAACGGTCAGTGACAAAAAATGCCGCTATGCGTTTAAACCAGCTTCTAGGGTACACCAAACCTCACACTTACCCTACTGTCATCCCACTAAAACGGGACAGTGTAAATAAAACTATTCTCTAACCAACAAGGCAGCATTAATAGGCAATAAAGATGCTCGTGTATATATAAATACAAAAAAACAATAGCCTAGAAAGCCACAAAGAAGGTACTCAATGACTTGGCAGAAGCCAGAGCAACAAGAGATCAAACCATTGAGGGCACGACAAGACAATATTGCAGACATCAAACGTCACCGTCCTTTTAGGTAGATGTCATCATAGGGTCATAGGGTTATAGGGTCATAGGGTTAACAAGTTTAACAAAGATGGTATGAAAGTGATCATGACCATGGATCTTAAATCACGTCACCATAGAAGTCAGGCTGTGATAGTCCTTGTCGCAGAAGAGTTCTTAAATTACTTTTATATTTGGAAAGAAGATCAGGGGAAGATGACCATGTTTATATGTATATAAAAAATAAAAGCCTGGAAAACTGCATATCAAAGGTAAAACTATGCATTTCCACAACATATCTAGAAGTAATTTCTCATTTTGAGTCAAAATGGAACAGTTTAACACAATACATTGATCACTGTATGGTAGGCTTTGGCATTGTCGGTAATAACCTCCGTAACTGGTAGTTACAGTTAGATTTAGGTAACTGTAATACAATTTAAGTAATATATTGAGTATGGTCTCATTGAGTTGGTTACTTTCATCATCGAGATGGGCGTACTCTGTTTGTTTTGTAGCATGTTCATTTCATCTGTCATACTCTAACTTCCAATAACTGTTAGTTGTAGTACACCATTTATTCTGACAGGTGTTATTTTCAATTAAATGATTGCAAAGGGAATTTTCAGTGACCATGCCACAACTTGTAATATTGCTGTTACCGCACAAATAGGAGTTAATTAAGGATTGAATGTTTCATTGGAGTACGGCAAATACTTGCTGTGGTTAAATATAGGTGGCTTTGAAGTAGAATACCGCTTAAGCCAGTGCTGGGGGGCGTGATAAGTGTTACTTCTTTCATTACTTCTCATGAACAGACTCAATAAAACCGAGTCTGCTGCTTTATTCTCTTAATTGTGTTTGTTGCTCTCAAAGGATCACCTTTATCAGTATTTATTAACATTCACACTAGCGTTCGTTTAGTGCAGTGTGGCGGCTGTAAAAAGTCTCCCCGTGCTACGAATCAGTAGTGTTATTTTTTACTGATCCATTGGGACCAACGAGCCCAATATAGGTGGCTTTGAAGTAGTCTACCGCTTAAGCCGGTGCTCGGGGGCGTGAGAAGTGTTGCTTCTTTCATTACTTCTCATGAACAGACTCAATAAAACCGAGTCTGCTGCTTTATTCTCTTAATTGTGTTTGTTGCTCTCAAAGGATCACCTTTATAGTATTTATTAAAGTTCTTGTAGTTCATACCCCAATAAAAAATCAATATATATATAGAACTAAACCCTTACATTTTCGTTTCGATTTTTATGACGGGTTACCGAAATACGGTAAAATAATTGAAATCGGTCATTTAACATACATTTATATGCTTGCAATCTCATTTTACAATGACTGTTCAAATTAAATGGTTCGTGATAAAATAAAAAAATGCATACCGTGATTGCGTGGACATGTGTCTTTGCTGCGGGATTATAAATTGATTTTCGTTGAGAAATGATATGCAGCAAGACACAACACATTAGAATCTCTAAGAGCATATGCAGTTGAAATATAAATATTTTTTAATAACAGCTCCAATCCTAGGTTGTTATTATATTCAAAAGCGAATGCTTACTATGATAATATCACAACCTATGTTAACAGTTAAGATATTACCATCTTTAGATGCTATTGTTGTGCGATTGCGGTGGACTCTATGACAACGTGTTCCTAAATCCTTAATGTTCTTCACTCGTTTTGTCGTGCCCTTAAAGCTACACAGTCCCTATTTTAACTGGTAATAACTCATGAATATGAATGAGTCACGTGTGAAGTAGTTTCAAATCGATGAACACCCCCAAAAGTTGGTATATAGGGCAAAAATCGATGCGTAATTGTTTTTATTTAGACTCCGTACAGGTAGCATCGATAAACATACGGCTTAAGAATATATGTGATAAAATAAATAGTTGCTCTGAACGGGATTTGAACCACAGCCTTGCACTTTTAATTTTTAAAGGATGTACGCTGAACCACTTGACCACTGCTACTTATTGGTATGTTGTAGAATTTTTAACACTAAATAGGCATTACGTAATAACTAGCGTACAAGCACAAACTCATCAAGCGCTAAATAACAAGTCGAGATATGGTTGTTTGGAGGCGAAGTATTAATTTCATCTTGATAACATACCAGGTAATGTTAATTTATACGTGCGACACGTAGTAAAGAACGTATCGATAATTAATAAACATAATGATGACATTGGTCTTAACATAACATATCAAATCTTATGAAAACTCTGGGATTAATTTATTTTGGTCTATAAAAAATTCGGAAGACGTTCTTGATAAAAATTTCAATAAAGGTCAAGTTTTATCAATAAGCACTTATGACTTCTCTACACTATATGCAACCTTACCACATCACCTTATTAAAGACAAGCTAATTTTTCTTATTCAAAAAACATTCGCTAGAGAAAATACTACATTTTTGTCATGTAATAATATTAAACGTTTTTTACCAACGGCAGTTTAGACAATTATACTATGTGGACTTGCTATGAAGTTTGTGAAGCTCTCATCTTCCTATTAGATAATATTTTCGTCAGGTATGGAACCACAATTATTATAGACAAATTGTTGGTATCACTATGGGTACGAACTGTGCACCACTTGTCGCAGATTTGTTTTTATTTTGCTATGAAAGAGATTTCATGTTGAGTCTTTCACCAGATACCCAGGCATATGTTATTGAAGCATTTAATGACATCTCTCGGTATCTGGATGACATATTGAACATTGACAAGCCTTTCTTTTCAACTATGATTAATAATATTTATCCTAAAGAACTTCAGCTTAATAACGCTTCTTTTCTTGATTTAGATCTCTCGATTAAAAATGGTGAAATAATTAGCAAAATCTATGACAAGAGAGATGATTTTAATTTTGACATTGTTAAGTATGTTCCCTGAGCAACTTCTTAATGGGTGTATGTGTCTAAACTTATTCGTTTTTCAAAAGCTTGTACTCGAGTTGAGGACTTTAATATTCGTAATCTTTGTATGACTAAAAAGCTACTCAATCAGGGTTACCGTTACCATAAACTTCGTAAAACATTCGCAAAACCTTTTTGACCCTAACATTTTGCAACGTACTGCATGCTTGGTGGTGGACCCTTTTACAGTTCGCCACTATGCTTTCCTCTTTAATTGTACGATGACCAGACAGGCTGTGGACCCTATGATGACGCCTACCTAAAGCCCATTGGGACGGTGGCGTTTGATGTTTGTCTATGATCTTTCTTGTCGTGCCCTTAATGGTTTATTCTCTTGTTGCTCTGGCTTCTGCAAAGTCATTGAGTACCTTCATTGTGGCTTTCTAGGCTATTGTTTTTTTGTATTATATTTACACGAGCATATTTGTGTTTTACTTATATAGCCTATTGATGCTGCCTTGTTGGTTAAAGATTAGATCATGGCGAGGATTTCTTTATTTACACTGTCCTGCTTTAATGGGATGACAGTAGGGTAAGTGTGAGGTTTCGTGCAACCTAGAACCGGTTTAAACCCCCAGTGACCTACTTTGCCACTGACCGTTCCAAGGCGGTAACCCTATTGTCAACCATTTTGTGTTTGTGATGTCGTTTGCATTTATTATAAATATTGCCTTCTTGTTTGTCTGTTTGCGTGTTTGTTTCTGTGTTTTGTGGTTGACTGTCCTCCTTAAATGCTACTTTCCCTGTCCGATCTTTTTTTTATTTCTTTGTTTAAATCCCTTTTATAATGTAGAACTGAATGGCTCCTGGGTTCATTCCTTATATATAGGGGAAAGCCTGGGATAACTTGAAATATATACTATTGCAACTTACCCTATGACGCCTCCTCAATATATATGATATCACAGTGTGCCCCTTCCTCATTGTTTTACATAACGCGGTTCAGACAGGTGTGTAGTATACATCGGGCAATGTCCTAAGAATGTGTACAGGTTCGAGTTTAAAAAAAAAGTTAGGGGTTAAGAGAGGGTGAATAGGTTTAGAGAAAATGGAATAATATATGGTCAAGAAATAACTCGAACATTTGAAGTGAAAGACTATGTTGCACCGTTTTATTCACGCAGTTTCCCTTATTACTTTTAGTAATCCTCATGGTTCCTAGATCCATTCCTTATATACAGGGGAAAGCATGGGATAACTTACTACTATATATAAAGTCGCGTTCAAATATGTTAAGTTATTTTGCTTCATAATAAATAGAAGTAAGTATACTATTTTCTCAAGTAGGTTATAGTTCAGTAGATAGAGCACCTGACTTGAAATCAGAAGGTCGTGTGTTCGAGCCACGAAACAGGTAACTTTTTTTCTGTAAAAAATACTGTTACCTGTTTATAGATACGATGTGCACTGGTCGGTGTATATACAGTAAACGATTTCCTGCGCATTATTTGCTCGCTTAAATACCTGATTTTGAACATGAAGTTACAAATAAGGACACACTTACAAAGAAGAAATCGAAAAACAAAAACATTTCCATTGACATTTGTCTAGATTCCTTTGAACTTTATTTTGCAATATATGTAGACTGAAAAAAATAAAGTTAAATAAACATAATGTTATTTTATACTGTGGAGTATTTTAAATCATCGGCATGACTTAGGTTGATCTTCTTTTTCATTTACATTTTGTATTACAATATAAGTATCAGAGTTATCTCCCATTTAGTTAAAACATATTATTTTACATTTAAAAATACAAATAAGGTAAAGAGCAAGACTAAACATTACAGAATAACTGTTATGGATCTCTAGTTATAAAAACCATTAAGACAATCGACACTTTCATTGCCATTATAATGATATAGGGAACCAAAGAAATATAAAAAGATCGGATAGGGAAAGCATCATTCAAGGAAGACAGTCAACCACAAAACACAGAAACAAACACGCAAACAGAAATACCATTCTGTGAAAAGCGAAATAAGGGCCAATTAGTATTTATTAGAGATACGAAATAGAATCGTATCAAAGATCCATAAGAAATAATATTAGTAAACTTACGGACTGTTTAAAGAGGTCCAATACTCGACGTCAGTGTATAATACAAGATAATGAGGAAAGTTAAGGAAAACCCTAATAAATTGGGCCAAAATGTCGATGAGCACAAAACGTTCAACGCGGTATATGAAACACACGTGTTTAAAGGTGAAATATGGCGTGTCTTTTGAGTATATATTCGGAAATATATATATAATATACAATCTGTTCAAATCTTATACTTATTGGTTGAGTCGTTTTCTCACAGTAGCCAATTTTATCTCATAGCGCACACGCTTCGAGTTTCGCCCTGGTAAGTGTCACGTGATCCTGTGACGTCATTGGTACCAAACGATTAGCGGTGTCGCATTGAGTTGTATAGTATTGTCTATGTAGGATTACGTTTTATGGTACTTGTTAAAAATGCCGTGTGCTGTTGCTGGGTGAAAAAGTTTGCATAAAGAAGGACAAGATAATAACCTAAGTTTCTTTCGTTTCCCTAATCGAGATAATGATATATTAAGATCTGAAGTGTGGGTAGACCGTTACCGAAGAAAATCGCCCGACTCGTCGAGAAAGTGGGAACCTACGAAAGACGCGCGATTTTGTAGCAAACATTTTGAGTTGACTTTGTGGGAAGTCAATCCTTTGGTTTCATTATCTTTGAATTTGGAGAACAAAAGGCCATGCATATTAAAATCAACAGCGGTACCAACGATATTTGACTATAAAAATGAGAAGTGCATAACCCCGCCGTCTCCAAGCAAGTTGTATTCGCCTAATCGACCGGCGTTGAGGAGGAAATTCATACATGAAGTAAGATTGAAATTTATGTTCAGTTATCTTAGCACCTCATCGGGTATACGTATGATAAATTGAAGAAAGGTGTAGTCTTAGATCTTTATATACACCGTGAATGTTTAGCTGTTGAATTAGAAGCATGCGTCTTTACGTGAATCAATGAAGAGTTGACGGCGCTAATAATATGTAGCCGTCTTTTTTTTAAATATTGCTAAGAACGTTCAGCATATAAATTTAAATGAATCCGGTGAAAAAAACACTGTGTCTTTTTTACCAAATTTTAATTTTAATAATTTTAAATGATACTACCCTTCTGCCAATAGTGTTATAAATATATTATCAACATATATAGGTCTATGGATTTAAAAAAAAGCAAAATGTTTCATGGATATCTATTACAAGGCAGAAAATGAATAATAATACTAGCTTTTATATTAATTCAGTAATGTTTTATGGCAAAGCAACAACAATAACGCCTCTTAGCTCTTGCAATAAGTAAAACAAGTATAATAGAATAATATACTTTATATTATGGTAATTTGATATGTTTGGTCTGTTTTCGATCTATATATCAGGAGTAAGTATCCATGAGTAAGTATACTTACTAACTGTCTATATCGTGCTCATAATACATTTGGCTATATTATTTAAATCATAGTATTTTTCTGTCTTTGTGCGCGACAATTAGAGCTCGCGTATCATGTGATATATCCGTCTTGTGCAATACGCGTCTGCCCTCGGCGGTATTACACCGCTCAAGTAATTGCAATAAACAGGAAACATAAAATAAAACTAGGTTTCCATAAATGGTGCGTGTTTTTGTGATATAACGACGTATGTACCCTAATTAGGCTGTACTTCAATAGTGCACCGCAGTATTTGATTAGTCTGTATTGATATTTGGGGGCAGTGGAGACTAGAGAGCGTGTCATATTGCAAACACCGCTCCTAGAGTGCTTGGTGTTGATGGCGACTTATGGCAAATATAATACTATAGAAATTATGGTGCCGAAGTATATGCTGTTTCATTTATTATTGTTTTTATTCATTTTTTATCAATTATGGATAATACCTAATAAATATATTTGTTCCATGTCTACCTATCGGCAAAAAAATTTGACGCTCGTACTTAGACCAGGTCCATTCATTCGGAATATACTACATTTCGCGGTTATTGTGTATGTACCAAGATATTGCAGTGTTGCGGGTGACTTACTGTCAGATTTCGATGAAAACAATGTTTACGTTGTTTTTTGCTTATTGTTGCTGTCAGTGTATAAATACACTATTTTGTTAGATTAGTGAATAGTGTAATGAACCGCTGAACGTAACGAATGACATGACACGATAGTCTTTACAAGCTCTCCATTTGCACCTGCACCGCGTTCGACTTCATCATCAGTTGATGAATCCGATGTATTTTCGTCCTCAGACACGTATTCTGGCTCAAAATCGTAAGGTTGCACATTGTGTAACCGTATTATCACGGGCATTTCCTCTGACTCAGTATCATGATCGTTTAATTCTCACATTTTCACACAAGGTATACTGTTTAGCGTTCAGTCCCAATGTAAACAAAAAATAGTTTGTTCCCAATGACGTCACTTCCGGTAATTCGCGCAAGAGTTTTTCCCCTTAGATTTTTTTCGATATTTTTAGCAATGCCTGTTCGCCTGTTCGATTTTTATCTTTAAAAACATATTTTCACTGAACATACACCAATGGCATAGTAAAAATCGTATTTATAATGATATTTAATACTTAAAAACATATCAAAAGCGGATTTGTTCATTTAAGACCAAGTTCTGCTTTAAGGAAAAACTGGATCAATGAATGTGATACAATCTGTAGGATGTAAAAATAACAATATTGATTGGATGTACGGGGAGACTTTTTACGGTCAAAGTTTACCATTTGTGAAATTACCTCCCTTTACATTGACATTAGAGCGAAATTATATGTAGATTACCACATGTTGCTATTGTTTACGCGTATTTCTTTTGAGAATTATTCCCTTAATATAACTGAGTTATTATTAAGTTATTTATGCCCATGACCGCTTCTACAGAATATATCCTAGAATCTGGTCAACGGGATTTATATGTTATTTACTTGCTAAACTTATATTTATCAGTATATGTACCAGAAAATCAAAATACTATTGGTGTGGCAGTTCTTTTGAGGAAAAAGAAATATAAAAAGATCGGACAGGGAAAGTAGCATTCAAGGAGGACAGTCAACCACAAAACACAGAAACAAACATAGAAACAGAAAAACAATAAGGCAAAAGTTATAATAAAAGTAAACGACATCACAAACACAAAAGGGTTGACAATAGGCTTACACATACTACGACAACATCATAACCCATGTTAAGAAACTTCTCATCTGGTGATTTTGCGCGACTTGCATAATTGCAGCGTTTCGCCTTTATTTTTGGCTTAAGTTCATATGTCAATAGGATTGAAAGCATTTGTTTACATTTTAAGAAAATCTTATGCAACACATAATTGTTATGCAAGAAGCATACCATCTTACCATTTACGGCAACATACATGTATATGCCTGCAATGAATTATTCAAATAAAGTAGTTAAAATATACCAGAATTGCGTTGGCATGTGTCTTTGTTGTGAGCTTCTAGCTTCATTAAGAAATATTGTTCTTTTAAATGCTGCAAAGAATTCAGTAACAAGCACTAAGTACTCATTTAGAACGTCAACAATATATTTTGTTACAAGTCATGTGAGACTTTTTCTAAATAAAATGGTTGATAAAGGTACTGATATGGGTTTCTTGCACCAATAAGACAAGTTGATTACTTCGATTTCACTATTGTGAAAACAATTGTATACACGGTCAAATTGACATAGCCTTCTGTAACAATTGCCCCCAATGCTAACAAATAGCTGCCATTGTATTGAATTGAATTGTATGTTGTTTAACGGCTCATCAACACAGAATCTGTTATATAGAGCCGCCCCAGGGAGAGGGGAAGGATATATAGAAATCCGGGAACCGTGCCCTACTCTTATTATCGAATAGATTTCTATGGTTCTTTAACGTGCTCGGAGGATAGACCGATATACGAGACTGCCCGGTTTACGTCCCCATCCGACGGACGATCTGCCGCTGTAAGTAGTATAACAGTTGTCATGGTGTAACCGTAAAACATCTTCGTTGATTATGATAAGTATTTTGTTTTGACCCATAGTTTGTAAAACATTTATTTTTTGTTTAAATTGTTACATCTTTTGAGAGTTACCCTCCCTTTATATGAAAACATGAAATGTACTGATAAAACACATAACATGAGTCAAAGATCGCTTAAAGATATAAAATTCTTAAAATTGGTATGAAATAATAGAAAAAAACCATAAAAAATTGACCCATTTATCGCAGATTTTCCATC
Source organism: Cyrtodaria siliqua (assembly GCA_037043455.1). Taxonomy (NCBI): domain Eukaryota; kingdom Metazoa; phylum Mollusca; class Bivalvia; order Adapedonta; family Hiatellidae; genus Cyrtodaria; species Cyrtodaria siliqua. Next base: position 260,460 of record JAWPHD010000948.1, read on the forward strand.
TATAAAAAAATGAAATATGGATAATCTTAAATTACCTCCCTTTAAATTGAATATTGTTTGAAATTCAAGTAACTGTTATTCGGCGTTAACATTAAATATTTCGAAAATGTCTTTTGGAAACGCATTTGTAGTGGTAATGCTAGAAAAACATGATGTCAAAATAATTTTAACTGGCATATTTTAGAATTAGGAACATCGAAAGCTTCATTAATTCGAAGTACTTAATAAAATCCTATATACCCAGTTGTATAAGTGTTATAACTTATTTCTAAGATAACGCATTGACTTAAACGTTTTAAAATATGTTCATGCAATCAGAACAGACGATTTACACTCGTTATTTTGCAGTTTAACCATATCTTTAATCAAGCGCAAAATACACAAAACAATGAGAATATTATTGACAAATTCTTAGGTTGGTACTTAGCAAATTGGTTTAGTGTATCTTAATCAAATAACTATTGGAGTAACACGTATCTAAAATGAAAAGCCGTAAACATTCTAAGTATTAAAAACACATTTGGCTTTTTTTATATAGATTTCTTTGAACTTTTGTTTTTCCCAGTTTTGCAAAATATGTATATACATTTACGAGGATCATAATGAAGATAACGAGGTTAACTAACCAGTGAAGGAGATGAAATGATGAGAACTTATTTAATACTGTGACTGGTTAATTACTGGTTTTAATATTGGATTTTATTCCGACAAGTATTAAATGACTGGATTGAATTCCGTAGTAACTTGATTAAATTCCGTATTAACTGGATTAAATTCCGTGTAATTGGATTAAATTCCGTGGGGGTGCAAACATGGCAAAGACACTGACCATTCGATCAATTGAACAATTTGACGTTAGTGGTGACCATACTAGTTTAGGCACACAATGGCAAAGATGGATGAAATCTTTCAGTTATTAAGTATCTGGAGCTGGTATCACCGACAAGACACAAAAAGAGCTCTGCTATTACATCTTCTTGGCCCTGAAGGTCAACAAACCTTCGAAACGTTGGAAAATACTGGCGAAGACAAGGATTATGAAGTGGCAGTATCCAAACTGGAACAATATTTCAAGCCAAAAAAGAACACTTCATTTGATTAGTTCAGAACAGCCGAGCAAAAACAAGAGGAGACCATTCAAGAATTTTCTACACGACTGAAGCACTTGTCACTTAATTGCGAATTTGAAAATAAAGACGAAATGATCAGAGACCAAATCGTAGAAAAATGCCAATTCAAACGATTTGAGACGAAAATTTCTACGAGAACAAGACCTATCATTATCAAAGATCCTCGAAATTTCAGGGGCATATGAAACAGCGAATGCGTGTGCTTAGAAAATGGGAAAAGAAGAAGGTATAAACCAAATCCGTTATACGAGATGCAATAGGAACTCACAGAGCAAAAGTGCATTCTCATCGCAAAAGCAAAATTACGACAGGATAGGATATTACAACTGTGGATACAAAGGTCACATGACTAAAGACCCTAGCTGTCCGGCTAAGGGGAAACAATGTAAGAACTGTCGGAAAAAAGAACCTTTTGCAAAGAAAGGCACAACAGGGGAAAATGTAGGGAAAAACAAAGTGCAGAAGCCTCAGCCTAAAATAAGAAATGGGAGTACCTGAAAAAGCAAAATGACTTGCCCTCCGATAAGAAAATATACGTATATGGAGCTACGAAACCACTTAAAGTCGTAGGCATCTTCATGGTAGATATCAACCACCAAGGAACCACTTTCAAAAATGTCGAATTTACCGTCATAGAAGGGAAAGGTCGATCACTGTTAGGGAGAGAATCAGCCCTAAAACTCTAAAAGTTCTAAGGTTAGGTCCAGAAATCAACAGTGTGCAAAATGAACATTTTCGAAGTAAATATCCGGAACTGTTCAGTGGAGTGGGAAGCTAAACGACTTTCAGCTCAGAATACCAGCTGACAAAACTGTAGAACCAGTGGTGCAACCTTGGATGCGAATACCATTTCATGTTTGAGAAACCCTCAAGAATAAACTCCATGAGCTAGAAGAAACGACATTATTGAAAAGGCTTACATACCTAGTCAATGGGTATCACCAATTCTTGTCGTGCCCTAAAAGGACAATGACATCAGGTTATGCATCGATATGAGGCAGGCAAACAAAGCTGTCAAACGGGTACATCACCTTATATCCACCATAGAAGAAGTGCTCCAAGATATGAACAAATCTACTGTGTTCAGTAAGCTCGATGTCAAAAACGCCTATCACCAGCTGGAGCTCGAACATGACTCTAGAGAAATCAAACCTTTCTCAACACATCTTGGACTCTGTAGGTACAAACGTCTTGTGTTTGGAGTGAGCTGTGCATCAAAAATGTATAAGAAAAGTCTTCAACAGATTCTACAAGACTGCACAGGAGTTTGCAACATAATGGAAGACATAATTGTGCACGCACCAACACAGGAAGAACATGACAGAAATTTGGATATTGTGTTAAAAAGGCTTTCAGAAAAGGGAATTACCTTAAATGCAGAAAAGTGTGAATTCAGTATGTCTGAATTAATATTTATTGGAAATGTACTATCAAAGCACGGAGTCGGGCCGACGCAATCAAAAGTGCAAGCGATACTAGACTCAAGAGAACCACGAAATGCGACCGAGGTAAGATCTTTTCTAGGACTAGTTAGCTTTCGTGCGCGTTATATACCTGATTTAGCGACGGTTTCAGAACCAATGCGTAATCTCACACGAAAGAACGCAAAGTTCGTTTGAGGTAAGCGCGAACAAACGTCTTTTGATGAACTCGAGCAACAGTTAGCAAGTGCTAATACTCTCGCTTATTATGACAAAAATGCGGAAACATTAGTCATTTGCGAGGCTTCACCAGTAGGTCTCGGAGCTGTGTTGGTATAGAAAGAAGGTCAAGTATACCGCATAATCTCATATGCAAGTAGGATTCTGTCAAAGACAGACCGCCGTTATTCGCAAACGGAAAAAGAAGCAGTAGGTATAGTATGGGCATGCGAAAGAGTCCATGCATACATATACGGTACAGTGTTTGAGCTTAGGTCCGACTGTAAACTATAAGAGTTTATTTCTCTCCAAAATCGAAGCCGTCTGCGTGCATTGAGAGATGGTTATATTGGGTCCTCTGAGATTTAATGAATATATGTTTGCACTAGTAGACTTCTATAGTAGATTCGTGGAACTCGAAGTCATTAAAACTGTTACCTCAGAGAAACTCATACAAATACTCCGAAAATGGTTCAGTAACAAAGGTTTACCATTAAGCCTTCAGACAGATAAGGAAAGTTAATTTGTAAGTGCCCAGATAAAGACTTACTTGTCTGAAAATGGTATGGAACACAAAAACAGCACTCCGCTATGGCCTCAGGCTAACGGTGAAGTTGAATGTCAAAACTCTTCAATAATGAAGCGGATACGCATCGCCGAAAAGAAATATAAATAGATCGGACAGGGAAAGTAGCATTCAAGGAGGACAGTCAACCACAAAACACAGAAACAAACACGCAAACAGACAAACAAGAAGGCAAAAGTAATAATAAATGCAAACGACATCACAAACACAAAAGGGTTGAAGTCGAGAAACGCCACTGGAAAACCGATTTAGATAATTATGTACTTATGTATCGAAGTTCACCGCAATTGACAACTGGAGTCAGTCCAGCAGAGTTATTGTACGGTAGTAAAATAAGGTCTAAAATTCCACAGATTAAAGAAAAGAAAAGGGAAAACTATACTCTGATCCAATGAGAAATGCACGCTAGAATGATATCAAATCTGGAGATAAGGTATTGCTTAGGCAAAACCCAAAGGACACAAATGATACAAAATTGAACCCATTACCATATAACATGGAACGTAAACAAGGCAACAGCGTTGTTGTCGAAATAAACGGGTAGCATATAAGCGTAACGTAACACGCGTTAAGATAATTATAAAGGTTTCAATTCACCAGAACGCCCACAGACTACGCCTTCTACACGTACAATTCCCATAAACAACAAAAAGTGTATTGATTCGACTGGAAATCATTTCAAAAGGATTATTAAAAGATTAAATATTGACAGTTTAATAGAAATTCTGTCTAGTTTGAGAAAATGACATAACCATTAACGATTGCATAATTTGAATGTGTGTCGTAATGTGGGAAACAAATGTCATGTTGATACTTACTTGTTTGAGGGAAATTTCATTGACATGAACATTTTAGTTGATTTTAAGTGTCTTAAAGTTGAAAAACAATAATCTTTTTTTGTTTCTAATCCGGTTATAAGTTAAGATGTAAAACTGGGAGATATTGTGGTATACGTAGAGTAAAATTATGCTGCATGAATTGTAGACTAGAATTATACTGCATATATTGTGGTATACGTAGACTAGAATTATGCTGCATGAATTGTAGACTAGAATTATACTGCATTTATTGTGGTATACGTAGACTAGAATTATACTGCATGAATTTCTTGATGGACCCCACGCTTTTCCAGGTAATGCCTAGTACTATCACAGCCTGTTAATGCGTGAAAGTGCATGAAATGAATTGGGTTTACGTCATAGTATCTTATGATAAAAACGCCAAGGTATCTGATGATGTTATATTGGGACAGCAATCTCAGAGGAAGATAAGATGAAGAATAAACTGATTCATAAGCTTATTTGCATAAATATTAACAAACAAAAATATTTAAACGCTAAAATTATACCTCTGTTAATGTATATAGGCTCCCTGACCCAGCTTGCTATCATGGCAAAATACATGGTATTTTCAACAACAAAAAACGATAGTAGAATTTGTTACACGAGTTGGTACCCATATCGAAAGTTATATGTTCTGGCTCATCGCCTATACAGACGGACGGACAATGGTAACACTTTTATGGCGAAACATAACAAAAAAAAAATCGAACCTCGAACCCAGAACCCTCGGATTATTGTTCGGGCATAGTACAGAGTAAAAACAGATTTGTTATGTGTGGCTGTATTGCATAGTATTCCTATAATTGACCAGAGCATGATATTAAAGATATACCCCCTTTACCTTTTAAATATGAGCAGTCCAATGGAGTCGAGGTCATCCTGCACCATGAGCCACGTTTCCTGCACCAGCCGGATATCCTCGTTAGACAGGTATTCGCGCAGCTCCTTGCCTTCCACAACTACGAAATCAGATTTAACCACCGCACAACCCATGCTTCTAGCTATTCCGTCCAACCGACAATACCACTTGCTATGCGCTAAAACATCGCATCACACTTCATGGTTTATTTTAGCCATTTCAGGCTACTGAAAAGCCAAAAAATAAATGTAAATTTCCTAGCAATTTCCGACAGTTAACATCATAGTTTATTGTGATTAAAATTTTAATCAATGCGACTTATTTCCGACTTTAAAATTAAAATGGTGTATGATAACATCAAAAAGTGTTGATAAATCTATTTAATCACACGAAAATATTAATCCTTGGAGTTCAGTTTGTTTTATTTATTAAAGATACATAAATATATTACATTATATCAAAAAGGAAAGAAACATCACATTAAATTCCTATTGAATATATATAAATCATATATTCCAAACTATAAAATAAACACATGGTAAATCCAGAAAGTAAACTTTTACTAAAATGTGCCATAAACTTGAATGCTAGTCTGTTTGTTTTGATCTAATATACATTTTACATGCAACATCCATCTGAAACTATCACCTTAATTACAAATATCTCGTTTGTAGACGGTAAATGATGTCATGCAACCAGTTAAGCAAATGGGAAATTGGAAAAATCAGTGACAATATTTATCGACACATTGACATCGTTTCCTTTGAAGGGACCATTATATTAGCTATATTAGCGTGGTAGCGAGAAAAGGTGTGAACTTCCTAATGAACCCATTGATCTGTAAGAATTGCGTGTCGACGTTATGAATTACAGTCATTGAATATGCCATTCGATCAAACACCATTGCATCGAGTTATGAATAGAAAACTAAATGCGTGTGTTTCACATATGTCCTATTCGCATAGCCAATGCATACCAGCATTTATTGCAGACGCAATTTACAAGCTCCATTTACTTTCAATGTAACAGGAAACGTCAATATGCGCTCATATTGACGTGTGGTGAAGGTCTATTGGGTGTGTAATGTATACTCGTTCGTGATTGGTGCACTATTCTGTTCATGTTAAAGAAAGTATGACACGTGATGCAAACAATGTTATTCATATATTTACAGTCTTCTGTGATGTGTATGACACCTGGTTTTGAGAACCCATGTAAGGGGATAATGCAGACAAAATAGCATTGCAAATAGTCACCGCTATACAAACGGTCTGCGACATATATACTATACCGAGCAAAATAAATTTTGCACATAAAATGCATGTCATTTCCATGTACGAGATGCAGAGTCGTACGAGGTCAATGATACAGTGACTTAGATATGACCAACAATAATGCTACAAAGTCATTTGTAAACAAAGTCGTGATAAATGATGAGAACATATGTTCATACTTATACAAAATTATTATCATTTCAAGAAAAATGGAGGTTATTTTAAAATTACGAAATCTGGAATCTTTTTGATAGTTTGTGAACGCATTTCAGCGTTTTTTAAAGCAAGTCGTGTTAATGTCAAATATTAAATTTGTTCAAAGCAATACGTGTGTATAATGAAATAAGTTTTTTTTTTAATATTTGGGAATCCGAGGTTATTCTGATACATCGCTTAGAAAAAATGAAAATCACATCTTAGCATTTCTAATATCTTCAAATAATTATATCAATGTTCACTTGTTTTAATGTGTCTCTAAAATGTCGTGCTAAACGTTTTTGTTCAGTATATGTATTCCAGGGACCATTGATCCTGCTTTCATACGTCTGATGTAAGGACATGCTAATATATGTATTAACACAAAGAGAACACTGCTGCGAACGATTGGCGGTGGAATATTTGATATGTTTGTTTAATTGTGTTTTGTATGGTGTTTTACGTCATTTTCAACACATGTTAGGTTATATATGACGGTCGATTTTTTGTGGTGTAGGCAGACAACCCATTTTTCCTGGGTAGAACCAGTACTGTACACCTCCCGCCATCCGTAAGAATCGTTATATTTGAAAATATGTCATATAAATAACAAACAATATTTTCGACTTATAAAGTAATAACCAATATTATTTGTAAATCGATATAATGCTTTAGTGTACGCCTGTTGTGCTAGTGATCATCCACACCAAATGTTTACAGGTATCAAAATTATTGCGTTGAAGTCAAAAAATAAATTTCAGCTTTTCATAATTAACACCTGTTCAAACTGTGTTAAAATCACTAATGTACCTATTGAAAAACAGCACTAAGGAAAATATAAGTGCGAAAGTATGCTTTAGTTCAATTCCTAAAGGTTAAACACAGTGGACATTTTCATTCATAAGAGTCGTACGGAAAATATTTAGTGATCAGTTATAATGGAGTCAATAATGAACGGACTACTTTCTAGCGGATTCGAATAGCCTTCGAATACCAAGAACTGAATAGAGTTTAGTCATTTCGCCAAACCAATTAAATAAATAACGGAAAAAGAAACGAAGCTACTACAAATCAGCCACCGTACCCTAGATAGATAACATTTTAATAATCTAAACAAATACGCTTACTTACCGGAAACACTATAAAATAAACATTTGTATGGTGATTTACTTCGTTATAATATATAATTACAATGCTTTTATACAAATTTCCCGCACCACTTTTGTAATAATGAAAGTGAACTGATCAATATGAAATTTCAGAGTAAATCCATTCAGAATCTGCGAGTATGTAATCCTTCGTGTAAATATAGATGGCGAGTGGTAGTCATCGTCGGAAAGGTTTCAGAATGCCATTTATCGCCTAGATGCGATGTCATGACTGTCCATTGTTATAGTAGAACAATTAGCTAACAAAGGACAGGCATTATCGTTAAATCTTATGGCTCTGCTTGTCAATAATGTAAAGTCCATAGGTGCTAATATGCGTCATTACTGCTGCAAATAAATGAAGCAGACTTGAATGGAATTGGGGGACACCGGGATCTACCTCCACCAATGGAAGCTGGAAAGTCGCCATATGACCTTAGCTGTATACAATCAAATTCAATTAAAGATAATTTGAAATGAGTTTAACGGCGCACCAACACTTAAACTATCCAGGCCAACAAATAATTTACATCGAAATTTAACTATGAAGAATTAGCCTAAACTAAAACCTTCACACCTGCAGAACGGTTAGACCATCTATATTTCGTTGAATTCACGTTACATTCAATTATTTAGTATCAAACGAAGCGTATCATTGTCTTCTGTATAACTTAGGCTTTTATTTGTTATATTATATATACATGATCATTGATGTGTTTTACTTATATTGCCTAGTAGTGCTGCCTTGTTTGTTAGAGATTATAACCTGGCGGGGATGTCTTTATTTACACTGTCCCATTTATTGGGATGACAACAGGGCAATAATTAGGTGTGGTGCACCCTAAAACATGGTTTAAACTCCCAGCGGCCATTTTGCCACTGACCGTTCCAAGGCGGTAGCCCTATTGTCAACCTTTTTTTGTTTGTGATGTCTTATCTTGCCTTTTATTCATCTTTCGAGTTGTTCTTTGTGTCTGTGTGTGTTTGTGGTTGACTGTCGTCCTTGAATGCTACCTTTCCTGTTCGATTTTTATATCGTCTGTTCATGGTAGATGTAGACTTAAACTGGAGCAGCAAAGTTCCTCAAATATCATAGTTACCGACTTACCGTATAACAAAACACGATGAATTATAAACGTTATTTATATGGTGGGTTTTCCAGTTATCGGAGGTTAGTAGTTATCGGTGCAATTCGAAAATTCTGAACTTCTCATGAACATTTTTGTTTACCTTCTGCATTTCTCGTACACATATACTCTTGGTTTCTAACCAGATATATTTCCTAAGTAAAGTCTGTCTCCTGTCTGAAAATAAGAAACTAACTGATAAATGATGTCTTTATAGTTAACATCTTATATGTTACAACATTTTTATTTTACAAGAACGTATATGTGCTTTTAGACAAGACAACATTTTTTAATTACCTCATGTCTCTTTCAGTGAAAATGATAAAATTTAAAAGAAAAGAAACAACAGTGATTTTCATAACCGTTGGCCTTTAATTGTGATCATGACCGTTGACCTTTAATTGTGATCATGACACCTTTAATTGTGATCATGACCGTTGACCTTTAATTGTGATCATGACCGTTGACCTTTAATTGTGATCATGACCGTTCAGTGACATATTTAAATATTATAATGTCCGTCATGTATATTGGTGTTCAACATTTGTGCCAGTTTATTTTCAAATCAATCAGAAATTGTAGAATTATACAACAAAGAAATATAAAAAGATCGTACAGGGAAACTAGCATTCAAGGAGGACAGTCAACCACAAAATACAGAAACAAACACGCAAACAGACAAACAAGAAGGCAAAAGTAATAATAAATGAAAACGACATCACAAACACAAAAGGGTTGACAAAAGGGCTACCGCCTTGGAACGGTCAGTGGCAAAGTAGGCCACTGGGGGTTTAAACCGGTTCTAGGGTTCACCAAACCTCACACTTACCCTACTTCATCCCATTAAAACAGGACAGTGTAAATAAAGAAATCCCCGCCATGATCTAATATCTAAACATCAAGGCAGCATCAATAGGCAATATAAGTAAAACACAAATACGCTCGTGTAAATATAATACAAACAAAACAATAGCCTAGAAAGCCACAATGAAGGTACTCAATGACTTGGCAGAAGCCAGAGCAACAAGAGAATAAACCATTAAGGGCACGACAAGAAAGATCATAGACAAACATCAAAAGCCACCGTCCCAATGGGCTTTAGGTAGGCGTCATCATAGTGTCCACAGCCTGTCCGGTCATCGTACATTAAAGAGGAAGCATAGTGGCGAACTGTAAAAGGGTCCACCACCAAGCATGCAGTACGTTGCAAAATGATAGGGTCATAACCTCTTCTGATAAACTTTTTAACAAGTTTAACAAAGATAGTATGAAAGTGATCATGACCAAGAATCTTACGAAGTTAATAAATCACATCACTACAGAAGTCAGGTTGTGATAGTCCTTGTCGCAGAAGTTGAACAATACAAATATTTAATGATATACCTGCAAATATGACTTTTACATTTGAATGACATATCTAATTTAAAACTTTTCAAATTGTTTAGTGATGGTCATCATTATTGATAAGTCATTAAAAATCGATCTACTTATGACAAAAAGGTGTGTATTTTTCCAAATGGAATACATGTACTTGATTGAGTTATGACAAGTTTCTAGAGTCCAGAGGTGAACATTCCACTTTATAGTCTATCGAAATAATAACTATTTTGGTAATTATTTTACAATAAAAACATAGTTTATTATGCTTTCTTCTTAACGTCATTTGCCTCATTTGTGCACGACGTCTCATAGAATGACACACTTACCAAACAAAATGGAAGTGTTTTTTATTGCCTTTGACTTCAGTTATATCCTTTACCTTTCAATGATACACTTTTATATTACTGTAAAATAATATATTTTCGCGAAATTAAATTTTCACGCATTCACTGAAAAATACCTTTCCGCGCAAATTCAATTGTGTGTATAGGTTTTATATTGTATGCAATCTTTTCGGTGGTTTTAAAGTCGCGCTTTGTTTTGGAGCACGAAATGCACGGAAATTAGACCAACTTGAAAATTAATGATTTCACAGTTTACTATTTCGCTTTATCGTCTTGTGGTCATCATTTAAGGTATATTATTTTGAAATCCATCAAGAAGTTTTAGAATTATAAAGCCAATATAAAAAGTCTGACGAACAAAAAAACTAATGGATGAATGGACAATGACATATCCATATTCCTCTACCCTCGCCGGAGAATACTTACCAGATATTCGATAAAAAACATTCGTATGTTTAACTGCCATCTTTATATTCAATTATGAAGTATGTTTGTTTTAAAATTTCTTGAATGTTTTAATTTCTCTATCGTAATCCTTAGTGAACTTGCTTAACATCATATTATGCGTACTATTTTTGCAGCTGTTTCCTCAATTATTACAGAATATAATCGAAAACATAGGTGTGCAGCCGACTATATTATAAAACGTTTCATCTAGTTGTATGGCCAATTCGGTGTCCTGGTTCCAAAATAGCCGAATGGACCATACATCGTATATATGTCATATATTGTAGTACCCACTGAGAAAATAAACAATAAATATTGAAGTCGAACAGGAAATGCAGCTTTCACAGAACACAGTAAAATCAAAAACACTCAAAAAGACAAACATGAATGGTAATGTTAATAAGGAATAAAGGCAAAATGGTTGACAATAGGGATACCGCCTTGGAACGGTCAGTGGCAAAAAAGGACGCTGATGGTTTTAACCAGGTTCTAGGGTGTACCAAACCTCACACTTACCCTACTGTCATCCCAATAAAACGGGACAGAGTAAGGTACCGACCATTTTGATTTCTGTGGGGCCTGGGATTTTTCCTGAAAACATATTCAGGCCATTGAATTGTTGAAAAAAAATATCCTGACTGACTTGAGGGAAACAAATAAACAGTCCCTAATATTGTTGAAAAAATAAATCCAGCCTTCTCTCACATTCTTGAAAAGAAATAATATGGCTGTGAGTCCAACTGGAGGAAAAAAATAATCTGGCTCCCTCTTCAGTCTTTGATAAAATTTAATGTAGATCGACTCCATCAGCCACTGGATTCAACATGGAAATGTTTAACCACAATCTGGCTACATCCACAACTTCTGCTCAGTTTGTCGAAATCTCCAGTTGAAATGAGTTTAGAAGACAGTGATAGTATTCATGGATGTAATAAATGTGATGTACATAGATCATGGTAGTAATAAATGTGGTATACATTAGTCATGGTAATTATAAATGTGATAAATGTGGTATACACTAGCAGTGGTGGTAGTAAATGGGTTGTATAAAGTTGTAATGGTAGTAATTTGGTATACATTGGTCATGGTAGTAATGGATCTGATATTCATATAAAGTCATGGTTATAATTAATGTGGTATACATAAGTCATGGTTGTAATAAGGCCATTATATTTTGATAATTTGTTTTACGAACCCTCCTGCGACAAAACGAAATTATGTATTTATTTTTTCCGTAGGGAATTTGATAGTTTTTTGTTTTTTTTTACCTTCTCCCAGATTTTAATAGAACGTATATTTCATTCTCTTGATTTCAATTAAACTATGCTTTACCAAACTTTTATTTTCATTTTTTTCCCTTTCCTCCTACAGCAATTCTCTGTGTTGATGGTTTGTTAAACAAATAATAAAAAAATGGCCTATTAAAATGTGATATACAGTGGTCATGGTTGTATGTTAATATTGCAATCCTGCGAGGGTGACAGTGAATATTTGTCAACCTTCTGAGGCTATTTTTTATTTTATTATACTGTAAATATGTTTGGAAAAGATATTTGGTTCAGCTAAATATTCCTTTGAAATAAAACATGAGAAAACATTGTTACTTCTTTCTGTTAAAAATCAATATTCTCATGCAGCACCTCGAAAATAAATTTCTGCTGATGGTTCTTTGTGTTCTTTCGGAATCTTCAGCTGTGAACTCATGAGTAAACTTTTCAAATCAGAAAGTTGTGCAAACTGTGTTTATAGTAAATGTTCACTGATTTTCATTTGCGCATGTATACATACACTGTTCAGCATAGGACATCCCAATACACATAAACTTGCTTTGACTCACAATCATAAGACATTACAAATTATACTGGGGTGACATTACAAAAAAAAAGTATTATTCAGTGACTCACTCCATGGAGACATTACAAGCGATAGGAGATATTACAAAAATGGGAGAATAACAGTCTATGGAAATTTAACATGGGTGTTTGACATGAGGTATGTTATGAATAAATATGGTATTAGTGGTTATAGTAGAAATAAATGCAGTATGCGTAGCTCATGGTTGTAATACGTGGGGTATTCAGTGGTTATGGTAATAATACATGTGGTATTTAGTCTTAATAGTCATGGTAGTATTAAATGTGATATACAGTGGTCATGGTAGTAATACTTGTGATATACAGTGGTCATGGTTGTAGAAAATATGGTAAAGAGTAGCCATGATAGTTATACATGTGATGTACTCTGGACATGTTAGTAATGAATGTGGTATGCAGTGGTAGTATTACAATACAATGGTTCTGGTACTTGTGCGATGGACTTTGTGAATATCACCAACAAGTAAGTGGACTTAAGAAGCAGCTTCAGCCACATGCAATGTCAAGTTACAGACAAAGCTATGCGTTATATGCCAGTGTTAATAAGAATGGTATGGAACATGGTAGTTATTTCCCAGTACAAGATAATCTCCTACACCACCAAACAAAACATCCAATCAATACATAATTTAGAAGAGCAATAGAGGGCTCACAAAAAAAGCAGACAAGGACTAGAGAACTAAAGATTAAAACCAGCGCATGAAGTTCTATCCACCAAATATGGAAAGATCCATATAAAACAAGAGTTGTTGAATGGACGGCATGCTCCACTATTCAGAGTCAATTTTAAACAAGGCCACTGAAACTGCTGTCTCTGCAACCATGGTGCCAGTTCATTCACACTGTCAAGTCTTAATTGTGACAGTTAGGTAGTGTTGAGATGAGGGTGTAGAGGGTGCGGGTAGGAGGTGGTCAGTAAGGATATATGCCAAATATCACAGCAAGACCTTCAATACCCCAGAAAGAATATGAACTTGAAGAGGGTGGGGAGGGGACGTGAAGTGTTACTGAAAAGGAAAAACCAGAAATAATACAATATTTTTATTAGGAGGAGTCTAAGGTGGAGAGTGACTGTGTTGGGTGAAGTAGGGGGTGGGGAAGGGTTGGAAGAGAACGGGATGCAGACATAGTAACTGAAGAGAAACCAAATATAATAGAACAAATAGTTGTCTATTTATCTGGGGTGATGGTGGGGTTTATGGGGCTAATGAAATTTACAGGCTTGCCATTGTTATTTGATGTATGCAGAGAGTTTCATTGAAATATATGAAACTGCTTAAAAAAACTGTAACTGAAAATCTAAGTTGAAAAAAACAACATCTGGCTAAAATGAAATAAAAAGTTATGAAACATGTGTATATAAGTGACCTTGATGACTCCGATGACACTTGTCAAGCTCCTTTGACAGAGATACCGGTATATGGCTAGTGGGTATTGAAATAAATGGAATTGCCAACAAGTAAAATAAAAGAAATTCTAAATCGAAAAGGGGCTACACCTTTTCTAAAATACAGAACATATTTATCCAGAAAAGGGGCCATAATTTTGCTAAAATGCAATACAGAGTTATGGAGCATGTGTCTACTAGCATCCGCACTTACATCATAGGGTCCACAGCCTGTCCGGTCATCGCACAATTGAAGAGGAAAGCATAGTGGCGAACTGTAAATGTTTGGTGGTCCACCACCATGCATGCAGTGCGTTGCAAAATGATAGGGTCATAACCTCTTTTGATTAACCTTTTAACAAGTTTAACAAAGATAATGTGGAAGTGAGCATGACCAAGGATCTTACGAAGTTTGCAAATCACGTTACCATAGAAGTCAGGTTGTGATAGTCCTTGTCGCAGAATAGTTTTTAAATTACTTTACATTTGGAAAGAAGATCAGTGTTACGTCATAAATTTGCAAAAGTTTTACGAAGTTTACGGTAACGGTGGCGCTGATTGAGTAGCTTTTTAGTTATACAAAGATTACGAATATTAAAGTCCTCAACTCGAGTACAAGCTCTAGAAAAACGAATAAGTTGAGACACATAGACCCCATAAGAAGTTGTTTGGTGAACATCTCCATCTAAATGTGAATAATTAACATGAATAAACCATAAAATATCTGGTTAAAATGGTTTGGAACAGAATTTATTTCGAGATTTTCTACATTTCCAACAGTTTAGTGAAATTAACGATTAAAATATATATACAATCTCATTAAAATCAAATCCCTCATTACGCTTTGATACTCTCCGCTATAGGCCGTGGTAGTGCAGAGTATCGTAGCGTGATAAAGGGTCCGATTTTAATGAGATTGCATATATATTTCAAGTCAAATCACCACTGTTGTTTTTTGGTGTTATTTAGAACTTTAGAGTGTATCAACACTCAACAATCATGAAAGTGTGAACATTCAGCGGCAAGATTAGTATTGAACAATTTAATCACTGATAACAAATACTGACCAAAGAATTGAAGGACTTAAAGGTTAACTTTTGAGCGTCTTTTTAACATGTATTCTGTGATAGATACATGTTATATACATTGTGTTCAAATATAGCACTTATTGATTGTCCAGTTTTTTCACAGTAGTCAATAAAACACCATAGCTCACACGCTTCTAGTTTCGCTCTAATTGAATTGAATTGAACTGAATGTTGTTTAACAGCTCATTAACACAGTATAAGTTATTTAGAGCCGCCCCAGAGAGAGGGGAAGGATACATAGGAATCCGGGAACCGTGCCCTACTCTTATTATCGAATAGATTCCTATGGTTCTTTAACGTGCTCGAGGATAGACCGATACACGGGACAGCCCGGTTTACGTCCCCATCCGACGGACGAGGCTAAGGGAAAGTCTCTTGTCCAAGAACACAACGACGAAACTCAGTGGCACAGGGAGGATTGAACCCGGGACCTCCGGTTACAAATCCGCCGCGCTACCGACTGCGCCTGACAGAGGTATGTAAGACATTAACTCTTTAATTAAGTTATCATGTGAACCTGCATATGTGTCCAGTCCATAGATACAGGATGACATAAAAGTCTTAAAATTGGGAAGTATTTATGTTGCTTCCAGCCAAAGAACAAAACCCTTGCTATAGTTTTAAAATCATATACTTTGAAGTCATTCCGCAAAAAGGTGACCTTATATTCCTTTCCCATCGTGCATTGCTCATAGAACGACTTCGAGAATTCGACTAAGGCATGTCTAACTACACCTCCATTATCCTCAGCAAATTACTTTTCCCCATTTGGCAAGACCATTTCAACGGTAAACATTAAATAATAATTTCTGGATGCACACTGTGTTTTCACTCATTAAACACGTGTCCTCTGTGCAGTTTCAATGTGTGTTGCTGGAAGGTGGGCTTCTCTTCCTCTAGTAATGTCAGAAATGAGTTCTGTCCAAGTATCCAAGTCTGTATTTGTGTCTGCTAATTTTTGTGATCTGTGGTGTTTATCCCACTGCATCCAATGACATTGGTAATTCTGGTAGATAATAGGTCAGTCAATGTCTCACCATCCGAGACTGCTGCATAAACATTACATGTTTTGGTAATTTCGTGTTTGCCGGTTGCAATACAGGCTGTGCTGGATGTGCCGTTGTCTCAATTGCAGTGGCCATTACTGCTTGTAATTCTCTCGTGATATCCCCGTTACGTCCATTGATATTTTTACTTAGTGCCATTTTTTCAATATCTGGTGATGTAAGGCCATTATCGTCAGAAGAGACTGTTATCAATCATATCATTGAGAATGTACCAGCAGGGCTTAATTAAAGGTTCTGCTTGTAATTATCTCGTGATTTTCTCGCTACGTCCACTGACGTTTTCTTTCATTCCCCCCTTTCCAATATCTGGTGATGTAAGGCCGTTATCGTCAGAAGAGACTGATATCAATCGTTTCATGGAGAATGTACCAACAGGGCTTGTACCAACCCTGTCTTCACCACCCTTTCTGTTGTTTTTTGTCTCTTTCATTGTACGATGCCATTGCGTTCGGACGCTGTGGTTTCTATAGGACCCTATATATCATTTTGAAGTTTCTGCTTGTACATTCACCGCTAAGTCCACTGACATTTTCACTAATTTCTCTTTTTTCAGTATCTGGTGATGTAAGGCCGTTATCGTCCGAAGAGACTGATATCACTGAGGATGTACTAGCAGTGCTCGAAATTTCCTCAACATCATTCATAACACCATTTTCATACCTAAGTATTAAAAACGGAGGTTCTGGAGCTTGATTATTTCATTGGTTTGATCAATTGTAATGTCTTTATTTGAATGTAAACCTTGATAGTCCATAATATTAAATTCAAAGTATTTTGCACGTCCAACACTTGGTCATCCGGACAAAGATGTTACGGCTTTCCTTCGTCTGCCTTCTAGACATGTTTTGATAAAAGGTCATCCTTGTCCCACCTCCACATTTCGTCCTTATCTGATGATAGCATTGCTTGATACAGTCATACATCATCAGACAAATCCCAACTTGTTTCACTGTCTTCTTTGGATTTCTAGGCCGGAGACTCTGAAAGTTACTTTCCGGCTCAGCTTTTAGCTTTTTTCTGAATCTTTCAAGTAGACTTGCTTCCTGTCGAATGCAGAGCCTTTGGTCTTTTATTTGCTGCGAAACCCCCTCAGGGAGAGTCTGCATTTGTACTTGAGTAATTATTGTTTTGGTTGGTCGTCAGACATCACATTTCCCCTCAGACATCAATCTAAAAAAGGTTAAAAGGATCACAAAATAATATATGTCAATTAAATGTTAAAGAAAATAACGCGCCAAATAATGGCCAAAGTAGACTACAAACCCTTTTATCAAACTCTATCCATGTGTTATTGTCAGATAATAATGAATATGCCTATTAAAAGTATAGGGTTATTCACGGGTTTTTAAATTGAAAATGCGTAAAATGATAAAGACCAGTAGGGTTTATGCCATGGTCTTATGTCGGTCGTCCGTCCGTCGTCCGCACGTCCGTCTGTCGTCCGTCGTCCGTTAACTTTTTGATGTCAACACTCTAGCACCTTCATTTTTCATCATTTTTACCAAACTTTACTAGATTATTACAGCTATCGAATCGTTTCATTACCGAGTTTTACCGTTTATCTACCGTTTCAAACCAGTTTGTCGTTCGTTTATCGTTTAAAAACGGAAAACGACTAAAAACGGGTTTGCAAACGCTTAAAGTGCGCATGCTCAGAGTTTTTCCGTTTCCAAACGCTCTGAAACGGGCGTTTCCAAACGCGCGTAGTGCGCATGCGCATAGTTTCCAAACGCGCGTAGAGCGCATGCGCAGAGTTTGCAAACGCGTTTTTGAGTTTTTACCTTTTTTGCGTTTGACCAATTAAAAAAAGGACAGTATAATTAGACAATTCTCTTCTACGATCGTTGGTTTAAGAGTGATTGATTAATGCAGCAAATGAAACAAACATTTATATCAATTAGAAACAAAAGTTGATGCTTAATAATTATGTTAATTCCTACGTGCAAACCCCATGCATTCGCCCATCATTTATTTTCATGCCACCATCGAGTCAATATATGCTTAACTAAATCTGGGTCAAAAATGACATATAGAGCCCAGACTAGATGCATCGTTTAATTAGCCGTGTTTTGGATTTTATTGCCAAAAACACCCGACGTCGACAATCATTAATTGTTTAATCCATAGTTCGCGTAGTGTGTACAAGTGCACTGCGATTGAATTAGAGTCATCAGTTATTAGATATTTTCACATTATACATACTGGAAGTATGAAAAAAAATATTTCAAATTAATCAGTGCTGTAAAATTTAGTTTGTAAATAAATGGAATATACTCAGTTTACCTAATACGTGAGAGAGAGCCATACTGGAAATAAGGCAAAACCCGAAAAATGGACAAAATAATGAGTGAATGAATGAATGAATGAATGCTGTTTTACGGCACGTCGACACATAAATAGTTCACACTGCGCGCAAAAACTGATGAAAGATGAATGAAAGAAACAGTTATCAAAAATAATGTAAATGTATAAAGATAAAACCATTTACAACAAGGGATAACACGGTAAAAGTAGTAACTATCCATAATTATGCAGGACAACAAATGCCCACTTGAGATCCGAGATTTAAATGATAAATTGTTAAAGGTGTTGATGCACTATTTTCAAACACAGTTTATCTTAAAGGGCTCTGAAAAACTTGAAAAAAGCTGAAAGAATTATCAAAATGCCATAAAAAATAAAGGAGATATGACCTATTCAAAATTTGCAAAGAACATAAATGGAGGCGGCCATCTTTGAACGATGACGTCATCGCGCCGTTTTACCATATATGGCAAATTGATAAAATGTCTTTTAAAGCAAAGAAAATCACTGCAAATGAAAAATAATACTAAAATGTATGCATTTTACATCTGTATATTTATTTTTAATCAATTTGCAGTTGTTTTTTTGCTTTAAAATACATTTTGTCAATATGCCTTATATGGTAAAACGGCGCGATGACGCCATCGTTCAAAGATGGCCACCTCCATTTATGTTTTTTGCAAATTTTCAATAGGTCATATCTCCTTTATTTTTCATGGCATTTTGATAATTCTTTCAGCTTTTTTCAAGTTTTTCAGAGCCCTTTAAAATAAAACTGTGTTTAAAAATAGTGCATCAACCCCTTTAAAAGAGTGGATTATACGAATACAATTTAATTAATGTTGATATTTAAATTTATATTAATTACAAACAATAGTTGAGGCATAATTATGCTAATTCCTATTCCTATGTGCAAACCCCATGCATTCACCCACCATTTATATGCATGCCACCATCGAGTTAACATGTGCTTAACTAAATTCATCGTTTAATTAGCCTGGATTTTCGATATGCAACAACTGTGTTGCTGCCATAAGCACCCGACATCGACAATCACTAATTGTTTAATCTATAGTTCGCGTAGTGTGTACACGCACACTGCGATTTAATTAGAGACATCAGTAATTAGATATTTTCACAATATACATACCGGAAGAAGAATGCTTGAATTTTATATTAAACAGTGTTGTAAAAGAATCGCTTGCATTTTCATCCTCATGTAATAGTTATTTGCTATATATATATTACTCAACTGCTGATATAAAATGATCGATTTGCAGAATCACGTGACTTATACTTATGTTTGAAAAATTGTATTAATATATGCATAAAAGACGATGTACGTATGTACAAGTTAAATAAAATATATTTTCTGTTCTGTAAAAATAGTTTATAAATTCAGGGAATATACTCAGTTTACATAATAAATTGAAAACAGCATTAGCCATAATGGAAATAAGGGAAAACCCGGAAAAAGGAAAAACAGAACCTACGAGAAATACGAGATTTGAATATACAAAATATTAAAAGATTGTATTATACGAATACAATTTAATTAATATTAATGTTTAAATTAGTAAACATGGTAAATTTCCATTGTTAATAATAAAAAATAGGAGTCAAGTGTGACACAGAGGAAGATGGGAATAGCTGATTTGAAAAGCATTGCAGAATGTATAGATTTCTATATAATTTGAGAAATATAGTACTGAATATGTTCATTTACAAAGTGGCCTCGGTGGCTCAGTGGATAATGCATTGTGGTTCGGAGCTAACACCTCTGCCCCGCGTTTATCCGATACATATCATATTCATTCTTCATAATTTGTATTTTTTATTAGCTCCCTCTATCACTGTCCCAATATAACCACATCTGTTGTTTTAGCCCCATTATATGAAGAAGAAGAAATTTGTTTACAGAAGTGTCCGAGTCATGCGCTAGAATCCAGTAACGTGTTTGTGACCCGTGTGAAATTAAAAAATAAGATATATATTGCATGCATAGGGAATGCACTAATGATTCTAAAGGGACGCGGAGCAATCTTGAATAATTTTATTAAAATAAGTACCTCCGGTGTATCATTCAAGTATGATGTTCGTTTTAAAGGGACCCACGGCAATATTGAAGAGTTTGAAATGGGTGTCTCGATTTATATAACCAGAATCATGTTTACTTTTAACCTGGTTACATTTAAATCGGTACTATTTTAAGTATTCTCTTTTTCGTCTTACTTTACTATACGTTTAAATATATTATTGGTACAATACAATTTGCTTATTACTATTCTTATAACTAATATAAATGATTGAACAAATGTAAGTTATCCACCGGACGCCGTGAGTTTAAAAAAACAACAAGATTGCGATGTGTCCCTCTAACGTTGCTTGAATATATTTTTAAATTAAAGGTTATATCATCTCAGAGTTTTCAATATATTTTCGGTAAACTACCACGGGATAAATACTATATTGGTGCAATAATGTCAAATGTAGTAATATACAAAAACAAAATATGCAATAAACGAAGAAACACTAACGGGATGCCGCGAGTTTTAAAGAAATTCAGATTGTCTTTATCCCTTTAATATGAATCAAGCTGATTCAAATATTCATTACATTAAATTGCGCGTAATGAAACATTTTTTATAACAACGGTGTACATAGCTATTTTGTCCTATATTGTGAAACATAATTATGTTCCTGGTTCAATTTGAATACAATTATGCACTGTTACGAATGCACTGTTACAATTGCAAAAAAAAGTACACAGATTGGAAATAAAGCGTGAATAGCGGGTTAAATGCATGAATTCGCCGATATATACATCATAGTACAGAGTATGAACTTAAAATTCATTACTTTAAAACACACACGAACGAGAAGAAACAGTCACAAACGGCACTAATTTAATGGATCTTATAGAGGAAAGAAATTGACTGGACGCCGCGAATTTAAATAACGAAGATCAAGACTGCCGTGTTCTAAAACCTAAACTATAATGTTTCCAAATCTGCAGATATTGCCGTTATTGAGAGATATAAACAAAGTCATACAGTTACTTATAATAAGAAAAACGTAATAACTTAACTTTGAAGAACTCGATTTCCTGTGAAGTAATATTATTTAACTTTTACCGATTCCAATAAGAAAACAACGTTATCATACTTCATTGCAATGTGGTAAAATAGTTATATCTGGTTTACTTTTTTTATTCCTAATTAGTTCACAGACCTAATAGCTAATTAATAATATGTGCACACAATATATACAGAAAGTACAAGAACGGTAGTAAACTAACTTAATAATGTGTTTTACTCCTTATAGTTTTAAACTATTCAATAAATTAGTTTCTGAGAGTATCAAATACCAGATAGTTTTGGTCTGCTCGTATAGTTATTTTGACCAGTGCACGTTGTATTAACAATAAAAATAACATATACTGAAAATAAATTTCAGCCTGTTATAAAGTGCCTCTTTAATTATAAATTAAATCATTATTCGTCGCAAATCATAGTTGAAAATGTTATGTCGCCTGATAAAATTATATAATATAATAAAGTATGCATAATTAAAATTTAGGAGTGTACCATGCATTATTTAGTTCGTTAAATGTGACTGGCTGATTGAAATAAAAGGGAGTAACTGACTCTATGTCACAACATGTGATTGGCCAACATATAAGACGCTGAGAACCCCAACTGTGACTGTAATGATTAGTAATGGACGCTCCACGGACACTCGTAAATAACAGTTCAGGATACCAGTCCTCTGTTCTGTTCCTATATACATTGATACATTGATAGCATTGATTTGATAAATAAATATGACTGCACGACGAAGCTCGGTGACAGCGGGCACATTAGATAAAGCTTGCACTGTACAAAACGTAATTAAATAAATCATGTTAAAGATACACATTGTCCTAAATCAACAAATCCGCTGTTAATATGTTTTTAATTATTAAATATCATTATGAATACGATGTTTACTATGTTATTGCTGTATGCTTAGTGAAAATATTTTTTTAAACATAAAAATCGAAAAGGCGAACAGGCATTGCTAAAAAATCGAAAAAAATCTAAGGGGGAAAATCTTTCTCGTATAACTGAAGTGACGTCATTGGGAACAAAAAAATCCATCAGTACATAGGGATAGCACGAAAAAACAGTACAGCGTGTATGAAAATGTCGGAATTAAACTGTTTTTTCGAAAATCTGACAGTAAGTCACCGGCAACACCGCATATCTTGGTACATATACACTACTCAACTTTTATAATCGGTAACCCAGATTTTTGTAATTAACAGAAATATTAAAAGCTGGAAATGACCGAAACACATACCAATCTTTTATTAAGTTTATTAATAAAGTAATCCGAAGATTACATTGTTGATAAACTTAATAAAATATTGGTATGTGTTTCGGTGATTTCCAGTTTATAGTATTCGTGTTATTTCAAAAAACCTGGGTTACCGATTATAAAGGTTGAGTAATGTATATTTAGGGCGAAATTCAGTATGGACATGGTCTAATACTTGTTCATTAATACGAGCGTCAGATAATATGGACTTTACTTTTGCGGAAAAGTAGACATTGAAAAAATATATTTAGTACGTGTTTGTTTTTCAAATAATTGATAAAAAACACACACACAAAAAAAAAAAACATAATAAATAACACAGCATCTAATTTCTATAGTACCTGGGAGTATATATATATATGCCGTAAGTCCCCGCCACCTGGTGACCAAAACACTCGAGGAGTGGCACGTATTAAATTTGGATTTGCAGTATGACACGCTCGCCACGTGCCCCCAACTAACAATAAACCACACATCCACTAATCAGCTATTGCGTAGCCCTATTGAAGTACAGCCTAATTAGGGTACATACGTCGGTATATGACAAAAGCACGTACCATTTAGGTAAACACAATTTTATGACACATTTCCCGTTTATTGCAATTCCGTGACCGGTGCAAAACCGCCTTGGCGAGCCACGAACTGCACAAGACGGATATATGATACGGATATATGATGCGTGGGAAACTAGTTTATCGCGCACAAAAAGATAAACATACTATGATCTAAATATAGCAAAATGTATTATGAGCACGATATTATGTATTATGTACATGTAGAGATCGAAACAACAGACCTATTCTAATTCAACAGCTAAACAATCACGGCGTATGTAAAGATATATTCTACAATTTAGCATACGTATACCTGATGAAGTGCTAAGATATTGGAACAAAAACGTTAATGTTACCTCATTTATTAATTTGCATGTTTTTTTTAAATGCACGAATTATATCGTCCTTCCGCAACTTAAAGGAAGGACATCAGTCTTTGGAGGCAACACGTGCATTAATAAAATACAAAGCTATGAAATTACTAAATTATATTGTGAAATGGCTCTAAGATATAGATAGATCATTAGGCTTCCAATACTACAGCGCAATAATTACTAATTATAAATTACAGCAAGGCTTATTAGGCCATAGAGTAATCACCAGATTATAAATAGCCTTCACACGTGATCACCGCGGCGATACCGACACATGACGATACTTTGCAAGATGTTGCGGGTTTTTTTACCGCCAAGATTAAAATAGCTATCCCTAGCACGTAACCTTAGTTAGTCAATACCATATTTATGTCTTTTATTGTATGTGTTCGGTGTAATTTACTTTGGGCGTTTATGGCTCATTTACTTTATTTTTCTTATTTTAATAGCGAAATAATATATTTGAACAATTTTAAAAGAACTACTAATCCTGATTTAACCAAGTGAAAATCGATATTAGAGTATGGATAAGCGAGTGTTCTACACAATTTAAGTGTACCCATTACACATCAGTAAGCGGCGCTATAACAAAATACGGAAATATTTAAATGGTGTTTAATGGTTTGTCAACACATGCAATGTTATTTAGAGCCGTTCCAGAAGAAGGTTTGGGATACATACAAATCCGATAACTTGATTAATTCAGAATAATGAAGATATGCCTATGGTCCTTTAACGTGCTCGGGAACACTATAGATAGGTCCGTGAACGTCCCTATTCGACACACGAGGTTATGAAAAAGTGGCAAGTACGTATAGTTAACATCAAATTTCGCTATATATGAACATTTATAGTTCCAAGCACAATGCCTTACACTGAGCTACCGAGGAAGCTGTCTTATGAAGAATGAGTATCATTAAGCATTATTAGTTGCAAGCACAGTTTAATTACCTGACTCTATTTCGATGCGATTTCATTGAATGCGTTATACATATAAATAAACGTTTCAAAACAAATTCAGTTAAAATAAACTTATGAAACACAGCAACATGTAATGATACAGAAAGGCGGACAGCGCTTATATGTGTGTGTGTGTGTGCGTGTGTGTTTTGGATGGGGTGGAGTGGACGTGGGGTTTGTGGGTTGAGGAGGTGGGGTACGACGTGGCGTGGTGGGTCGGGAAAGGCTACCAATCTGTTTCGTTTCAAAAGAACTTTCACATGGTATAATCTTCTTTATTTTTCATTCCATTTTGATAATTATTCACCCGTTACTACACGTTTGTTAAACAGTCTGGTTGAATTTTTGCTTCTACATGACTAGTCGATAACAATAACTGTATATGTTTAATGTTGTATTTGACACTAATCAAGTTGATATATTTATTAAAGTAACATACATGTGACATGCTTGTTTTCTTTCATAACTTTAATGAAAAGTGTGGTCTAATTTGAGATAAATAATTCCGTTCATAATATAACAAAAAGCCGTAAAAATTAGTTCACAGTGTTCCCCATAATACATTTTATGATAGATACTTTATTGACTTAAACTATTACAGTTGTTCATCATTACAAAATGATAATTATAATATACACACACGTGACAGATATTAACATTGCAAATACAACAAAATAATCACAAGATTTTTGTTTTGTTTCATACATATTTAAACAATTAAAAACATACATATATTATGGTATGTCAATGATAAACGAGGATGTTCTAAAATAAGATATCTAGTGGTTTTTTGTGTGTTTTTTTAGTCTGTTAAAATGGATGTAGATAGCCTTAATACAAGTGCATCGGAAATGAATTTACTTAAACTAAGAATAATCTTTTTGTTTAATGACTGCAACAATTCTACAAATTTAAACATGCTTGGTCTAGTTGTGTAATATTTAGGAATATATTTGTTTCTAATGTTAGAGTAAGTAGTACAGATCAAAATAAAATGGTACTCGTCTTCAATAGCGTTTGTGTTACAAATTTCGCACACTCATTCGTTTCTCTCTATTCTACCTCTTGAGTATCTCCCTTTTCTATTCTTAAACAATGAGCGGATAATCTTATTCTTGTTATACAACTTCTTAATTGTTTGGAGCATAATGTTTCTAGATATGTTTCAAAATCAAAATTCTCTTTCACCACCTTATATAGCGTTAAAACTCTACTGCCTTTTATATCAGATCTCCATTTTTGCATGAAATTATCTATTAATCTTTGTTTAAATATTAAAGGAACTAGTTTAAAACTAACACTCATTGGATTATCCCAGACATTATTAAAACCGTTACTGTTTAGGATAAACCTTATATTAGTTAGCCAATTCTTCGCACCCTTATTACAGTTATATAACAAATGCTTATATATTGCTTTTAGTATAATGTTCTCTGTAGACAATAGTTTATACCAATATTTGATCATTTTTACATATCTATTTAAGTAAATAACGAATACATACTAAATATGGCGACTAAAGTGCACGTGTCGTCAATTGTCATTTCGGCTAATTGGTTTGTTGTATAGCAATTAATTAGTACACTTTCCATTATACATATACAATTGGTACGTCAAATCAGTGATTATCAGAATGAAAACATGAAAGACTGACAACGATCCTTGATTATGATTCAATTCAATTCAATTTTCAATTCAATTATTTTATTCAGCATAAACATCATACAATGTTCATCGTCTATTACAATGAGGCGGTTACATTACATTGAGAAGAGCATGTATAATACTATCATGGAGTAAAGCTACAAAAGAGCACTTACACCTAGTATTTTAAACAAACAATTTCAAATAGTATATAGCATAACTGATACAGAGGGGAAAATCATCAGAAAAAGAAAGAGAGAAAGAAAACAAAACAACTCTATACATATAATTTGTTTGTACAGTGGATACATTTCGGTCAAGCTTATTTACAACTCGTGCTATCAGTCCTCGCACTAGCGGTTTCACACAATCGCAATTCTTCGGAAAATAAGTCTAAGGCCAGTAGGCAAAAACTATGTGTTTCAGACAGATATTTGAATAATGGTTTACAATCATAATGAATATTACGTTAATCTCGATAATTCACGTTAATTTCTAGAGAAAAGTGTGGTCTTAGTTTATCGTTTATTTGCTCAGGTTATCGTTCAATAACGGGAGCGCAGACCTTCATTAAACTAATCGTAACATTTGAAGTTATTGATAAGTTATAATATTGTTGTTTCTTATACGTTTATTTTTCTTATTTTTTATTTTTTGGTTTTAATTAAAAAAAATACATATACGTTTATACATGTATACATATATGTTTAGGCTTCCCTTAGAAACATGTTAATATCCTTTAGTAGCTATATGTTTGCATGCTTTTTCCTCTTTGTTCGTGTGATTATTTTGTATGTGTTCATTTGTAATTCTCCGCATGAGGCGGATTATATTTATCAAATAGTTATCTGAATTCAAAATCCCATTTTTGAAGTTTGTAAATTATTAAAAAACAGCATTATGAATGTGAAACTTCAAAACGATGTGTTATAAAAGTAATAACACTTTATGACATAATACTTTATTACATGCAATTAGTAAAAGTAAACAGTATGTGACGCTTTGAAAGATGCGTGTACTTTGCACAGCTGCATGTTGGATCCGCCGAATGACATTTTCATAATATGTCGATTCGTTAAATTGTTTTGTGTATTTGTATTTATCATACGTTTAAAGTTGATTTGTTATAATTAGTTTGTATCGCTATACCCATGATGTGTAAGCACAATAAAAGACGTATATATAAATAGGGTTCTCTATGACGTCCCAAATATAAAGTATGTTTGACACTTTAAACATTACGTTTGATTTGCACTAAATGTATTTTAAGAACCGAATCGTGATCAATATAATCATGTATAATTGTTTAACACTTTATATTTAATGCGTATAGTCAACTCCGCTGTTCAGCGTGTCAGTTATTATGAATATACAATTAACACATAGTACACACACACACACGCAGTAAGCGTGTCATTCATTTCATGCGCCGCGGCTGTTTATTCAATCCTCTTAGTGTTAATCCCATAACGCAAATAAATATACATGTATCATCTAGCTATGTAACTCATTCTTTATACAACACCATGTATAGCTTAACAAAGTATCGCCATTAATATAAAATAATATTCGTCTGCTACGAAATAATTATATAAATTTATTTAGCGCAACGGAATGATTTAGTGGTTAAATGATCTGCATTCTCATTGGTCAAACGGAAAAACGCAGAAACCCGTTTTTTACCGTTTGCTCAGTCACCGTTTACAGTTTAGGCGTTTCGCATTCTGATTGGCCGAACTAAATATCAGCAACCTGATTGGCTAAACTTACAAACGCAAAAACTCGAAATGAGACAAACCCGTT
Organism: Cyrtodaria siliqua; assembly: GCA_037043455.1. Classification (NCBI taxonomy): domain Eukaryota; kingdom Metazoa; phylum Mollusca; class Bivalvia; order Adapedonta; family Hiatellidae; genus Cyrtodaria; species Cyrtodaria siliqua. The sequence goes on from JAWPHD010000948.1 coordinate 288,846, forward strand.
TCCAGCCGAAAAAAACGTTGGAAACGTTTTTCTTCAATTTTCATTGGTTGATCTGCAGAAACCCAGTTAAACGCGTTTGTTTTGTGCCGCGTTTTGAGTTCGTTTTGCTATCGTTTCAAACTAGTTTGTGCTCGGTAATAAAACGGTTCTATAGCTGTAATATCTATAAAAAGACCGGATGAGTTCGAAAATCAGCCAGATCGGACCAGTAACACCGGAGTTATGGCCTTGAATTAACGAAAATTGCTATATTGTGTCTTGTCAACACCCTCGGGCCTCCATTTTTCATTCGATCTTTATCAAACCTTACCAGATTATTTATATCAATGACAGCTCAGACAAGTTTGAAAACCAGTCAGATCGGACGAGTAACGCCGGAGTTATTGCCCTTAAACTAACGAGATTTGCTATGTTTTGTCTTGTCAACACTCTAGGGCCTCCACTTTTCATTTGATCTTTACCAAACTTTACCAGATTATTAATAGTAATGAAAGCTCGGAGGAGTTTGAAAACCAGCCAGATCGGACTAGTAACACCGGAGTTATTGCCCTTGAATTAACGAAAATTGCAATGTTGTCTTGTCAACACTCTAACGGTCCATTTTTCATTTGATCTTTACCAAGCTTTACCAGATTATTAATATTTATGAGCGCTGGGATAAGTTTAAAAACAAGCCAGATCGGACCAGCAATTTTTTTAGGTATCGCATTTTTTGTTGAACCCGTTTACGGATCTCGACTTAGAGATCAAAATGTCATCCAGGAGTATGTGTGTCAGTTCGTCCGTTCGTTCGTTAGTCCGTGCGTCCGATTTCCATTTCTTAATATCTTCTTCGTTAAATGCAGAATTTTCACCAAACTCCACCAACATGTTCAATATATTGATCCAACATCACATGCACAATGTCGCGTTACTGTGACCTACTTTCGACGAAATATATGTCATGTACGATCTCCGCTACGACATGTGTATCTGTTTTCTTTCTTGCAGGATTTTCACCGAACTTCACCAGGATGTTCCTAATATATACCTTACTTCAAATGCAAAATTTTGGATTGCTGTGACCTACTTTCGACAAAAGTTAGGTCATGTCTGGTCTCCGCTACGACATGCATACCTTGCTTTTTTCTCGCAGGATTTTCACCAAACTTCACCAGAATGTTCCTTATATGCATCTAACATCATGTGCAGAATTTCTGGTCGCTGTGACCTACCTTCCACAAAATATATCATGTATGGTCTCAGCAACGACATGCTTATCTTGCTTCTTTCTTCCAGAATTTTCACCGAACTTCATATATGCATCTAACTTCATGTGCAAAAGTGCAGGTCACTGTGACATACTTTGATAAAATATAGGTCACCTCCAGTCTCTGCTGCGAAATACGTATCTTGCTTTTTCTAGCAGGATTTTTACCAAACCTCAAACCTCACCAGAATGTTCCTTATTTGCATCTAACATCATGTGCAAAATGTTGGGGGGCTGTGACGAAATATAGGTCACGTTTAGTCTCCGCTACAACATGCATCCCCCAATGTTAATGACATTAGTTTAATATGTTTTGGGATTTACATTGGTGTTGGTCAAATAAAATATCTGGACCTTTATAATAGGGCCTTTTAGTTTAAGTACTGATGGGAATTTTAGGATGACAACCTTAGATATAAAAGCCATTTTGGCCACTAGAGCGTTCGCAGGCCCTCTTGGGCCTCTTGTTTGTTGGAAACATGGATGAGTTGGTCTTGATTGTCGCTGATGTCATTGGAATGTCAGTGTTGTCTCTGATGCCATTGGAATATCATTGTTGTCGCTGATGTCATTGGAATGCCATTGTTGTCTCTGATGCCATTAGAATATCATTGTTGTCTCTGATTTCATTGGAATATCATTGTTGTCGCTGATGTCATTTGAATATCATTGTTGTCTCTGATGCCATTGGAATATCATTGTTGTCGCTGATGTCATTGGAATGTCATTTTTGTCTCTGATGCCATTGGAATGTCACTGTTGTCTCTGATGTCATTGGAATGTCATTGTTGTCTCTGATGCCATTTGAATGTCATTGTTGTCTCTGATGTCATTGGAATGTCATTGATGTCTCTGATGCCATTTGTTACTGAATAATAATCTTTGTTACTGAAGAATCACAAAAGAGGAAGTTGCATTTTAGAGAGCGAAAAGGGGTAGGGGGAAAGTTTATAATGGTCATGGTTGTCAACTGGCATTTGATTTTTAAGAATGTTCTTCTTTTTTTATTGGTGGCGGCGGGTGGTCAATGCTATGATGCAAGTGATATTAGTTGACAATTATTTTATTTTTTTCGATTGGCACGATTTTGATGTGTGTGTGTGTGTGCGTGTGTGTGTGTGTGTGTGTGTGTGGATTTAACGGTTTTTAAAAGGATTTGCATTTGCTTTTTAAGAGAATTTTTTTTATGGCAGGGTCGGAATTCATGTGGGGTGTATGGGTATTGGTTTCTCAACTGGCATTTTTGTTTTAAGAAGGCAAGTACCATATGATACGTATTTGCTCTTGACACTAGCCGTATTTGCCTAACTGAACGGGAATGTTTATGCATATATACTTGTATATAAATATGTTGGGTTTTTTAATATACTTTATCAGATGGGTGAAATAAAGGGTAAAACTTGTCATATCGCGTAAATTAACGAATGTTCATCTCGATCCTTTTACAGGAGTGATACGAAAGTTAGTCGTCTGCGTTTCATTTGTTACTTTCATCCACACACCTAATAACAAAAGTATTCAATCCTGTTTTCACGCCAGATTATTGACTATATAATCACTATCCCTGGATGAAATAACCACTTATTAATAACATTATTTTTTCCTCCCTGGAAAACGGCGTAGTGAGTGAGCTGAAGTGGACATTTCAACAAAGCTGAAGTATAAGATAAATAGAATAAAAAATGTGTATTTTCATATTACACCCTATATCAGGCCGTCGACTCATATCAGCCGTCGAGCTAAAGCTCTCGGGCTGACATGAGGGCTGACATGGCGTCTCAGGCCTGATATAGGTGCAATATGAAAATACCCATTTATTATTCTCTATATATTAAACATATGCATGCACTTCGTATTTTATTGTGCTTTAGATTTGTGATTTAATTAACGAGGAATTCTCACAATAGGTTATTGCACTTAATCTATGCTTTCAATAAACAGTGAATAAATATTTAATCCGTTTTCAAAACATCTCATCTTTATCAATTTTAATGAGAAGGTCGTTTCGATTGTAATAAAAAGCACCGCGATATTTGAAATGTGTGCTTTAAATAACAATAAATTGTTATTCATATTATTCAGATAGACATTAATAATAATTGTTTGGAGTGTTGTTTTATATCATTACGTGTTTATTAATTTTCATGTTTAATAAACAAGTTATGTTATTATTCTAAGCTCTTATAGTATTCTAAGCTCTTAATCTTGATTTTATTTTGTCATATTATAGTATGGGCTGAAATGTAATTTGTATTTTTTTTTAAACAAAAAGATATCAATTCAAATACATGAACGCCAATTTTGATATCGGATATTGTTTTGTATAAATGGATGCAATGATTACTTTACTGTATACATAAAATGGTTATTTACGGGAAAAAAATAACTTCATTTATTGGTACCAAAAATCATGTTGCAAACCAAGCTACAAGAGCAATGTTTAGTTTGTTAAAACGAGCAAAACACTAACTTTTACCAACTGATATGCAGATTGATCTTTTTAACAAACTTATAAAACCTATACTTTTGTATGGCTGTGAGATATGGTGTTTCGGTAATCTAGATGTTATAGAAAGAGTACAACTTAAGTTCTTGAAATATATATTAAATATGAAAAGTTGCAAGCCAAATTGTATGCTTTATGAGGAAACTGGTGTTTACCCTATTAAATGGGATGTATATCTTTCTGGACAAAACTAACAGATATCGAATCAAACAACTTATCTACACATATGTATGGTTTACTGTAGAGTCATTACATGTTAAGCCCAAACGCCGGTTCTCATGTGAAATTCCAATAGATAAAAAATATTAAACACATCTTAATTGAGTGTTGGTTCAGTCGAATCTGGAACACACAATAATACACAAATTCTAAATGGCTCATAGCCGCATGTTAACAGAAACGTAAAGATTTATTTATAAATTCATGGTACGAAACATTACAAAATTCTAGTAGTGCTTATAATTATAGAATATTTAAAACGTCCTTTCGGTTCGAAAATTACCTTTTGTCGATATCAGAAAAACAAGGCAACATGTCGGACAAGAAACAGCAAGTTACCAGTTGAAACTGGTCGATGGCATAACATTCCTTTCAATAAAAGAGTGTGTCCTCTAGGCTCCTCAGAAATATGAGACGAATTTCATTATCTTTTCAATTGCAATTGCTTCAAAGAAATACGAAAACAGTATCTAAAACCATCTTATTATGCAAGACCAAATGTTTATAAGTATGAACAATTAATGAATAGTAAAAACATTATTATTTTAAGAAACCTGAGTATCTTTATTGCCCAGATTTTACTTAAAGTAGCTTAACTCTCCCTTTAATTCAGCGAAACAAAAAGTTTAAAGATGATATTGCATCATATAATATGTATTAGTTGGCGCGTGTGACTATATGTTAATAAATTGTACAGCTCTCGCCGTCAAAGCGTACACCATCACCATTTTTATTTAAAAGTGCGTATGTTAATAAGTAGCGATTACGAAGTGAAGGTCAATGTCTTTGACGACGAACTGCATAATTATGTTTTGTAACATGCACATATAATGTTCATATGCATTCCTACTGAAGAAATATAAAAAGATCGGACAGGGAAAGTAGCATTCGAGGAGGTCAGTCAACCACAAAACACAGAAACAAACACACAAACAGACACACAGGATGGGCAGGTTCTTGGTCTGAATATTGGGGGTCGTAAAGGGAGCCATTGGTGGCGAGAGTGACGATACCCCCAAATTCAGTTATGAGACTGAAATGCAGTTTAAGCGCAGACATGCCGGACTATGTGGCTGAGGGAACCCGGGGACCAAAGACATTGATCCCTAGGGTAGTGAGGGCCAGCGGGTCACAACCCATAGAATGTACATGTATTTTGAACCCCACAGATAGCTACTGTGTGTTCAAGAAAGGGCAACAGGTCGGCACGGCCTATCTGGTTTGCAACTTTTGTGATGATATTGGGGAGGGGGAGAGAGTACCGGAAGTGAGATGGAGTACATCCCATGGAGAGGGCCTCGAGGCTGATGAGGTGGAAGTGCCAGACCATCTCAAACAGGTCTTTGAGGACTCTCAGGCGTATTTGTCGGTGGACCAAAGCAAACAATTAGCTAAGGTGCTGATATAATACCAAGATGCGTTTGCACAGAGTGAGTTCGATCTTGGTCAATTCGTTGACATTGAACACAGCATCGACACAGGCGATGCTCGGCCAATAAAGCAGCGAATGCGCAGGACACCAGCTTGCTTCGCAGAGGAGGAGGAGGCACAAGAAAATGCTAGATTTCGGAGTGATCCAAGAGTCAACGTCTAATTGGGCTTCTGTACCCGTGCTCATACGCAAACGTGATGGTACCGTGCGTTGGTGCATCGATTACCGGGCACTCAACAACGTGACCATCAAGGATGTGTTCCCTCTCCCACTGGAGGAGGATTGCCTGGATACGTTGGCGGGGAGCGTTTGGTTCTCAAAGCTTGACGCCAACTCTGCTTATTGGCAGGTTAAACTGAAAGAGGAAGACAGGGAAAAAACGGCTTTCACAACCAAATACGGCCTCTTTGAGCACGTGAAAATGGGCTTCGGTTTATGTAACGCCCCAGCCATGTTTGCACGTGTCATGAACCTGGTGCTCAGAAGTTTGAATTGGAAAATAGTATTGGCCTTCCTGGACGACATCCTGGTATTGGGTAGTGGTTTCGACGATCACTTGGGGAACGTGACCGAAGCCTTGGCTAGGTGTAGACAGTATGGCTTAAAATTGAAGCCTAAAAAATGTGTATTCTTCCAGAGGGAGGTGGAGTTTCTGGATAGAATAGTGGGCAGTAACAGTCTAGTCATGGCTGACAAGGATATAAAGGTGGTACGAGAGTGGCCTACCCCCACATGCTCCAAAGATGTTAAGCGCTTCATGGGGTTGGCCAACTACCTCCGGTTGTTTGTCAAGGACTTCTCCAAATTGGCCGATCCACTTTATAGTGGGGTGGGGAAGAATAAGTTAAAATGGGACGGGGAGCAGCAGACCGCGTTTGATGCCCTGAGAAGGATTCTTACGGCTCCGCCGGTGCTGGCCCTACCCAATCAGACGATATATATAGCTATCGGGGCGGAGCTTACAATGGTGAGGAGAAGGTTATCGCATATGGGAGCTATGCGAAAGGACCTGTTGGCGGTTGTTAGGTTCACCAGGCAGTATCGGTACTACCTGTTGGGACGGCCTTTTGTGGTTAGGACGGACCACTCAAGCTTGACTTGGTTGTTAAGGTTTAAGGAACCCCAGGGGCAGTTGGCGCGATGGATGGAAGAGTTGTCTCAGTACAACATGATCCTGAAGCACCGGGCTGGCAAGAAACACGGAAATGCGAATGCACTGTCTCGGATACCAATGGTACCGGGATATTGCAACGCGTTTATGGCCGGAGTTGAGCTAGGGGATCTGCCATGTGGGGGTTGTGAATACTGCACCAGGGCGGACAGGAACTGGGGGTGTTTCATCCGAGATGTGGATGAAGCGGTTTCGTTGACGGCGTCTGAAGCGCAGGGAGTTGCAGGGGTGCACCAAGGGGTCGCGGGCGACCACCAAGGTGGGAAGGTCAACTACTGTGCGGTGACGGGATGTCAGCGAAAAGGTTCCTGGGATGCGGAATTGATCACTCCGCGGGATCCGCAAGGGTTGCAGGGAAGCGTGGCTCTTAACCAGAGCAGCTGTAAATGTAAGCTGGAAGTCAGGTTTGGAGGGTCGAGGGGTCCACAAGGGCCGGTAGGAGAACCGGAAGTGGCGGTTCGGGATGAACCGGGGCCTGGGGGTCGCGACCTGGAGGTAGGGTCGGCTGGAGAAGACCCGGGTGAGCCCTGGGAAACAGGTGAACCCATTGAATGGGGATTCGAGCAGATAAAGGATGATTCGCGGACTTCCTGGGGGACAGGGGGAGGTCCGGAGGTCTCGCGACTAGAAGTGACCAAGGAGGGCGATGACCTCATTATCCGGACTTGCAGTGTCGTCTGGGAGGTAATAGTGGGCACAGTTGAGTGACGGGCGTGTTGGGGATTTCCACTTCAGCACGTGCAAGAGGCTCAAGCCAGAGACCTCAATTTGGAAATAATATTAGCCTGGGTCAAGGCAGCTGAAGAGCCGTCGGAGGGGGTACTCTTCTTGGCGAGCCCAGCGGCCAAATCTTATTGGTTAAATAAGGAACTGTTTGTCCTGATCGATGGGGTGCTCTTTAAGCAGAGATAGGCTTCATATGCTAAAGATCTGGTGGTAATGCCCTCTGAATTGAAGGAGCAGGCAATAGAGTGGAATCACGATATTCCATCTGTGGGCCACCAGGAGGTGGCTAGAACCAAGGCCAAACTGAAGGGAAAATTATGTTGGTATGGCCTGGCGGAAGACGTGTTTAAGTATGGGACGTCCTGTAATGTGTGCAGCCAGAGTAAAAAGCTAGACCGGTCGGTGTGCTCTTACTGAATATCAGGCTGGAGCCCCTATGGAGCGGGTTTATATTGATTTTATGGGACCATTACCAAAAACACCCCGGGGGAATGAGAACATTCTGATGATGGTGGACCAATTCACCAAATGGGTGGAGTGCATCCCCCTGCCTTCGCAGACGGCAGAAGTCACCGTACGTGCTGTGGTGGACGGGTTCTTCTCTAGGTTCGGTTACCCTTTTCAGCTGTTTTCTGATCAGGGTCGTAACTTTGAGTCTAAACTGTTCACTGTCATGTGCGAGATTCTGCAGATCCATAAGGCAAGGACCACACCATATAGGCCATCAGCTAACGGGCAAGTGGAACGGTATAACCGAACCCTGATGGACGCGGTGCGTTGTTTTATTGGAAAGTCCCATAATCAGTGGGATCTGCACCTGCAGCAACTTGCGGGGGCCTTGCGGGCATCGGTGAACCGTAGCAATTGGTTTACAAGCTTATGCTGGGTAGGGAAGTGAACACTCCAGCGCTCTTGATGTTTCCGCAAGCGGGGATGCAGCCCACAGACACTGAGGGGTATGTAGCGGAACTGGCTACTGAGCTCCAGAAGACTCACACTACCGCCCGGGCAAGCTCAAAACCTCTTCAAAGAGGATGAAGCGGAATTATGACGTCCGTATTTTAGAACGTCTTAATGACAAAGGGGACGCGGTGTACCTCTTGGACACGACTCTAAAGGGAATATGTAAGAAATTAAGCCCGCCCTGGAAGGGCCCGGCGGTGATTGTAAAAAGATCTCGGCGTACCTCTATCGGGTTAAACTGAAAATGCGATATTTGTGGCCAATCATGATCGTCTCAAACATTATCGTGACCGGAAGTTGCCGGGTTGGTTAACCCAGTTGTTGGCTAACCCGGATGAAGGTGAGATTCAGGGGGCTGATGATGGCCAGCTGTATTGCTCGTGCCGCCAGCCGTGGCAAGGGAGATTCATTATACAGTGATATACATGTGATGAATGGTATCATGGTTCATGTATCAATGTAACTGCCACGGAGGCATTAAGCATTGACCGTTTCAAGTGCGTGCGTTGCAAATGGGGCTTGCCGGCTCATGAGTGACATGTAGTTTGTGTCTTTTCAGGTTGCCCAAAGGTGATCCTTGGAGGTTTGATGACTTCTTGGTTCAAGTTCGGCAAAGGGCCCGGGAGGAAAGGTTGTTGCCAGCATCCGGAATGGTTGGGAGGCTGATGCTAGCGGCTCGCTTCACCAGGGGAGAGCAGGAGAAAGCCCTGCTGGAGCAGGTACGGGTGGTCCGCCAAACGGGTAACTCCCGTTGGCTGTTGACCGTGGCGCGGGAGGCGGATCAGCTGCAAGTCGCGGAGATTGTTTGGATCCGGGCCAATATCGCCCCAGTGGGAGTGGGACAACGCAGGAAAAGGGGGGAAAGTTCAGGGCCCAGCCGGGACATGCGCCTGGTGCAGCATCCTACTTTCCCCCCGAGTAGTTAGTGACGCTGCAACGGGGCGAAGTGGAACTCCACCTGAAGAGCAACGTTTTGTGTGTGGCTCAGGACCCAGCCGGGACTCATTCCTGTCGCAGGAGTCTAGCCCCTCACGAGTAGTGGACAAGGAACCTAGTCAAGGGGAGTCTCGCGGGGCGAAGGAGGTCCTCGGAAGTTTGGAACTGCTGAAGGGTGGTTCTTTGTCGTCGGGAGAAGAAGGGGGTGAGGCCGCACTGTTGGCTTTGGACCCTGACACCACCATCCCATGCGGGGTTGGCCCGGCATCAGTTGCCAAGCGGGAAGACAGAGAATAGGTCCGTTGACGAGTCGTCCCTAGTTGGTGGTGGGGACGCAGGGTCTAGCAGCCTAAAGGACAAGCCAGGAAAAGGCGAGGGGTTAGGAAGCCGAGGGCTCACCAAAGGAAACGAGGGAGGAGGCAGCGGAGGACATCCGGGAGAACCGTCCGAAGTCCCGGCGCCGCCCTCAAGGGCAGAGTGGGGTAGCAGGGAAGGACCACTGGGACATCCGGGGATCCGGGCGCCTGTTTCCCATGGAGCGACTGGACCGGCCCGGCCCTCAAGTATTATCGCTGCGGAGGCGATGCCCGATCCTCCTCGGATGCGCCATCCACTGGAGACCCAATATACCTTCCAGCAGATGTCCCGACCAGCATTGGGCCGGGGATTGACCGTTGATGGTTTTTCGGTACTGAGCGAGCTGAGGTCGGAAGTGGACTATAGCAGCCCGGGTAACCTCAGGGTCAGGTTGACCCAAGGGGAAACGGAAGTGAGTATGCTGGTAGAGGCTTGTGACTCCGGGACGGGTTTGGGGATGCAGAGCCGTGGGGCTCTGGCGGAGAGATTCTCTTCTGGGTCCCACACCTCTTTAGTCGGAACCCCGCAGGGTGATGCGTCGGTGACAGGCGCTACCTCTGTGTCCGCCCCGAGTTCAGTCCTCGCCGGGGGTGTTATTAAGTCCAACACGGAGAGGCGGAGGATTGAGCGCAAGCAGCTCAGGAAGGCGGCGTCGAAGCGGTGCACATTCGGGTGCGCCGGCCCGCTCGCTTATGAGAAATTACATGCCTTGCTGCGGCACCTCCCGAAAGTGTTTGACGATGAGTTGGAGGATGCAGGTGTAGCTAGGCGTCGTGTGGCGGCCCTCCAGTTTGTGGCTGACCTTCTCCTCGAGACAGCCACTCAGGAGAACCTCTCGGAATATGTATAGGCCGCTGGCCTTTTTCGAGGGCTTGAGGGTCGCCAGGTAACAGACCGCCAAGCTGAGGCCATGAGGGGGTCTGCAGGGTGTTTCAGGTGCAGGCTGCAGAGGGGTTCTCCGTCTCGCCACCCAATTCCCCCGCTGTCCTCATTCACTGGAGGTCATGCTCCTGCTTGCCCGGCTCCCAAGGGTGGATCAAACGTACGGAAGCCCCAGTGAGGTGGACCTTAGGTTCAGTGAGTTGACGACTCGCTGGGCAGGCCCTGGGCCGGATGATTTCGACATGGCGGATCCCAGACAAGAGGAGAGAGAGGTGGCCGGGCCAAGTGGGATGAAGGCCGAACCTTGTGGGGCAACACCTTCCCCGCAAGGGGAAAACAGGCAGGTGCAAGTGGAGCCGGTCCCAGAGGGGTTCGACAGCCATTTACACCTGGATAGGTGTAAAGTGAGCTTGAACCTCCGGTAGGCCGGGTTCCCGGAGGTGATGGCTGTACTCGTGCCAGATGTGCGGAATAAGGTCCAGGTTGTTGGGGCTGTGGTCAATTTCTGCGACCCTGAGAGTTACCCGACCGCTCGGATGGTTCAACTCCTTAGGAGCCAGCGGGAGTAAATCTAGCCTCGCTGGAGGCTGCCCTAAGCTTCCAAGGGGTGGTTGGGCTTGGGGAAGTAGGTGTGGATCACACGTGTCCCCCGGCAGAGTGGCCGAAGCAGGTGGAAGTCCTGGCAAGGATCTTACCCATGGTCTCCCTAGACAAGGTACTGGTAGTACACTTCAGGGGGCAGGAGCAGACTCAGGCTGACGGGGCTTTCCTTGCCATTCGAGGGATGGCCCAAATGTTGCTGCATCCCCAGCAATGGATGCTTTATGGGCAGCTTGGAGGAGGCCCGGTTGTGGGGTCAAGCTTTCCCCAATGCGTACTTTGGTTTCACTAAGATAGTGGAGCGCTTTGGGGAGGGACAGCTAGCCGCTCTACGAGCCATCGGGGACGACAGTGTGCTCCTGGAGACGGACGCACCATACTTCCCGTTTCCGGGGTACATCTGCACCCCGGCTTTCATAGGCCAGGTGGCGAGAGCCGTCGCTACCCTGTGGGGCACCTCTGCGGGGGCCCTGTTGAGGGTGACCGTGCGGAACGCACGGTGTTTGTACCTCCGGCAGTGAAATACGCCGGAGGGACATGGGGAGGTATACAGTAAACAGTGAATCAAATAAGGTTGGTTACCGGGATCGAATCAGTTGGTTAGGAAACATCCAATCAGGGGTTACAACGTGTTGGTCACCAGGGTCATGGGAAATATTGCGGGTGGGTACTAAGGTTTGGTTAAAAGGTTGATTTTTGTGCGATATTGAGATTTGGTTAACATGGGTCATTTGGGTTAATTGGGGGTTTTCATTTTCAATTATATGTACTAAACTAGTGTTATCTGGTACCGAGGCGGTTGCAGGGCATCCCGGTGGGTTGGAAACCCACCGCTTCCTCGGCCTAAGGTCATTGTGTTGGCGGGAGATTCAAAGCACGTGCAAGTGTCTAAATCTATGGGAAATGGGGGGCCAGGACAGTCGGGACTACGGTAAATTAATCGGGGTTTAAACGCCAAAAAGGGGAAGTTAGCGCTCACCGGCGGCACTCTGGGCTCAGAGCTAGAGTGGGGTGAGGGGGACCCCCACCCCTCGGGCAGAAAGACCATCATTATAAAGTGGGGGGAGTTTAGTGACTGTCGATGGGGGGCTTATCAAGTCACTGTGGCTCCGATCGCTGGTGATGTGGGTTGCCGGTTATTTCCCGCCAAGTGTGAATACGTAAGCACAACAACCAACGCTGATTGGTCGAGCCTCGGAAAAACAACAGCCAGAGCGCATTCTGGAATACAGAGCTTACAAGACCAGACGTGCATCGACAAACAGTCATAATAAAGAAGACAATTACAAAGAGCCGGAGGGAAAGCAGGGGCACAAATTAGCGGTCGCCCAGTCGCCATTGGCGACCAAAACTTGACTTTCACGCGCCCATGTGGCGACCAAAAATATTCAATCCAAAAAACGGAAAAAGGGTAATCATTCAACACAAACATTTAAGTTCGAGGATTTTACCCACATATTTTGCTTTGGTCCCGTGAACTACATACTGTTGGCCGAAATAGACAAACCCTTAACAAACTTATAACGAAACAAACGTTTGTTTTTATAATTCCACTGCGGAAACGAGACAATGTTCGAGATGTTGCGATGTACGGTTTCCCACAAAACTGCATGTTACGGTACTCTGAGCTTCGAATGTCAATGTAAAATTAGATGTGCAAGAGTACAAGTAACATTTGCTGGTATAAAATCAACATTAAAACAGACATGGTAGTGTTTATTTTACACATGATCATAAATTCGTGTTATAATTTGAAGGGGAAATAATTAGTTTCACTTCCGGTTTTTAGATATTCTAAAACGCGGATCTTTTGATTAATAAAATGCGGTGATTTTAGAAATCATCAATAGTAATTATATGGCGGAGAATCCTGTTGATAAAAAAGGTCTCATACATTAATTTTAAAACAGTTTGTCAACATAAAATATTTATAACAAAATAAAACATTAATTTAATAATATCTAATCTTTTTTAATCTTTTATTACAATAATTTACATATTCTAGTTGTGATCATTTATAACAAAACTCATTAACAATACTATTTATAATTAAATAGATAACTTGGACTTGTAATTGTTCATAAGTTATGCACCAGAGTGGTAAAATAACCACTAACCTTTGGGCCTCTAACTTTTGGGCTGGGCCCCTAAAAATTCTAAGTCAGGGGCCAAGCTGGCTCCTAGCTAAATATAGTTAGTCTGTGCCCCTGGTAAGACACAATGTATAGGTAAGGATCACTTTAATGCATTAGGTCGAACAGAAGCTTTTTTCCTACTTTCACTTTCGTTATAAAATTCCCGTAGATTATCAGCAAGCTCATTTTTCTGTGTTGGAAATTATAAGCACGGTTTATGCCTAAATCTGACTTGTATGTTGTTGTTTTTCTGATAATATCTTTTTGAGAAGCCAATTCTTCGAATAATTTTCGAAATTAACCAAGATCGAAACAGATCTTGGATACAATGGCAAAAATGCTTCAAGTTCAAAACAAAAACACACCATTCTGTCACTGATCTCGGATTTATTCAAAACAAACATGGCATTTTGAAATAAAAACATATGCACACCTATTCTGACATTACGACATGCGTCGATAGTCTCTTTGCTCATCAAATAACGCCGTCGTGTAATTGCCTTACTTTTTTACAAATTGGTTCGATTGAATCGCCATTGTTTCACTTTACCATGTGGTAGTGAACGGGAGTTGTTTCATTGGCTGATAAAAATACATCGGTTATTTGATTGGATAATATGGATACAATACTGGGTCAGGTGTTGCGTCATGATTTTTAATTATCGAAGAGAAGATTACGACACACCGACCGATATACAAAGCGACAACACCATCTCAATAACTGATTTACACACTGATGTGTATTTCACACTAATCTGGCGCGTGACTTACTTCCTGCATAGAGAGGCTCATTACGGGGGTATATTTCACACGGTATGCGAATTCTAAACATCGCGCGTCTTCAATTGAAGATTGGCGCCCCAAACGTTACTCGGCCAATCAAATTCAGATAAACTGTCAAGTGGAAGGGATTAAACAATAACAACAACACAGGTCAGTTTTATGACACTTATCAGTAATTGCTCGCGGCGAAAGCGACGGGTGGTTAATTACTAAGCAATTATCGACAAACTTCACAGTCAAGGCAATTTTCCCTTGATTTTTATCTAATGCTAAAACGTCCATCGGGCAAGTGACGGACAACCAGATTTACGAAGGTCACCTGCCCGCACCTAAAATGATGATTACGTTATCGAGAGCAACACTTAAAGTTAATTTTAAAGTAAGATGGTGAACTTGATGTTTATCTGATATTATTCATCGTATTTTATATACATTTGTATTAATTTTGTTTAATATTAAAGAGACACACGGGGCGGCAGTCTTGAGTGTTCTAAAACTCGCGACGTCCAATTAGTTTTTCTACATTAAACGAGTTCGGAAAGAGATTTTTGAAAAATCCAAATCACAATTTCGGAAAATTCAAATCGCAAGCCAGCATTTAAATTGGGATCCCTTAATGGTTTCCTTAAAGGGACACATGGCAATCTTTATTTTTTAAAAAATCGCTGTATCCCGTTAGCTTTTCTAACATAACTTACAATGTTCAATCATTAATATTAATTATAAGAATAGTATAAAGCAGTACATATCTGCATATTATTAATTTTAATTGTATTGAACAATTAATATATGTAAAAGTATGGTAGAATAAGAAGAAAAAATAAAAACTCAATTTTTTTTTAATTGTATGCAAGTTTGAAGAATGATACTGGATTAACAAATCGAGACGCACATTTTAATGGTTGGTACGATCTTCCAGTGGCCGCGTGTCCCTTTAAAAGCAATGCCAGTTCAAAGACAATCGAATTGCTTTGTGCTTCGATAAAACAATTGATAAACATATATCAAAAAAATAAATATCTTATTTCAATGACTAATAAAACAGAAATATCATTAAACTTTAATTACTGACAGTAATTTAAACACTTCCTGACAAATAATATCGAAAGTGAAAGTAACAAACGGAAAATGAAACTAAGAGAGAACACACATTTCTAAAAATACATCTCTTTTCAGAACCTGTAATAGATATTAATAAGCATTATATAAGATAAAACCGGGCATTAACTTCCAGATATCCGCCATAAGAGCATTGTCATAACAGCGTCGTTGAGTCGTTGGTCAAAGATGGGCAAAAATTGTAAGTACATACTTCTGTTATAGTAACATGGTGAAGTTGACATATATATATCATTCATCATCTTTTATATACACGTGTGTTAGTTTTATTTAAATTTAAACGGTCATACCACAGGCAGACGGAACACCCCCCCCCCCCCACCCACTACGCCCCCTACCCCTCTACTACCCCCTACCCTTCTACTACCCCCACCCAACTATATACTACCCCATTCCCACCTGTTTCTCTACTACCCCACTTAAATATGTTTTCAATGACATACTGTAAACTGTTCTACTTGGCTTTCGATGTAAAAAAATAATATATATATATATTTACATACTCTCTATACCATATAGTAGTATAGGTGTAGGATGGGGGCTATGCGCCGTCTGCCTGTAGGTCATACAGATCGCGTTAAAATAGTTTATCTTCCTGTAGTGTGTATCTGACGTGGCCGATCGTAAAAAAAAAGATCCTTTAATAACTGTCTGACATTTTAACCTTAAAAATAGCTGAAAGAATTATCAAAATGACATGAAAAACAAATGAGATATGACCTATTGAACATTTGCAAAAAAAACAACGGAGGCGGCCATCTTGGAACGATGACGTCATCTCGCCATTTTACTATATATGGCATATTGACAAAATATATTATAAAGCAAAGAAATTCACTTCAAATTGATTAAAAATAAATATACGGATGTAAAATGTATAAATCGTATGTTAATTTTTCATTTCCAGTGATTTTCTTTGCTTTAAAAGACATTTAATCAGTATGTCATATATGATAAAAAGGCGCGATGACGTCCTCGTTAGTAATAAGTTAGCTGTACTAAATACAAAAATGTATAATACATTTTAAAAGAAAAAAACACACCAAAACACAACTAATGAAACACCTGATTTTATGTTTTATTATGTTGGATTCACACAAAAGCTATATTGCCAGGGCCTCGTCAACTGAAACACAAAATTGAAGTACCACCATTTTCTTGTATGTCTAACAGTGATTTATCAATGTAGCCACACCTTTGGGCAGCATTCTGACCATGGGGATTTAGACATTACAGTTATCTATACAAATTTTCTCCTTCCCCAAAAACCATAGGCTGGAAAAGCCATATCTAATGGGGTAAATGATAATTTTCAAGTTTTTATCAAGCATCTCGATTTATTAATCCAGTATCATTTTGACTTTAGACCTACTTGAATATAATTAACTAACATTTTGAGTTTTCATTTTTATGCCCCTAAAGGGAGGCATATAGTAGTCGCACCGTTCGTACGTCAGTCCGTTCGTTCGTCCAATCGTGTCCGGTCAATAACTCCTATATTCCTGGACGGATTTTCAAATAACTTGGCACAACAACAAGATGACGTGTCGCTCGCAAAACCCAGGTCCATGGCTCGAAGGTCAAGGTACTAAGAGGTCAAAGGTCAAAACCACTTCAGAGACATTTTTTGTTTCTTCATATACTACCTTAGGTTCAAATATATTATTGGTGCAATATAATCAAAAGTTAGCAATATGCAAAAACAATTTGCTTTAACAATTCTGTATGATGAAACTTCATTTAGGAATGGAATAGATACCATCTTTAAAATAAATTGTAAATTTATTTGGCAAAAACTGGCTCAAAAACACCAAGACTAAATAATACTGTGAATACAAAATAATACAAGCATTATGTAAATTACAGATTAGACACTGAATATGTTACAATACAAGTATCGATGTAAAGTACTAAATCTGATGTGGCCGAGCGATCTTTCATCACTCTTTCTGTGCGGTAAGGCTGTGTTTCTATAGCCGATTGCCCATGAAAAGAAACAAGCAGACTCGAACAGAACCAATAAGGCATTGGTCAACTAGGAAAGGTGGTGGGGATGGATGGCACAAACAAAACAATCGCAAACGCTGAATCAGCGAACTAAAATACATATTCTAGTCACATTATTAAAATGATAATGAGGTATATTTATAAATACATTACGTATACCTGTGTACTATGTATATACATTACGTATACCTGTTTATACTGGTTATAAAAATGTCAACACTAAAGTGAAAGTACATTTTACATATAGTGGTACACTAAAGTGAAAGTACATTTTACATATAGTGGTTAACAAAGAAGTGAAAGTGAGATTTCAACATTAACTATGTTTATTTTCATAAACTACAATTATAATTAATAGAAACGATTGAATAAATAAAAATTTGAAGAAAAACTAAGGGACTGGTGTTCTTTAAAACGAATTTGTTTAAGTCAACACCTATTGCGCTTAAAACGGTCTATGCTACTTTAAATGACATGAATGAGCCACGGGTGGAGTAGGTTCAGTTCGACAATAGTTGAACAAAGCCGGATTTGAACCAAGGTCCTTACAATAGTTGAACAAAGCCGGATTTGAACCAAGGTCCTTACAATAGTTGAACAAAGCCGGATTTGAACCAAGGTCCTTACGCACTTATTTGCTCTTAATAGCTCTTCAAGACCTGATGATAACCACTACACCAAATATTATTTATAAACAAGTAAGCGTAAAAAAGCTGCCGATAAGTAAATAAACATGACTGTGGGCCTGTGAACTGATAGGAATGCAAACAATTTTTTGTATAATTAGTGAAAATCTGAGAGTTATCAAGCTGAAATAAGTGTTGCTGTTTTTATCAATAACTACGCAATAGTGTTCATTGTGAAACTCGGCCAGGGTAAATTGATATAATCCTTCAAATGAAAATTAAATAAAAAGAAATTATAAATCATTTAGTGACAGTGTGGACAAGCTGAAATTGCTTGTTCTTCATACTCAAGGGCAATAACTCTTCAACATCTGTTTTAATTTTGCTTTATGTTGATAAATAGAACTCAATCTACCATGTTCTCAAAAGTACCAGTAGTTCGGTGATTAGAACGAATGGTTTTAAATCAATATCGTCTGTTCGAGTACCGAAACAGGAAAACATTTTCTCCTTCTGTCAAAGTATAGTGCTACCTGTGTGCAGGTACGATGTGGGCTACTCGATGGCTATAAAGAAAATGATGTTCCACGTTTAATTTGATCGCTTTATTACTTGAATTTGTCATGAGCTGGGACGCATGTGATTTAAGTTTAGGGTCAGTAGTTTTAAAGTATGTGCCTTGTTAGTACATATCTGACGCTACAGTTGGAGTATTGTTTCAACGTTTGTTGTTTCATTAGTGTTGTTTCATTATTCATTAACTGAACTGATTTTGATTTGATTTGAATGTTTTTTTATGTCATTTTTCGAATTTACTTTTGTGGAGGAGGCAGACCACCCAATTGTCCTGTAACAAACTTCGTAAGATTCTTGATCATGATCATTTGCATACAATCTGTATTAAATGTTAGAACGTTTATCATTTTGAAACGCACAGCATGTTGACCCATTTACAGTTCGCCACTGTGCTTAACTTTTTTTGACTGTACGATGAACCGAAAGAAAGTGACTCTATGATAATGTCTACCTAAACCCTGACACTGATGGTAATCTTCGACCTTGTCTTATTGTGCTCTTAACGATCTATGTGGTGTTTGTTTCTCTGGCTTTTGAGTAATTGCTTTGTGACTTTCTAGGCCTTTGTCTTTTTATATTCATACAGACATTATCATCTTTGTGTTTTACTTATATTACCTATTAATAATGCCTCGTTTGTTCATAGGTCATAGCCTGGCGGGGATTTCTTTATTTACACTGTCCTGTTTAACTGGGATGACGTGAGTAAGAGTAAGACTTAGAGAAGAGTGAGGTTTGGCGCACGTACATTTGTAAAACCCCAGCGGCCTTGTTGTCTCTGACCGTTCCAAAGAGGTACACCTTTTGTTTGTTGTGTCTCTTACGTGGCTTCTGTTTATCCGTGGTGTGTGTGTTGTTTGTTTAAATGCATGTTTTTGGTTGGCTGTGTTCTGTGAATGCCACATTCCTGTTCGACTTTTATACCTAATGTTTATTATGTTGGTAGGCAATTGTAAATACGCTTTCATATTCGTTTTATTTCAGGTCAATGTCCAAGTCCTTCTGAGACGAAATGTGTGAACACGTCATGTGAGAATTATGATGAATTTCTTAACCAGCTGTCGGGCTGTCCTCGGAAGACTATCGCGGGTCTGGCAGACTGCCCGTCTATACGGTCGTGTCCCAACTGCAAGCAGGCTATAGAACACGCGGACGCATGCAATAACATGGAATGCACTAGTTGCAAGAAACATTTCTGTTTCATTTGTCTGAAGCCAGCTAACGCGAACGGAAGTCTCGTGTGTTCCTCGCCTCACGTGGTAGCTGCTATACAGACTGATGTATGCGTGTGAAGATTTCTCTGTGACTATATATTATTACGTTATTGTGTGTACAGATGCACTCTGCCACATAAGTAAAAGAAACAAATACTCCATCGGAAAGAAACACAGATATGTTCTTAGTTGACTTAAGATCTTTGCTTGTTTGTTTCAATGTTGTTTTACTTCATTTTAGCACATGTTAGGCCATATATGACTGTTGCATTTTTTGGTAGCGGAAACAGTTGCATAACAAGTTCCGAGTAAAAGCATATTTGTTTTTAATTATATCGTATTGTGCCGAATAATGGTAAAGAAACATTTATTATGAACATGCTCAGTAAATTATACTGAAACATTAAGCGTGTGTAATCGCTTCATCCCATAGAACATTAAGCGATAGTGTTTCTCAAATTATCGACATGAAATGTGAAAATTTTTAAAAAGGTAAAACGTTTTTATTTTTTAAAAAAAACAACGCATTGTGTTGGCATATGATGACAAAGAGATGTTTTGTGTATTCTATTTAGAATATGATGAACAGAACAGAACAGAACAGAACAGAACTTTATTTACATCTCAGGCATACATATATGCAGTAAGAGGAAATGTAACAAAATCACAAATAATATATTATAGTGTGTGACCAAAGACAAGAGCAATTTTCATTTAGTACATTTCATTGTTGGGGGAAACAGATGCGATATTTGTATACTATGTTCCTACCGATATATTAAGCTTATATATATATCTGCCACATTGTAGAGCATAAGGGATTTAAAAAAGCAAAACAAATAATCTTTATACGCGAGGTTTCAAAAAGTCTAGCAATGAACAATATATGAAGACTAGTAATGGTTTGGCATAATAAACTAGTTAACTTACATACCAGATAAAGGCCGTATCCTGATTGAGACTATGTATGGAGTGTGTTTGAAATACTTATCAATTAGTTGCATAGCCTATGATAGATCAGCGGAGTGTTTCACGTGGAAAATTCTTAAACATGTAAGTAGCAAAGTTACTTAATTTTAAAAGATGTTCAGATGTCGATAACGTTAGAAGGAATTTAACATCATTATCAGGGTTCGTTTGTCTAATCAAGGAATGAAGGTGTTGCCTTTTGTTCGAGAAGTAACTGCATTCTATTAAGTAGTGTTGTTCATTTCCTATTTTATTTGCGTTACATAAGTGACATATTCTTTCGTTTTCCGCTGTTCCATTCCATCTACCAGTTTCTATGGGAAAATTATGATTCGCCGTTCTAAGTTTATAAATTTGGATACCTTTTGATATAGGCAGAAGCTTAAAGTACTTTTCAATATCAAGATTTATTTTAAACGAGTTTTAAAAATTTCGTTTGTTAGATTGGGTCATTTGAGAACTCCAATTCTGTATATTTTGATCTAGAAGTACTCGTTTAATTGGGTATTTAATATTTTTGGATGTAATGATTCGTTGGTTAAGCCATAGGTCAGTTCTTCCAGCTATATTTAAAATTTCTTTAATTTTTGATATCCATTTAAATTCATGCATATTGTAGTTTAGAAGTATATTGTATATTTGTTTCGAGTATTTTTCAGCTTTGCAAAACAACATTCTATTCCAAAAGCCTATCATTCTACTATTTACGGTTATTGAGAGAGGATATCTACCTAGTTCGCCATATAACATATAAGTCGGTGTGCTTTTTCTCGAATAAGTTATTTTCCTTAGGAAATCTCTGTGAACTTTCTCAATAATATCTAAATTTTCGTAACCCCAAACTTCACAGCCGTATGTGAGAATTGGTACAATAGTATGATCAAACAATTTCAAAGTCAGGTCCAGAGGTAAGTCTAAGGTTTTTTGAACGGATGTATAATAAATTCATTGTCTTCTTAGCCTGTTCTACATTATGTTTGCGCGCATTGAGGAAAGAGCCATTACTGGAAAATATGACACCAAGATATTTATATTGTTTAATTACTTCTATATCATTCGCACCAATTAAAAAAAATTAAAACGTGATATATTTCTAGCACCAAATACCATAATTTTTGTTTTTCGATACGTTAATGTTTAGTTTCCAGTTGTTACAATATTCATCAAAAGCATTTAGGCTATTCTGAAAATCAGTCGCGTCTTCCGATATAATAATTGTATCATCGGCGTACAATAGTACAAGTAGCTTCAGCCAGTTATGCACAGAACTTGGATCTTTAACATCTACACCTTTGCTATTCCGAATTAAGAGATGGCTTTCCATATCATTCAAAAAAAGAGAAAACAAAACGGGAGATAAATTTTCACCTTGGCGGACTCCTGTTTGGCAGGGGAAATATAGGGACGAAGTTCCGTTTTTAAATACGCATGCTTTTATGTTTTGATACATATTGTATATAACTTGAAATATTTTTCCCGTAACTGAACTAGCTAAGAGTTTGAACCAAAGTCCACTTCGCCATACTTTATCAAAGGCCTGGGAAAATTCTATAAATGCACAGTATAGTTTCTTTTTGTTTACACGCAACATTTCTAAAAGAGACTGCATTACAAATATATGATCCATACATGAGTAATGTTTCCTAAAACCTGCTTGATTTTCTTTCAGGATAGCGTTGTCCTCGATAAATGTATTTAATCTGTGATTGATAATAGCGGTAAAAAGTTATCCGAAGCAGCTTAAGATTGTAATCGGCCTGTAATTATTCGGATCAGTGGATTCACCTTTATTTTTGTAAATAGCGTATATCGTACCTTCAAGCCAGACGTTCGGTAAATGACCTGTATCCAATATCATGTTAAAAATGCTTCTAGGCAATTATGATCGAAGTGTTCAAGTTTGCAATGTTATTGATTTCTGTTTAATATGTTTAAAATTCTACCATGTAGATAATGGCGTGCATCGGAGTCGCCGGGGTTGGGGATGGGGCCCTACAGCTCTGTACTCTTCCCTTATTTCCTGGTGACAAAGATTTATATAACGTTTAATATATTTAAAAGTATGTCATGTATATATGCACAATGTGAGTATCATTATAAAAAGATATTATTATTATTATTATAATTGAAAACAAAAATAGTTTAACTAAATAGTTGTATTGTTTGTATTTGTTTTATTCGTATTAGCTACATCGCGTCGATGTTTTTAGCCCCGTGTGGTTCCGAGGTCCCCGTTTGGTTACGGGGCAAAGAATAGGGCCACTGCAGATCCCGTTGGAGGGGAAGGCAGAGGGGTAGAAACCCCCCCTCCCCCAAATTCATGTTCATTTTATCATTTTTTGTTCATGCTCATTAAAGGTCTTCATCATGACCCCTGCATTGTTGCAGGTGCCATCTCGCTCATATCACTAGAGCAGTGGCAGAAAAACTATAACGTGGCTCCAGCGTAAATGGAGTGTTTACAATAGAATTTGCAGCAGTTCAGGGGGAGAAGGTTCTAGGCCCTTTCTCCATATTTTATATCGATGTACATGGAGAATGAGCCTGGCATGATCATTCCTGTTAGGCGCCAAATAACCTTTCATGTGTTGGTGCGCCTTTAAATCCCAATTCAGGGCTTTCTAACGATTGTTGAAAAGAGAAAACATTTAAGGATTTAAGGGTTTAATGTATTTTTATCAGCGTTCATTGAAGAAAAAAAAGCAATTGTCTAATCACATAAATAATGATACGGTGTTATGTAAATCTGTGTAATTAGGCAATTGCAGTTATTTTTCAAATGAACCTTATAATTGCAACTCCCTTTCAAAACGTTTTGTTTATTACTAATTGAGTATAATAAATTAGTTCTTGTTTACGTTTATAACATATCTCATTACCTATTTATAGAAAAGTAAAATATTCGTAATTAATTCAAGAATGAACGAAATGGATCATGTGTTCGCCTCTTAACCAATCAAATTGTTTGTTCTATCTTAATACTCATGTGACTGCTTGGTTATGCCTGCAATCACGTGAGCGTGTAATGAGCATGGCTTATCGTGATTTTTGACATACTGCTAATCATAAGAGCTTCTTTTCTTTTTTTTGAAAGCTGGGAAACACACCCGATTACCGGCAGCCGTAGGCACAGTTCGGCAGCCGTAGGCACAGTTCCCGGTAAAAAAAAAAACAAGTTTCAAAAGGGTAAATAAATCTAGTTTTATGACTTGTTAGCCGTAAACTATTAGAAAAGTGAATCGGCCATTTTAATTTGGAAGGAATATTGTGTATGTCACCTGATTCCAGTGAAATTTGAACCTATATTATGTGAGTTACGGTAGGTTAAATGTTGAAATTAAGCTAAGAAATGTGATTGTAGAAAGTTAGAGACCTGGTGCTCGGTAAATAGTCAAGTTTAAGAGATTTCAGACATACTGCCATAAAATATAATCTTTCCTGAATAAACAGTCCAAAACTTAGCACAAAGAAAAATTTATTAAAATAATTGTGGGTTTTTACACATGACCGGGTATTGAAAAATGGCAGGAATACGGTACATATCCATTATTTATTGACAGGTAGCTAGTACAGTTCCGAAAAATGACAGGCGTATGGTACAGTTCCAAAAACATCGGACGCTAATATCTTTTCTCCTTTAGTATAGTGATGTAATTTCGAAAACACTAATGAAGAAGTACTGTATATAGAATTATATACATCTTCGGTCCTTCCATAAATATTTAAGAAAACCCACCAACCGTAGGGAAACGTGAATATAGGCTCGTTTGAACCTTCATTCCGACGGTACAGTACAGAGAAAGACACGTTTTAATAACAATCGTATGTTGTTCTGAGTTAAGTCCCCTTTTTATAATTCACCATTTATGATAACAGGCGTTTGGTATTTAGATCTTTTGGAATAGATTGCTTAATTTTAATTATTGCATAGTTGAACACATCACATTAAATACGTTTTAAGGCCACTCTATGTAACTTAATGTATCTGAATCGAACGTCTACTGATATATAGGACACGCATATAAATCAATAATGTAGTCGCTCAAAAGTGTACTTAACTCAAAAAGTAATAATCATAGGACATTATTTAAAGTTGGTATCAAATTGTAACGGATATAGCGCAGATACCCACGAAAGTTCAAAGTTGACACATGCAGACATTCAAACTTTTTTGCTTTGGTGAGACGAAATACTAGTACATGTCTTGTCTAAATAAAAGTTTAGTGTCTGAATTTCCCAAAAAAGAAATGTCCTCATCGGCAAAATCAAAATATCTATCATAAAGGTGTGGCCACTTCAAGTGTACCTAATTAGCTTAAATTTTAGCTTAAACATGCTCATTAGGCAACTTTAAATGGTCATAATTAAATGACACATAATCTCATTTGGTTAATGATGACATTTTTGTAAAGCCCTGTTATAGCTCTTTGAAGTGAATGTAGCCAAACAAGCTCTATTATGGAGGGTTCTGAAAATCTTGGGAAAAGGTGAAAGAATTATCAAAATCGGATGATAAAAAGAAAAGATATGACCATTTAAAAGTTGTTCTAAAACGAATATGGGAGCCGCCATTTTTAGAACTATGACGTCATAGTTTTATATTACCATATATGGAATATTGATAAATATCATTTAAAACGAAGAAAATCACTGCAAATGTTTGATTGTTTTTGTTGGTCATATAAAGCATTACTGTCATTAAGTATTACATACTTTTCATACAGTTGTTGTCGTTTTTCCCCTATAAATCATATACATTTTCATATTTATAAATATTCCATATAAATAGAACCGTGATGTCATAGCTCTCAAAATGGCCACTTCCATATCCGTTTCAACAGAAACTTCGAATGATCATATCTTCTTTGTTTATCATCCGATTTTGATAATTCTTTTACCCATATTTCATTATTTCAGAACACTCAGTACTACAGATGGTTTGGCTGTGTCGCTACATTCCCTTTAAGTAACCATAAAGTGTATTTTATATAATAAATACTGATAAGGAGATCCTTTGGAAGCAACAAACACAACCAAGAGAATAAAGTAGCAGACTCGCTTTTATTGAGCCTGTTCGTGAGCGGTAATATAAGACGCGACACCTCTCACGCCCCTAGCACCGGCTTGAGCGATGTTCTACTACAAAGCCGCCTATATTGGGCTCGCTGATGCCAAAGGACCAGTAAAAATAACACTACTGATTCGTAGCACGGGGAGACTTTTTACAGCCGCCACACTGCACTAAACGAACGCCAGTGTGATAAATACTGATAAGGGAGATCCTTTGGGAGCAACAAACACAACGAAGAGAATAAAGTAACAGATGACAAGAATATGAAACTCCTGTTATAAATATCATATGAAACATTTATATGACAATTATATTATTATACATATCATTTGTGAATCAAAATGAAATAGTGCGTGCTTTAATAACGAAACATTTGTAAATTTATTCTCATATAAAAATATATGCATATGTATAGAGCATATATGCATATGTTAATCACATATGGAAATACTTTAAATGTCCTGATGATCGGACAAAACGAGGTTAATTCCCAATTCCCAATGTGGGAATTAACCGAATGACATATCTTTATATTTGCATTGTAAGTGGCACACATTAGCACACCTGAATTCACGTCAACGCTATATACTGAACAAAATAAGTTTAGCATGACTTTTTAGGGACATAAAGTAAACGTATGAACATTGATATAATTGTATGAAGCTTTTAGAAATTCTGGATAAGGATGTGAATTTCAAAAAAAAGGATTGCGCTATTATATTATTTTCTAAGCGAAATATCCCATTATTTTTTATCACCGACTTTGTTTCCAAATGACTTTGTAGCATTATTAATTATCATATGTATGCAACGTTATCATTGACCCCGAACATACACGGCTTCCTATTTCGTCTATGGAATTGATATGTCTCTTCGTATATTCTATGTTTCTCAACTTATTCTTTTTTTCTAGAGTTTATAGTCGTGTTAAGGACTTAATCGCAATATTTATATAACAAAGAAGCTACTCCTGCAGGGCTACCATATACAATATTCAAACCAAACCCCTAATGTTTTTTACATTTAAACAATTTTAGTAACGTTAACAGATGCAAATATAATATGAAATCCTAATACTATTTAATTTACTTTTATATGAGAATTAATATTATATGATGTTAAGGACAATCCCATCAATTTGAAGCTAAACATTTTTTAAACTACAATTGTAGAAACGGGTGCACATGTGCTATGCACAGTTATCCGTTTTGTTTCATAGCTTTAGAACTTAATCGAGAGTATGTAATGCCTCAGTACGAACGTATTAATCGAGAATAAATTGGATTTTATAGTCGCACCAACAGCTAAGGTCATATGACGACTTTGCAGCTTCCATTGATGGAGGAAGACCCCAGGTGCCCCTCCGGGCAATTTTCGTACACGGGCAGGCACCTGGGTAGAATCACTGACGTTCCGCAAACCACTATTTAAAACTATTAAGTATAGCGAATTTCTATTTCTCATAATGAAGGTTCCTAGAACTTACGTTTTTCCGGCTCAGATATGAGCTATTGGGATTACAATTCGTCCCTCCTCCATCGTCTGGCGTCGTCCTAAACTGTTTCTCCTCGGAAAACACTTGGTCATTTTTTACCAAGATGGATGCTTCTTAGGTCAGTTGCTTTCAAATTTGTTAAATTAGGTCTATGCGTCATCCAATATGACCGCTGTCATTAAATATAGTCGAAACTTTAAAAACTCTCTTCTCAAGAACCGCACAGCAGGTTTTGACAATTCTATTTTATAAATAAAGTTTGTTCAATTGGGTCAAAAACGGCTGCGAGCAAGGTGTCCAAAGTTTGTATAATTATAGGGATTTTGCATGTTTTACATAGTCTTATATAGAGAAAACTTGAAAAGATCTTCTTTTCTGAAACCGTAAAGCACAAAGCTCTCATATATAACATGTAGCAACAACTTATGGTCCTCTACTAAGTTTGTTCAAATAGTAACCCTGGGATCCCCCACCCCCGTGGATCACTGTTTTTATAGACTTATATAGAGAAACACTTTAAACATTCTCCTTCTCTGAAACAAGAGCCAGGGGTTTAATATTATGACCTTCTATCAAGTTTGTTCAGATGATGACCCTGGGGTCAATTTTTGCCCCGCCCCAGCAAAAATGTATAACATGTTTACTATAGACTTGTATAGGGAAAAAATAAAAAGATATTCTTCTCGGAAACTACAAGGGCCAACGGTTTAATATTTTGCAATTTACCATAAGCTTATGATCCTCTACCAAGTCTGTTCATCGATGACCCTGGGGTCAAATATGGCTCCGCCCCGTGGATCACAGTTTTGCCTAGAGTTGCATAGGAACATTTCAAAAAATCTTCAACTCCGAAACTACACGACCTAGAGGACTAATAATGTGCATATCCCACAATTGGTGACTCTGCGGTCAAATTTGTCCCCACCCCAGAGGTCCCATGTTTAACATAGACTTATATAAGGAAAATCTGTAACCATCTTCTTTACTGACACTGCAAAAGCAGTCAAATATGTTGCATTTTCTATAAGATTATGTTCCTCTACCAATTTTGTTCAAATAGTGACCCTGCGGTCAAATTTGGTCACATGTTTTACATAGACTTATATAGGGAAACACTTTAAAAAGGCTTCTCTGAAACCACACTGCACAGCGTTCTCATCTATTACATGTAGCATCAGTTTTTGGTCCTCTATCAAGGTTGCTCAAATGGTGACAATGGGATCAAATTTGGCCCCGCCCCAGGGGTCATATGTTTTACATAGTTTTATATAGTGAACATCTTTAAAATTTAGGTAGACGTCATCAAAGGGTCCACACCCTGTCCGGTTATCGCACAATCAAAGAGGAAAGCATAGTGGCGAACTGTATACGGGTCAACCACTAAAAATACAGTGCGTTGCTGAAGGATAGGGTCATAACCTCTTTTGATAAACTTTTTTAACAAGTTTAATAAAGGTGGTATAAAAGTGATTATGACCAGGGATCTTACGAAGTTTGTAAGTCACATCACGGTATATTTTAAAATATCATGATTACGATAGTAATATTGTGCAAATGTTTTACAACGGTAACCCCTGCGGGAGTAGCTGCTTAGTTATATCCTATGCTGACGTCTACCTAAATCGTTTTTGGACGGTAGCGTTTGATTAGTGTCTTTAATCGTGTCGCCCCGACTACAAATCAGAAGTGTTATTACTTACTGGTCCTTTGGGATCATCAAGACCAATAGTTGTGGCTTTAAAGTAGAATATCGCTTAAAGATGAATGGCCTTCCTTTTTGTAGAATAATCAATTAACAAATTTAACTCTTAAGCACCATATGAACATTTCTTGATAGTCTCGGAGAGAAACATATATTGAAAACCGCTACAAAGTTGTATGAAAATATTAGTATTATTTGTATGACGTAGATAGTACATTTACTACTGCGTGACTGTACGGGGAAATGAAGTAAATCTGAATTGTATAGTTGCACAACTATTGCTAGGTAATTGATAAATGCATTAACCTGGGATTAATTTACATGTTCAAAGTTTTCTACGTCATCAAATAAAATCTTATTCTCGCTTTTCACAGATATTGCAATGTGTGAATTGTAAATATCTATTGTTGTGTATTGATTTCAATTTAAATTAACATAAACATGTTCATGAAACAAAACATGGCCGGAGAACTTTAATCCGGTGCTAGGAGGCGTCAGAGGTGTTGCACTTTACATTACCTCTCATGACCAGACTCAATAAAACCGAGTCTGCTACTTTTGCCTCTTGTTTGTGTTTGTTGCTACCAAGAGATCCCTTTTCAGAATTTATAGACATTTACACTAACGTTTGTTTGGTGTTGTCTGCCCCGTGCAGTCACGCGGTGGAAAAAGTAGTATCTACGTCATGCAAATAATACTTATTTCTACATACAACTTAGTAGCGAATTTAAATATATGTTCCTCTCCGGAAATGTTTATATGATGTTTAAGAGTTAAATTTGTTAATTGATAATACTACAAAAAGGGTGGCCCTTCATCTTTAAAGTAAAATATCGTTTAAGTCGGTGCTTGGGGCTTGAGAAGTGTTGCACCTTATTTTATCTCTCATGAACAGACTCAATAAAACCGCGTCTGCTACTTTTATCTCTTGTTTGTGTTTGTTGCTTCCAAGGGATCCCATTTTTCAGTATTTATTAAAAGTAGATAAGGGTTACGATAATACAATTTTACAAAGGTTTTTCGAAGTTTATGGTAACGGTAGACGTGCTGGAGTAGAATTTTAGTCATACAAATATTACTAATATTAAAATGCTCAACACGACTACAAGCTCTAGAAAACGAATAAGTTGATAAATATAGACCCCATAAGAAGTAGCTCGGGTAACATCCCCATCTAAGTGTGATAATTAACAATATCAAAATTAAAATCATTTTCTTGTCATAGAGTTTACTAATTATTTAACCATTTCAATAGAGAGATGTCAATCAAGAAAAGCAGCGACATTATCAGAAATGGAATACCAGCAATGTGCCTATAAACGGTAGTTCCTGGCAAAAATATTATCTAAAAGGAAGATGATTGCTTCACAAGCTACTTGGCAAGTCCACATAGTGTAATTGTCTAAACTGCCATTAGTAAAAAAAAAAGTGCTTTAATATTGTTACATGCCAATATGTAGTTTGTTCTCTGGCAAAAATATTTTTGAATGAGGGCTATAAGTTTGTCTTTGATAACGTGATGTGGTAAGGTTATATATAGTGTTGAAAAGTACTTATAGATGAAACCTGACGTGTTTTGCAAATGTTATCAGGAACGTCTCCTGAATGTTTAATTGACCAAAATAAATTAATCCCAGAGTTGTCATAAGCTTTAGTGCTTCCGAGTTCCTGAGATAAAACATTGACATTGAAGTTTGTTCAAATGGTGACCCTGGGATCAAATCTGGCCCCGCTCAGGGAGTTACAGTTCTATATAGAGTTATAAAGGAAATGTTGTAACAATCTTCTTCTCTTAAAGTACATGAG
Source organism: Cyrtodaria siliqua (assembly GCA_037043455.1). Lineage (NCBI taxonomy): Eukaryota > Metazoa > Mollusca > Bivalvia > Adapedonta > Hiatellidae > Cyrtodaria > Cyrtodaria siliqua. The sequence goes on from JAWPHD010000948.1 coordinate 319,390, forward strand.
CTAGAAGTCTAATATTTTACATGCACCATAAGCTTATAATCCTCTTATGATTCTCTATCCATTTGGTTAAATTTGGCTCCACCGCAGTGTCACATGTTTTACATAGTCTATATAGGGAAAACCCTTTAAAACGTTCTTCTGAAACCCCAGTTATACACTTACTGAGCAAGAATAGAAGGATACAACCAGCCAGCCAGTATTGGCCAAAAAGGTTTATCCCTAGGTTATTAACTTGGAGAGATCCCCCACCTTATAACCATATGTACGCATACTGGGCATGAACATACTGATACAACCATCCAACCCCTGGGGGCATAGCCCATGGGTCATAGACCGTTGAGATCCCCACACTATTACAATATGTACACTTACAGGATCTGAACATAAGCAGGCGCGGGATTTTGTAATGGTGCACCATCATATTTTGTTATGAAATTATAAGCTTGTTTGAAACATTTGTCATATTTGTGAAGCTCATCAAGTGAGCAATTCAGGGCCTCTTAAAATAGAAATAACAGTTTTAATCTGTAAATATCAGAGCACGATCCTTTTTGCTTATTTCGCTGTTCAGGGCATACAATTTTGTTAGATCCTGGGACCATACGCCGCTGGATATAGGGAATGAAATAAAGATACAAATATTGCTATATCCACCGCCATATGCTTGCCATCTTCTGGATGGTTAAAATTCTCTACTGTTGATTTTTATGAATATTGAGTTCTGCTCAACCCGGGGCTAGAGGGCGTGAGTAGTAGCTAGCATATTTCACTACTGCTCATGAACGGTCTCAATCAAACAGAGACTGCAATATTTCGTATGTATCGTGCTCGGCCGTTTCCAAAGGCCCATTATCATATTCTTTTCTATAAGATGAACTCTTTATTGTGGTAAAATCAGAAGTTATCTTTCTTGATTTTTTCCACATATATCAGTATATATAGCTATCAAAAGGTCGTGCAAACTTGCTTATCAGGTTAAGTTACGGTGTTACACAATGTATAGCTTCTTTTTGAGCTCAAGTCCTGTTATTTGTTATGTTTCCCATTTAAAGAGTAACATTATGCTATGTGTAAAAATATATATAATTTTTACCTAACTTTGAGCAATCATTGAGCTAATAAATGACAGGGAGCAAATGATGTTTGGTTATTTCGTTACTAGTTTAATGAATTATTCATTTATTCAACTAATTTGGCATGCTTTTACTCACACTAGTTAAACATTTTAGTCAGTTTCAGTTGCAGTTTTTATTCAATCTCAAACATTTATACAAGTTATCGCCAATACATTTAGCGGCAACAGTTACACACATATACTACGAGAAGAATATATTAACAGCTATAAGTAATTTAACGATTTTTTACTCATAATGTATATAAAGTTTCATTAGTAATGCTAATTGATTCACGTCATTCATATAATGTTAAGTACAGATATACCATAATATAAATAGGCCTTTATTTACTTATGTAAATATTTCAATAAAATTATAACACTATTTCGTTTACTTGAGATGTTACCCCTAAATGTCCAACTAGTGGTATATTTCTTGAGTAAAGCTCTAAATAGAATCCAGTATCAAACCTGAATGATTATGACTGGTGGAGCTTCGTTGAAATGTTGGAGATGCTCTCAAAACTTAGAATGTATACACTAACACCACATCATAAAATTAACACGATGTACCGTTCCAGACATCCTTCAATAAACTTGAATTATGCCGGTGTTACGTTTATCTGCTTTTAAAACGTAAACATTCACATCTATATCTAACGTCAATATGATCAAGATTTACACATCGTCCTTTTAACTCGAGCCATATTTATTACAAGGTGAGCCATTACCAGAATGTATACCCTGCTTTGCACCGTTAACGGTCAAACATATATTGTTGGAATGTGTAGACTTTGATCCTATGCGTCAAAGGTACTACAATGTTAATACTATGACCGAGTTATTTAATACTATAGATTTTAGTCTAGTTTTAGATTTCCTTAAGGAAGTCAGACTATATAAATCATTATTATATGTTCTTGTATATAATTACTTTTTTCTATACCCGTTTTCGGGCATTTGTTGATTTACATATATAGTTTATATTACTACCATATCATCCCTTATTTTTTAATAGTTTTATCTTGATATATTTACATTAATTTTTAATTAATCCTTCATTTCTTCATCTTTCGTCAGTTTTTGCGCACAATATGACCTATTTATGTGTCGACGTGCCGTAAAACACCATTCATTCATTCATTTAACTCGAGCACAAACGTGCAATGCCTTCAGTAACCTTGCTACAAATAAAGTAAAACACGTGTTCCCATGCCTGTCCTACTCTTTCAGTGAAGTGCTGACCTAACTTCTCTTCTAAGGTAGAAACAATTGGCGGCCACAAACGCTGAAATATAAAAACACATATTTGCATATAGAAATGAAATCTGACACCATTTGTCTTGGAATTATATATATATATATATCCCTTAGTTTTGAATGTAATGGTAAAATGAAAACTTCTTCATAGATTTATACTCATTTAGTGATTTTTACGTTATGATTTGTTTATATAAAAAAGGTTCTAACCGGGATATATATTGGTTTACTTATATTGGCTCATTTCAACCGATTTTTCTAATATTTCGGTTTTCTGACTCCTCCCTTATTAAAGCTGTTCAGTTATAGAATCTAACTAAGTGACTGCTTTCTAGTGTTACGTTTCTATTTCTGTAGATTTTTACTAATGTATAAAGAACGTTTCATATAAACACAATGGATATAACCCTCTTTTCATATAAATGCAGTGGATAGATAGACAAGACATGTTAAAAGTTAACAGTTATGATTTGTTTATATAAAAAAGGTTCTAACCGGGACATATAGTGTCTTACTTGTATTGGCTCATTTCAACCGATTTTTCTAATATTTCGGTTTTCTGACTCCTCCCTTATTAAAGTTGTTCAGTTATGGAACCTAACTAAATGGCTGCTTTCTTTAAGTTTCTATTTCTGTAGATGTTTATTAATGTACAAAGAACGTTTCAAATAAACACAATGGATATAACCGACGTTTCATATAAATGCAATGGATAGATAGACAAGACATGCCAAAAGTTAACAGTAGTGGTAATTTTATCATTCAAAAAGAAAAGCGGTTATTTTATCATTGAACAATTGTTGATATTGCTTAAGTAGTTTTGCAAAATAATGTGGATTGTGTGATGTATTGAACATTGTTATAAAACACCTAACGTTTTGAGATATACTCAGTCTCAGGTACTTCTAGCAATATCATTCATATCAACGTGTGTTGTCGCTGCAAACTTTTGTTTTTATGGTGTTTTAACTTCAGCTGCCATTGCTACATACTAGTAATTCATTACAATGCATGCTTCTCTACGTTTTACAATATCCTGACCTACTAACAGGTATCATGTCTGCATGCACGCCGTACATCACGTGCCGCTCTCCAATACCTGACGATAAAACGTTAAATGAATAATATAATACACACATACGACACGAAATAGTTTAATTTAACTTCCCGTTTATTTGCGATGACAGTTAATAGTGAGGTTGGGTACACCCTAGAACCTAGTTTAAACCGCAGTGGCCTTTTTACCACTGACCGTTCCAAGGCGGTGCCCGGTGCCCATATTGTCAACTGTTTTGTGTTTGTGAAATTCGCTTTTGTTTTTCTTGTGATTTGTGTTTGCTTTTAATGCGTGTTTTTGACTGACCGTGTTCTGTTAATGCTCCTGTGTACCTCCTGTTATTGATTCGGTTCATGACAGGTATTATAAGTTGCTTCTCATGCCCCAAGCAACAGTATTCTAATTCAAAACCACTACGAAGAACTCGAAGGCCCCAAAGTACAAGTCAGTAATTGCAATACTGATTTACACAACTGATTCGTAGTCCGGGTGGTTTTGTACAGCCGCCACACAGCATTAAACGAACACTAGTGTGAGTGTCAACGAATACTGACCAGGGGATCCTTTGGAAGCAACCGTCACAAACCGAAGAGAAAAGTAGAGTCAGTTTATGGACGGTAATATATGGTTCAGCACCTTCCGCACAAAGGTTTTCTTAACAAACACACTGCAAAAGCTCTGTGTTAATTAAAGTTATAGGTAGAAACAGTAACGTATGCGCAGCATCCGATTCATATAAAGTTCTACTATGTATACGTATATACACTCAGTACATTTGAAAACACTACACTTGTATTTTTTGAATTGCTAGAGATGTTAAAGAAGTTAAATGTGTTTAACTGAAAGAATCTTATGCAACTGTTTGTCGCCATATGTTCACCATTGGGACAAAGAGACTTGTGTAATAACATAAAATACAATCTTGATTTGAATAAAAAAAAAAAGCACGGACTAAAAATATTTGAAAATCAAAAATGTTGCTTTTTAAAATGTACTGAGTATATGTATACATGACCTATCCGTTCGAGAATATGTATACATGACCTATACGTTCATACATGATCGGATATATGTAAAACGACCTTCACAACTTGATCGGATTTATGTCTACATGATTTGTACACATTTATGGGATATGTGCATGCATAACCTTTACAAATTGGTCGAATAAGTAATAGACAGAGTATGGTCTCATCGAAACATCGAGATGGGCTAAGTCCATCATGGTGATTAAATCAATCAACGATATGATACCATACTCTATTTGTTTTGTAGCATGTCCATTTCATCTATCTGCAATACTCTAACTTCCGATAACTGGTAGTAAGAGTACACCAGTCATTCTTACAGGTGTTATTTTCAATTAAATGATGTACAACTGTGCAAATACAAAGGAAATAGCAGCGACCATGCTTTAAATATATGCAGTATTTATACATAACCTTCACACATTGATCGGATCAGAGTAAGCGTACTCTACACATTGATCGGGTATAAGTATACATGACAAATGCATGACTTGTACATACTGATTGTATATATGTCTGCATAACCTATACACGACTTTCTCAAATTGATTGGGTATTACATATATACACGAGATTCACACATTGATCGAATATATATGTATGCATGATATTCACATCTTGACCGGATATATTTACATGACCTCTATACATGTATAGGTTATACGTGGTATTTGCATTTGTTATCTACTAAATAGGGAAACACATAGTATATTCTGTGATGATTTAAAAGGATAAATTGTCACCTGTGAGAAGATTACTGAGTTGATCAGAATCCTCTAGACACTCTAGCGCCGCTCCAATGGCCTTTATGACGATACGGCCATGTACAGTTAGAGTATCATCGTCAAAGACCAACTCGTCTCTGCCGCTGTGCAGGGCCGACTCATCCGGCGGTAGTTTTGTCTTAAACAGTCTCTTGATACTCTGATTCTGCTCGAAAAATCTGTAATAACTGGGATGTTTATTTCATAAAAAAACATATTTCATTTAAACATAAACATTGGAAAAAAATAATACTACAGTGGTAAACATTTTCTAATATACACTCAAGTGATATGAAAACGCAACACGGGAATTTCCGCTATATATTTTATATACTGCACACTTAATTGCACATAATATTCCAAAGAAATCCCAAGATGTTTTTTAAAAAGAAAGTTGCAGTTAACTAGAGAAAGGACACAACTGTGATGTTGTAGACGTTTTAATTACACTACACTTTGTAACAAGAACTTCATAAATGTTGAAGTAGCTCTTTGAAAAATTGAGCTAGTTCGGTACTGTATTTAACGTAAATAGTTTGCAAAATGTTGCATCCTAAGTTTGCTCACATGATTGAGCCAAACGCGTACTCTGTGAATAATGAAACATTGAAGGAATTCTATTTGCTGTATTATTTGTTGTTTTAGTATTTTTTCCAAAAGGAAAGGTCTTACGTAGCCATGTACCATTCGATTAAAAGCAGCATATTGTACATACAATATATAGCGGAAATTCCCGTGTTGCGTTTTCATATCACTTGAGTGTAATACCATCCATTATATCAAAAGACAGGGTGACCACAATAATTTCCAAAATTCAAATTCCGTGATATTTCCCTGACCCATAATTAGGTTTCCCTGATTAACATAAGAACATATACGGTCTTCAGCCTCCAAGTTTAGCCATACATTCGCCACCAAATATCACATATATGAAAATATGTAGATTTATTTGCTTCTTTATTTCATGTAAACTATTTAAACAAATGAATACCATATAAAATATTTACAATTGATAACGTAATATGGAAATCATTTTCATAGAGAAACGTATCTTTTTATCATTTAACGTTTTCTTTTCTGTTTTTCTTTTTTTCTGCCTGAACATCATTTTTTGTTATATGCCAGGTAGAGCAGAAATAAAATTCCTGACTTTTCTCTGATCTTTGCATTTTTTAATTCTTTTTTTTTAATTCCCTAATTTTTCCTTGCAGGGATATTTTTTGCCATTTTCTCTATTTTTCCATTTTACCAAAGTCCGTGGCCACCCTGAAAGAGTAGATAGAGATCGATTCATCATATAATCACTGTGTTCATACTTTTCCTGACCATGCCCATTTAAAGGGACACATGACAATCTTGCTTTTAAAAAACTCACGGCGTCTCGTTAGTTTTTCTACATAACTTGCATTTGTATTAATATTAATTACGAGAATAGTATATTTAGCAAATCGTTTTTGCCTATTATTAAATGTTGAATATATTGCACCAATAATATATTTAAACCTATGGTAAAATAATACGACAAAATGAAAACTCAAACTTTTATTTAATTATATGCAAGCAGGTTTAAAGTCAAAAGGATACTGGATAAATAAATCGAAACGCTAATTCCAATACTTGACAAACACTTCAAGATTGCGATAATCCCTTTTTAACGATATGCAGAATTAGGCCTGATACTAATCATCCCTAACACGTTTCGTTGAAATGCGGCTAGGAGTTTAGAAGAGACTAATCTGGACAAATTGTGTATTAAAACCTTTAAAGAGCCATAACCCCGACAAAAATCATTCAACTAGAACACGGAGACGATATGCATAACTAGGTTTGATACTGATCAACCTTGCCAAGTTTGGATGAAATCCGGCCATGGGTTCAGGAAAACTAGTCCGGACAAAGTTTGTGCATTAAAACATGTAAACTCCGCAAATATTTCAACCAGAACCCGGCGATGATAGGCACAACTAGGCTTAGTTCTTATAATCCCTGCACAGTTTCTTTGAAATCAGGCCAGTGGTTCAGGAGAACTAGTGACAATGTGTGTATACTAAAACCTTTAAAGGGTCATAACTCTTCCAAAATCATTCAACCGGTACACGGTGACGATATACACGACTAGGCTTGATTTTGACGATATACACAACTAGGCTTGATACTGATCATCCCTGCAAAGTTTCGTTGAAATCCGGCCAAATGAAGGCCCTATCATCTTAACGTGGCAAAATACTTCTTTTTTAACTAAATCAAGGGCCATAACTCTGGTGTAACTGGTTCGATCTGGCTAGTTTTCGAACGTGTCTAAACTTTCATTAACATTAACAATCTTTGCAAGTTTGTTAAATATCAAATAATAAATGAAGGCTCTAGAGTGTTCACAAGGCAGAATATGGCATTTTTTAGCAAATCAAGGGCCATAACTCAACCCCGAGCTTTCGCTGATTTAAAGATCCTCGTAAAGATTGGTAAAGATCCGATTAATAATGAAGGCCCTATCGTTTTCACAAGGCAAAAGTTAACGGACGACGACGACGAAGGACGGACAACTCGTCATCCCATAGGCCAGTAGAGCTAAATAAACAATAATTAGCAACCAAAGTTTAGATGTAAACGCTAAAATTATATCATTGTTTAATGTTAACTAGACGTGTATAAGCTACCAGTTCGTGACAGTTTTCTGGGCTAAATGTCGACTGACATTTTAAAAATTGATTATAGAATTTGCCACTCGAGTTGTTACCAGTATCGAAATTAATATGTGCTGGCTCATTGTATATAGGGACGGATGGACGGACAATGGTTACACTATATCTCGCTCAACTTTCGTGGACATAAAAAGAGCTGTGTTTAAATCGAAACTCCAACTCAGAACCCTCGTACAATTGCCATACGAAAAAAGTTGAATATGTGCTCCTATATTTGACCGTATTATACCCCATTTTTGTATTTCTTCCTTTGCGCAATGTTACATCATCGGTCAATATTCTGTGAGAGTGACCGGCCCCGGTCCGAGAGCTATATTTTCGGACGTGTAAATTATACGCCATCAAATTTAAATAAAACATACATTTAAAACGTGTTGTTTTAATTTGTTGATCAGATTCGGTATAATATAACAACTGAAGTATGGTTCTTCGATCCATATGCAAGTCTATGGGCAGTCAGACCTAGAATATTATATTGGACTTTAGCTTCGCTTCGGTCACTCAGCATCATACATTATGTGCTAATTAGCATATTACTAAAAGTACTTTACCTTTTAAAGATAAGCAGTCCAACGGAGTCGAGATCATCTTGCACCATGAGCCACGTTTCCTGGACCAGCCGGATATCTTCGTTAGATATTCCCGCAGCTCCTTGTTTTCCACAACTGCGAACCCATATTTAGACATCTCACAACCCGCTTTAGACGTTTCACAATCCAATTTAGACAGCTCACAAGCGATGCTTTCTATATAAAGTTCAATAGTCTGTGTGTGTGAAATTTCTGTAATATGAAAACATATCGCTTTTTAGAGAATCTTATTTAAGAACAATATTCAAGGCTCAAAAATCGTTTTGCGTCATTCATGTATACTGAAAAGAAAACAAAACGCATACTGGGTATTTCCGCTATATATTATATGTTTAATATGCTAGGTGAGCATTTAAACTTTGCAATCTCTTAACATTAAACACGATACTGAAATTATTTTTTCAAGCGAAACTTCAACATTTATAAATTACGTGTAACAAAGTATACTTTGATTAAAAGGTCTACTACAACATGACGTGTCCTTTTTGTAATTAGATATAGCCCCTTTTTTGTACAAAATATCTGCAATATTTCGTGGAATTACGTGTATAGGCAATTGTTTGATTATGCGTTTCTTTTTCCTTTCAGTATAAAAATCTGCAACGCAACGTGTGTGTGCGTACACTGTCAACTATCAACAACCAGCAACCATCCCCCAGTCAGACGACACATATTTATAAAGATATATTAACACAAACCCAAAACTACGAACGTTTTATCAACACATATTAAAAAAGAATGCAAAGGATACTGTTGAACATGAGCTAAAAACATAAATGTACTGGTTGAAAAACAGTATTTCGACAAATGTAACTGTATACGAACGTTTAGTTCATTTCCATTAATTAACCACAGCGGATCATCCATTAACTAACCACAGCGGATCATTTGCATTCGTAGGAGTCGTATGTAAACTATGTATTATTCAGTGACCATTTCTAGCGGGTTCGAATATATACTTAACGCCATTAAAACGCAAGTTTGGTAGGAAGCATGGATTACGCAGAATTCCGATGTTACTTCTTTCAATACATGAATTTGATCGGTCACCAGATTTATAGGGATAGTGGATAATTTCTAACATGTACATAATACTATAATCGATCTTGGAGACATTTTAATTAAATATAAACACAAAATAAAATAAACACAAAATTAAAAAAAAATTGCACGTTTAATGGCGTTAAGTATATGTAGCCTCCGAAATCCTAGAACTATAATACATAGACCACTGTAATTGATTAATTGGTTTCGACTTTACAAGATACAAGATACAAAATTGTATTTAAAGTCCGCATGGCACATAAACACAAACTTGATCTACGAATATCTATTGACCGACATTATTAGTTATTGGGCTTGTTACTGACCCCCTACAGAAATATGTGGGGTCAGTACGATTTATAGGAGGCGAGGCGATATTTATTTATTGCATCAAGCACCTTTTTTAAAGCAAACGCCGATATTTAACCCATTATAATGGAGCGTCAACGTCATTGAGACGTTCGCGCAATTTGAAGTCATGACGTTGACGTCACGACCGGTACAGTTTAAAAGCATTATTTTTACGTATTATGTTTGTTTCTAACGATTTAAAGAACTATTTGCAAATGATTTAAACTTTGAATCAAAATTGTAGTCCATATTGTTTTAGTGACCCTCTATGAAATCTACTGACACACTATAGAATAATAGAAGGTCACCATGTGACCGCTGTAATCCAATGAAATTTCTAGGATTGTGTGCGAGGCGCAATAGTATTAGTTATTGGGTTTGTTACTGACCCCCTACAGAAATATAAGGGGTCAGTAAGATTTATAGGGGGCGCGGCGATAGCCGAGTCCCCCTATACATCTGACTGACCCCACATTTTCTGTAAGGGGTCAGTAACAAACCCAATAACTGATTTATTGCATCGCGCACCTTTTTTAAGCGCCGATATTTAACCCATTATAATGGAGCGTCAACGTCATTGAGACGTTCGCGCAATTTGACGTCATGACGTTGACGTCACGACCGGTACAGTTTAAAACATTATTAAATTTACTTATTAAGTTTGTTACTAACTACTTAAAGAACTATTTGCAAATGATTTAAACTTTGAATCAAAATTGTAGTCCATATTCTTTTAGTGACCCTCTATGAAATCTACTGACCCACTATAGAATAATAGAGGGTCACCATGTGACAGCTCTAATCCAATGAAATTCGTAGGAATTTGTGCGAGGTGCAATAAGCACTAATAACAGGTAAATTAGCAATTTAATAATTTGGCATGCACAATTAGAACATTAACGATTAACATTAACATTTACACTCCAAGCACATTCCAAAGACATGAACAGGCTAAAAAAACAATAACATTGAAACAAATACAATAACCCATTTCAAGCTGATAAACTATTAAATGATAATAAAATAAATTGGCATGCATATTAATAACACGAGGTAGTCACATTTACACTCAAAGCATATTCACACTAAGTCATAGAAAAACTAAAGGATAAACGTTTTAATGGAATTAAAATTACTTAGGCGTTTGTAAATATTCGCAGGTAAAAGACATACAGACGGAGTCAATCCTACAGAGACTAGCTGAGACAGATTTTAAGGACAAGTCAAATATACTCGCTGTTAACATTTAATTAAAATCGAGAAGGTAAAACACTGAAAGGCAACGTATAGCAAAAGCCGACAATTAGAAAAGTGCTGAGACACCAGATATGAAATGAACTGATTGACTCAATCTGTATGCTTGAAACATGACATTTCAAAATGAGGACACACTGAGAGCATTATACAAGCACTGAACAAATACATATGCAAAACTAGCATAAGCAACACAAAGCATAAGCAGAACTAAAATATATCAATAAAAGCCTTATTAACAGCAACTAAGAAACGCTAACACATCTGGTGCATTGGCAACTCGTCCCGCTCCAGGACCCGACCAGACTCCATTTGATTTATTCGATAGTGTTGAGGCATCGAGTTCCAGAGTTTGGCAGCCCCGTAACGGAATAAGTTGATGCCATAATGTGTCGTCCTTACCTGTGGGACGACTGCAATGTTAGTATACCTAAAAGAATAAGAGGTATGTTTAACGGTTATTAAACCTTAAAGAGGCACTACCTACGCGATTTTTAATGTAAAATATTAAATACTCAATAGTACTGCATTTATATGTATGCAAAGCTATTTTATGAGTATTCTAAGAAGAAACAAGGTTTGTATTCCAGTTCTGTAAATTATTAATAATGATCAAAACAATATCTTGAATAAAATGCTGCCCAGCCGTTTATTCCTGCCGGAGAACTACGAGTTTTTACGAATTTATCGGACATGCGCAATGCCATTCAGTTGAACGAAAACAAACTACTCGGGGCAGTTCCGATAGTAAACGAATCGATCGGAACTCGTCGCCAATCCGACGAGGCAGTTCCGATTGTAAACGAATAAGATCGGAAAATCTCCGTAATCGGCTTGTCTAAAACAATTACGAATACAATTTCAAAAATCCGATCTTTTCTATCCTGTTTTCCCCCAGAAAAACGTATATTACATGGGGTGAAATTATTGCCGTTTACCTTTTTCATAGTCCTCTTTACAATTAAGTAAAGTTTATATCAATTGGTGGACACGAAGATACAGGTAGAGCATCTTTAAAGATATAATGGACTTTGATTATTTACAATTTTAACAATTTCAATTGCATTGGTTCATATTCTTCTGATTTTCAATATAGGTAATTTTGACTTGCTTAATAAGGTATCGTAATTAGATGTATAATCACAATTGATGAAACGGAGTGCTCTTTCTTGTATTTTTTAATTTTCTTAGTATATAGTTCACAACAAAAACGCCATGGTAATAATGGACACAAATTGAAGCCGGATAATATAAAAAATATTATATATTAAGTTTACCTAATTTACATAAATATTTTCCAATTCTTTTAAGTACAATTGTGATGTGAGGAGGTGGTAAAAATCAACCATCGAGTTTTGTGTCATTTAATGAAGTCCAATTGGTCATACAATGCTTTTGCAATTAAAATATATAATCAGGGTCCCTAAATGGGGCATTTTTGTAAAAAGGTACAGAACAGCTGCAAATCGTTATAATATTGAACCTATAATTTAAATTAACACAATATGCAAACTGCAACAACATAAAAATATAACATAAGTATTATCATTTCCCAAATAATATTAAAAAAAGTATGGATTTTCATTTTAAAAATATTTTATGGACTAGGCACAACCTGAGCTGATTTTGTTTATTCTTATTGGTACTATATATAATGTTCACCATAATGCCTGTCCTGACCTTATTTTAAGTTTCCAAATAGGCATTCAATACTTGATTCCATTTAATGTTCACAAACAATTTTTATTTGCAACATTACAAAAAACATATTTAGATGAATTGCAAGCTGAATTGGGTTTAGCAAACATAACGTATCATACGTGTAGAAAAAACAACATTTGAAAGAACGATTAAACTATTCCAGAACTTGTAACTGTGGGTGGGTGTGTGTAATTACTGACAGTTTTATTTGTAATTTATACTCAGTTGCAACAGAAAGTGTTCGCTTTGAAAAGTTTACTTTACGCCCTATCCTCTTTATCAAGCGACAGTCCCTTAATGATTCAACCTATTGAAAAACAAATGACAACCAATACAGTTGAAGATGACGAAACTTAAAGGGGAACTGAAATTTTAATCATGTAAACTTGTTACAATCTTCCAGATTACGCGTTTAAAAAAAAGAAAATGGCGGCCGTTTCACTTTTTTTTACGTTGACGGAAAATGACGTACTACTTTCCGTTGTCATGTGTTGCTATGATAAGTGGACGGCGGAGCTAAAAACCACTCTGCTTCCCACCTGAACATGATATTGGCAATGGAATGATACACATTTTGGTATCAAACATGACATTTTAATTTTGGAATTTATACAATTACACTTCCCTACCCAACAAACTGAGCTGTGTACACTTGCTTTTGTAACTCAGTATAGTTGAGAATAACACTAATAAATACATTAAATTAATTAGATGACATTAATTAGATGACATTTAAAACTTGTCTATATATCTGAAAATATGGACCATAACTACATATATTATTTTCCATGTTTTGCTTATTACACATAATATCTTGGGTCCCCATTTATTTTGCTTATGTTTTTTTTAACAGTGATTCAACACAATTAATCACAGAATTATTTTTCAAACAGATATTACACTTTGTGCATAATTTAAGCTACACAGATTGAATATTGTATGTACACAATTCGCACGCTGTAGCTAGAGCGTTCGCACGCTCTTAGAGCGTTCGTACGCTGTAGCTAGAGTGTTCGCACGCTGTAGTTGAGCGTTCACACGCTGTACTACAGCGTTCGCAGCTGTAGCTAGAGCGTTCGCACGCTGTACTACAGTGTTCGCACGCTCTGTGCGAACGCTGTAGTACAGGAGCGAACGCTTTAAATTATTGTTTCTGCATTTCACCTGCGGGGCTCCGTATGAAGCAAAGCATCACGTATCTTATGATTTTGTCTGGGGGTTTCTAATGTGGAATGATTGAGAGTCTGTGTTGGAATACAGATACAAGTTTCAGTAAAATGCTCAGAGAACAACATATATATGTACCCTAGCTATGGCAAAAATAATTATATAATATGTTCCAAGTGATACTTAAATATACGTTTTACCAATCATTGAATATTGATAACGTATCTTATGATAAAAAAACGAGAATTGTCACCGGCTAAAATCATAGGTTTCAGATTTAAACTACATTGCTATTGCTGAGGATCAGGGAAAACATACAAATCATTTGTGGTTATATCATAATAACATTGGCTATGCATAAACTATACTATAAAGCTCTGTAGTAATGCCCCCTCTGAAGAGGAAGTCAAAATGTGATAATTTCAGCCAATCTGGACTTCAACATTATTCAGAAATAATAATAATAAAGTCAAGTTTTTTAAGTTTTTATTTTGACATGTAGTAATGCTAGTTTAAAACTAACAACCTTTATTCAATGTTTAGCCCGCTGGAAAAAAAAGATTTATGCGGGACATTTTAACATCTAAATTGAGACCATAAGCGTATAATAGCAAAGAATGAATGTTCATATGTTTGAAAAGTCAATAATGACTCCTAGAAGTGTTACTCATCTTCACAGTCAATATGGATGTTACCTAAATTGAAAGAAACATTTGCTTGATTTTTTTACCTATATCTATTGCTTGAAATTTATCAGGATTTGCTTTCATTTTGTTGTCAGAAAACCAATAATTAGAGATAAGCTGTCCTTTTCCAGTGCCTGAATTACATTTTCAATATGGTGGTCAAAATGTGAAAGGATGTTATCGTCGGCATAATTATAGAGAGTGCTTTCATTAATAAAGTGGAAAATGTCGATTATGACTATATGACTTAAAAAGTACTGGTCCTCATATAAACCCTGGGGTACACCTTTATAAATTTAGAGAAATTTTGAAAGTTCAATTTGTATACACCGTTTTCTATTTATAAGATAGCGTTCTTAAGTTTTAATAATAAAATGTCGTGGAATAGACAATCAGAGGCTTTGGATATATAGTTCCATTAAAATGGCTACAACGTAATTACATTATCTCCTTCCAGTCCTCAATAATCCTTAAAAGGGTAGTTTGACAACCATAATCAGGTCTAAAAGCAGATAAAAAATACATTGAAATATTTTTTTTAAAAATTCAACTACCAGGCAGTCCATTGATCTTTCAAACATTTTAGACAGAACGGGCAATATGCTGACTGGTCTATACTAACATTTATCTAGTTTACTTTTTGTGTAGAGTGTTTACTTGTGCCAGCTTTAGATGATTTAGGAAGAATGAAGTAGAGAAGGGTGTGTTAACCAACGACGTTACTGATCCGGAAGTTGTTGGTTTACCTAGCTTAACTAGTTTGGATGAAATTCTATCACCGGTTGCTTTCTTCGTTTGAAGTTTGTCTGTTTATTTTTCAAAAAAAGTTCGTATTTACTGGTGTAAATTTAATTGTGCCTGACTAAGATAGTTTTATTTTATTTTATTAATACTTGGATGTGTTTCATCTATATTTTCTTACTGTCAAGCTTCAGAAAAAACTGCCAGATCACAAATGTATGTATACTCTCTAGTCCATCATATATAACGCCCTAGTATGGGTGTTAATTTCTGCCAACGTTCCGAAAGAACGAAACGATAACAAACGATACTTTAAACCATATAGTTGCGTTGTTTTGGGGTACAGAAAACAAAAAATCGAAACAAAATTGCCGCATGTTCGCCACAAGTTTCGACTTTCGCGTTTTCCACCCCGAAATCGCGCCACTACAATATAAGTTTCGACTTAGACTATTCATGTTTTTGTTATTTCGTCCAAAAAACGAAAGAATGAATCTGGTAGAAATTAGCTAGAGAAATTAAAAAAATACAAACTTAACGCCATTAAGTGTGCAACTTTTTTTATTTTGTATTATTCCCAAGATCGATTGTAGTGTTATGTACATGTTAGAAATTATCCACATTCCTTATAAATATGGTGACCGATCAAATTTATGTATTGAAAGAAATAAAATCAGAATTATACAATCTTAGAGACATTTTAATTCAAAATAAGCACAGAATAAAAAACAACTTGCACGTTTAATTGCGTTAAGTATATATTAGCAACGAATTTTAATAGTTAACTTACCGTCAACCTTATGAAATATACCGTTATCGTAGTTAAAGTTACTATATATAATAATTGTTTCAAACAAATTTACAGTAAACTATTAGAATACCACACAACGTTTGTACTAATGAAAGCGAACTAATAAATATGAACTTTCAAATCCATTCAGAAAGTACGAGTATGTAGTCCTTCGAGTCAATGGAGAGTGATTAAAATAAGTTCAGAGAGCTTTCGTAACGATGTAGACGACAAAGTGGGTGGTCAGCGGAAAAGTTTCAAAATCATCAAAATTATCGCCTAGATGCTGCTCCACGTCATTCCATTTAGTAGAACAATTAACAAAGAAAATAGTTACATCTTATGGTTCTGCTTGTCAATAGTTAGTCCATATGTTCTAATACATATATATGTAGAAATAGGTTATTTTATTATAAACTGGAAATAAGTGATCTATAACCGACTTATAGTTCAACCCGCCCATTCTCTGATTGCTTCCGTTTATTTGCACTTGAGCAGTAGTTGAACCCGTCCACTGATTAACATCAACACTCTTAAACGAAAAGCTGTCATAGTAGATTTCTTTCGAATTTCGCAAGATTTCCACACTAGACACGAAATGTTAGAAGGAGCTTAGTTTCTCCATATTTGAAAATCTAATAACTAAATCACTTAATATTCTATGTATTTGTTCCGATATGAAAATAAGATTTTGAAAAACAATTGAAAAAAAGTCTCAACCCTGTTTTGATATTTTGTTGAACTATAGACGTCATTATTAGAACATGGCAACGCTGTACATAGATAAAATAAATTTGATTTGAATTGGGTTTACGGCACACAAACAGAAAAAAAATTCGGCAATAAGATGAGCAATTTTATAAATAGGTACATAATTTATTCTTGAATAATGGCAGTAAATATGGCATGTACACCGCCATATTCATGCCATCTTCGGGATGGTTAAAATTCTGTACTATTGTTTTTTTTAATGAATTCTGAGTTCTGCTCAACCCGGGGCTGCAATATTTCGTATATGTCGTGTTCGACCGTTTCCAAAGGTCCACTCTCATACTCTTTTTTATAGAGTGTTTGCGTTGATATATCAGGCTAGCAGGCGTATGTGTGCGTTAATAAATCAGTACTGTTATGCATTTTTACCAAAGTGCACAACTTGTAATATAATAACTTCCTTCACATATGCTGGTTGTTGATGAAATAAGAACCTACAGATCAGTAGTGTTATTATCTACTGGTCCTTTGGAATCATCAAGCCCATTCTGTGTTGCTTTAAAGTAGAATATTGAATAAATGGGTGCTAGGAGGCGTGAGAGATGTTGCATCTTATAACTACCTCTCATGAACAGACTCAATAAAACCGAGCCTGCTATTTTTCTCTCTTGTTTGTGTTCGTTGCTTCCAGGGGATCACATTTTCAGTATTTATTGACATTCACACTAGCTTTTGTTTGTTTAGTGGTGTGTGGCGGCCGTAAAAAGTCGCCCTAACTACAAATAAGTAGTATTATTATTTAATGGTCCTTTGGGATCATCATCAGGCCCATTCTATGTTGCTTTAAAGTAGAATATCGCTTAAGCCGGTGCTAGGAGGTTTGAGAGGTGCTGCATCTTATAATTACCTCTCATGAACAGACTCAATACAACCGAGTCTGCTACTTTTCTCTCGTGTAAGTGTTTGTTGCTTCCAAGGGATCACCTTTTCAGTATGTATTGACATTCACACTAGCGTTTGTTTAGTGCTGTGTGGGGGCCGTAAAAGGTCGCCCCGACTACAAATCAGTAATGTTATTATTTACGGGTCCTTTACTGGTCCTTTGGGATTATCAAGCCCATTCTGAGTTGCCTTAAAGTGGAATATCGCGTAAGCCAGTTCTAGGAGGCGTGAGAGGCATATATAATTACCTCTCATGAACAGACTCAGTAAAACCGAATCTGCTACTTTTCTCTCTATGTTTGGTTGACTTAGGCTAATTAATCAAATTGTGTAGTCATTTAAACAACATATTGGGTGAAGCTTTATACCAACAAGATTTCAGTACATTTTAATAATATTGATGTTGCGTCACATTGTTTTGCCATTTCGAAATAGTTATGACCCTTAATTAAACTTATTGCATCGACTAACTAGAGGGTTTAAACCATATATGTTTGCAATAACATTAGTAGATTCCATTTGGATACTGGCGAACATATCAAAGTCTTTCGGTAACAGTAGATATTTCCTTTCTTTGTCTTTGTGGACTTTTAAATTAACGTACATTACTATATTTCCTGCAATTACAAACTTGTCTCGTGGCAAATTTCCGTTATTTTATTTTTTTCCATTATTATATTAAGTAGGTATAAAATCCAACAGGCCATACAGCTTTCACAGAACAATCAATAAAAAATAATAAATCATTATTTAAAAACATGACCCCATATTTTCCTACATAGCATCCACTTCTTCTTCGAAGTGGTATATAAAGTATGTGACTCCACAACAATACAAGGTTTGTTGCTTCCATAGGATGACCTTAAAGAATATCGCTTAAGCCGGTGCTAGGAGGCGTTATAAATGTTACACCGATATTACCTCTCATGAACAGACTCACTAAAATCAAGTCTGCTACTTTTATCTCTTGTTTGTGTTTGTTGCTTCCAACGGATCCCCACATTGAAATGTCTGTGCATATGAGCATGATTTTAAACGCGTAAATGCTTATAAGTGAGACGGTAAAGGATGTAATACCACTGACAGGGAAACTGGACAACATTGAAACGAACAACATTGAAACTGTCATATGGTCCACTTTGCTATTCTACAGGCCAATCTGGTGGGGGCTCCTAGTGGGCAGATTCTTCCCCCTAGTGATACAATAGAATCCTCAGCTCAGTCAGTTGTAAAACTGCAATCTGTTGCAGGTGAGTTTGTTCTTATGGCCTCGCATGTTTCAATTAAGAGCGACACTAGGGTATTACGTCTTCCGGCGATGTCGGTGTCGTCGTCGTAGGTGTTCTAATATATTAGAAAAAGGTAGTTGCTGGGAAGTAATCACCAAGAGTTATTACTTTATATTCATTATAATATGACTGGGTGGGGTATGGTGTCATCGTATTATGGTGTGACGTCGCTCTCAAGTTGAGCATATAGCGCACGGCTTCAGTGGACAACGTTGTGATATGATTGGCTGATTGTTGGAAAGGATGTTAAACCACATACACATATATTTATGCTTGGTTGGGGATAACTTGTTAACCATATTTTCTCTGCCTGGGTGTATATTCTTTATCTCTGATAGTATATGTAATGTTTACTGGTAATATGTGGCATTTTGACTTATATTTATGGTATGGAGGTGAAACCGCGTTGGAAGCCCTCTGTGACAGAATCCTGATACATTTTGGGCTTCACTTCGACTGCTTATCAGATACTGAGAGATGGGGGAATAATTCGTACGTCGGCGTCACCGGCATCATACTAGTTAACCTTTTATATCAATTGTAGCAGTTTGTTTTCTTGAAATTAAACGGCATAGTATTTTGCGGTGATAAGTGTTACCGTAATTTTTTAACAAACCTTGCTCCGGTATGCTTGTGTTTCACAAATAGTTTTCAGATTTCTTTCCTATAATATTTTCCGAATGCGCAAAATCTAAGAAATCAGTGGGTGATATTGAAAATCGTTTGAATGCCATGGAGAATAGTCTGTCCGACATTCAGAACCACAAGCAAGAAACTCGGGTAGAAGATGCCTTACGACATATTTAGAATCCTTGTCGGTAGACCAAGCTTTACAGAGCCACATATTCTTATTGACGCGATATAATCCATTATAGAGGTCGCAACTAGTGCGGCTAATAAGGATGTAGATTATTATATTAAGTCGGTGGCGTATTGTCGTAAATATGAGACTTCGGAAGATTTGTGTAGTTTAGCTTTACAATTGTTTGGTTTACCAGAAGGCAAACTTATTGCTTCAGTTGTAGCAGATTGGGAAAAATCAAGAAAATACGAGCGGGATCATGTGAATGGTAATAACAGAACTGGCCCTGCACAATGGCAAGTTGTACAAGGGCAGTCACCATATTATCCGGTTAATCTGGGACCACATAACTTTACATATCCAAATTTAGGACATCCAGGTTTTCCTATGACTGGCTATCCTACTTTTCCTCCGTATTCCCTTCTTCATTTCCGAGAGGATTTGCCAGGGGCAGGGAGATGGGGGAAGAGCGTCTTGTTTTTATTGTAAAGAACCGGGGCATTTTGTGTCTACTTGTCCAAAGAAATGTGATTGTTTATTTTGAAGTCACGAAGTTTGTAGTAATCTGCGTTCAATCTACTTACCAAATTGTATGGGAATTAGGGGTTTTATTTATATACATGCTATCTTTATATTGTTCTATATTATCGTGTTTATGGTTTTTGGGGAAAATCCTTTTTGTTAACCCGGGGTACTAACTTCTACTGAATTATCATGTCGGTTGAGAGATTGGGTGTCGTCCTCAGTAATTCTCCTTTTCTTTTAGTCCATGTTTTGGTTTATCCTTTTAGGACATTCTGATAGAATGGAAGATATTGAAGTTTTCGCCTTGTATACCTGATTAGTAAACTCTGGATTTGATCCTGTTGGTGTAGTTCCTTGATGGATATTCAGTGGTGAATTGTAGAGGAGAGGCACCCAAAACCTTGACTCGTGTGATAACATCAGAGGAGGCTGCTAATGGAGCTCCGTTTGATTGTGATAGTCTTAGTTTTTTACGTTCCAAGGCGGTAGCCCTATTGTCAACCTTTTTGTGTTTGTGATGTCTTAGCTTGCCTTTTATTCATCTTCATGGTTGTAATTTTGTTCTGTCTTGTTTGTGGTTGACTGTCGTCCTTGAATGCTACATTTCCTGTTCAATTTTTATATCTATTTTTTAGGTTTAGAGATCCAAGTCATTTTGTCACAGAAAATCGTAATAATTGTTTAGGTGAATGGATTGATTGTATTGCACCAATAATTTATGTTTGGCTATGGTAGAGGGTGGAAGGAAATATAAAAAGATCGGACAGGTCTGAATGGTGCTAGATTGGCAAATCGAGATGCTAATTTGGATGTCTGTTAAAATGTAAGATTGCCGTGTGTCCTTTTAAGGTATTATACGCTTTTACAGTTCGATATTTGTGTCATATGTTCTAAAATATAACATAATGTTGGCAGTGCTTAGGTTTTCTAATAGGTTCTGTATTAAAATATGAAATTGAAAATTATTATTGTTACTACTCTGATGGTATTTGTTACAAATGCATAAATTCACATATTGGACGTTTTTCAAGAGCTTGTACTCGAGTTGAGGATTTTAATATTCGTAATCTTTGTATAACTAAAAGCTACTCAATCAGGGTTACCGTTACCATAAACTTCGTAAAACCTTTGCAAAATTGTTTTATCGTAACCCTGATCTTCTTTCCAAATATAAAAGTAATTTAAGGACTCTTCTGTGACAAGGACTATCACAACCTGACTCCTATGATAATGTGATTTATAGACTTCGTAAGATTCTTGGTCATGATCACTTTCATACTATCTTTGTTAGACTTGTTAAAAACCTTATCAAAAGAGGTAATGACCCTATCATTTTGCAACGTACTGCATGCTTGGTGGTGGACCCTTTTACAGTTCGCCACTACGCTTTCCTCTTTCATTGTACGATGACCGGACAGGCTGTAGACCCTATGATGACGCGTACCTATAGCCCAATGGGACGGTGGCGTTTGATGTTTGTCTATGATCTTTCTTGTCGTGCAATTAATGGTTTATTCTCTTGTTGCTCTTGCTTCTGCCAAGTCATTGAGTACATTCATTGTGGCTTTCTAGGCTATTGTTTTTTTGTATTATATTTACACGAGCATATTTGTGTTTTACTTATATTGCCTATTGATGCTGCCTTGTTGGTTAGAGATTAGATCATGTCCGGTTTAAAGCCCCAGTGGGCTTTGTTGCCACTGACCGTTCCAAGGCCGTTCCAAGGCGGTAGCCCTATTGTCAACCCTTTTGTGTTTGTGATGTCGTTTGCATTTTTTATTGCTTTTGCCTTCTCGTTTGTCTGTTTGCGTGTTTGTTTTTGTGTTTTGTGGTTGACTGTCGTCCTTGAATGCTGCTTTCCCTGTCCGATATTTTTAATAGTGGTCAGAATAATCAAGGTTGACCAAATAGAGATGTGTATAATAATAATTTAGATGGTAGTCTATATGGAGATAACTTTTTTAACGATATTTGTATAGAGACAACTGTCTTGAAGGTAATTATGAAGTGAAGATAAAGTATTTTGAATCTCGGTGTATCTAATTTTATATATTGTACATTAGCAGTGCTTTATGTTCAAACTGTACGTTTAAGTGTATATGTTTCTTGAATGGATACCATTGTGGTCATGTACATTTATTTTCTTAGTTCATGTTTAAAACACGCTTTAATGCATTGAGAGTAGATACAAAACTCGAACAGAAAAAGTAGCATACAAGGACCACAGTCAACCAGAAAAACATACAGAAATAAAGAACAACTTTAAAGATGAATAAAAGGCAAGATAAGACATCACAAACACAAAAGAGTTGAAAATAGGAGGTTTGTTTCTGTTTATGTAATATAGTATATCTCCTTAATAGTATTATTAACCGAGGCTTGTGTACACATATACGGCAATTCTAATTATGCATTTGGCTTAGTCACCTTTTGTGTGCGGCAACATGTTTTAACTACGTTGATTTATTTCTCTGTCAGTAAACCTTACTTAGAAATCAGCAGTAGTTGGCACATAATTAGAGTGTTTAATATTATAGTAATGGGTGAGTGTTGGGAATTTGTTAGTTTTGGAGATAGTAGGTCAAAAAGGACATGGTACTGGCCCATAGTTTGCCCAATACTTTACAATTACTCAGTCACTTTGAGCGCAGTGTCACTTGGGATAATTGCATATCTCAAATGAGATCTCGCGAGAAGTGACAAACATACTTGATCGTTCTAGTCGTGGTTTCAGAGAGGGAGCTTTTCTAGTGGAACGATTGCTTGTCTGTAACACTTGTTTTACAGTACATTTGAGTGCTTGTACTTTGACTTTCTCCAGACTGATTTTTAGTCTTTTTAATATGATTATTTCACTTAAAGATGTGTGTGACTGATACTTGTACTGAGTTAAAATAAGTACGGTTGCTGTATTTTCATTAGGGGTAAAACTTCATAGTTATATGGAAGTTAACTAATGGTGGAGAAAGAAATACGAATACTACTACAAATACTACTACTACTACTAATAATAATAATAATAATAATAATAATAATAATAATAATGGTAATAATAATAATAATTATAATAATAATAATGATGATAATATAATGATAATAAATATAATAATAATAATAATAATAATTAAACGTTAAAACGATGATGATGATGATGATGATGATGATGATGATGACGATGACGATGATGATGGTGATGATGATGATGATGATGATGATGATGATAACACATCTGTTCTGACCTTGGCTAAAGCAAATGGGAATGAATGCCTTACCACTCCAGAATTATAAAGAGACATTAGCGGACGGAGCTTGTATTGTAGTATACATTCATGTGTATATAGGCAAGCTGACATAGGTTATTCAGGTTATATTCATGTTTATCATGCAGATATGCACTTTTCTGCCTAATAAAGGGGTGACCAATTAAATTTTGCTTTATTAGGCAATGACCAATAGAGCAAATCGATGCGGAATCCCTCGGCGTTTATTGCACGTAACGTTATTTGACGTCATGCACGTAACGTTGCCTGACGTCATAAAACAAGCAGAAAACAACAACATGGTGGCGTGCTCGATAAGCGTAACATTCTGAGAAATAGGTTATAATAGTAATTCATACATAAAAATTGGATAATCTACATGATAAATAGAATATTATGTCAGTGCCTTTTACTATCAAGTTTATTAGGCTCGGCACGAAAACGAAGAATGGCTCGGCAAAGCCTCGCCATTCTTTGTTTTCTAAGCCTCGCCTAATAAACTTGATAGTAAAAGGCACTGACATAATATTCTATATTTATATAGGCAAGCTGCGGAGGTTATTCAGGTTATATTCATGTTTATATAGGCAAGCTGACATATGTTATTCAGGTTATATTCATGTTTATATAGGCAAGCTGACATAGGTTATTCAGGTTATATTCATGTTTATATAGGCAAGCTGACATAGGTTATTCCGGTTATATTCATGTTTATATAGGCAAGCTGACATAGGTTATTCCGGTTATATTCATGTTGGAGGGCTTCTATATATTCTAGTGACAAGTTGGACAATAGGTGTTACCCGCCCTCCCACACATCCCTCCCAACACTTAGATGCTGCTCTCTTAAGTCCTGAGTAATTACCCACATTTTACACAATACTTAACACTTACTCAGTCACTTTGAGCGCAGTATCACTTGGGATAATTTCAACTACATAGCAACTTATTTTCTTTTTGGGCCCAACTAAATTCACCTGCGATATCCAAGATGGCAGTCACGGTTGACTTAAATGAACTCCTTAGATGAAAATATGTAATAGTAATCAGAAAATGTATGACAAAACGTTAGGGAAAAAATAGGTCTACATAATCGGCGTACACGTGTCATTTATATCTAAACAATATGATAAAATGGAGAAAACATTTCAGTCGGCACATAATATATATAGTGTATCCAATAATAAAGTCAATAATAATCAGTCACTCATGTAGGATCCTCTAGGTTGCGTGCTCATTAAAAATACTGTGTCATAGGCCACCAGATGACCTGCCACCTAATATCTAAACAATTAGACAATATATTTTCATTAAATTGCTTTTTTTCTCTCTCTCTCTCTTCTCTCTCTCTCTCTCTCTCTATCTCTCTCTCTCTCTCTCTGTCATATGCGGAACTATTGTGATCACTATTGCTCATACAGTTGTTTTCGGGTTTGTATGCAACTTCAAAGAGACATCGAAATGTATGACTAGTTGAACTCTGATCATTCGAAGATGACCGCTTATAAAATAACGCCGCCACTATTTGCATTAGCGAGTGTTTCACACACACTCCGGAGAATAAATTTTGGAATATCTCAATATAAAATGAGTGTTGGGTAAATTAAAATGCATTATTATGCAAACTCATCATCAGACGCCCAGAAATAAGTATGTAAACGTACAATATCCAGATGAAATACATGTATGATACAGCTTTGTGTCAATAATTTAAGTCGGCATGAATACCATGTCTCATGCCTCTTCTTAAAGGTCCTTATATAACATGTTATGAATTATTTTTCATTTATAATTTTCCGTTGTTAGTCTTAATTAAAAACAGCAACCATAATATAAATGACAACATATCTATTTTACTTTATGATTTCGAAAATCAGCAGTTTTAATTTTGCTTATTGGAGATGTTACACCAATTTAATTTGCCAGTTAGTGATTCCACACTTATTGCTTAGCTGCAACAGGATCCATTGTCAAAACCTTGATTATTATAACTGGTTGTGCTACGTTGAAATGCTTGAGCAGCTCTTAGAACTCAGATTGCATACACTAACACTACAGCTCATATGTCTAAGGTCAATTGTATCACGATTTACCGGTCCAATAATGTTCCTTCGACAATCCAATCTCAAAAACTGAATACTTCCCGTGCTATGTTAATCTGCTCTTAGAACTTAGACATACAAAATATAAATCACATAGTATTAAGGTCAGTACGAGCAGTATTTACAAATCACCCTTTTGATTCGATATGCGCCATCTTGCAATGCCCTCATTAACCTTGCTACCAATGTAGTGAAACACGTGTTCCCATGCCTGTCCTACTTTGTCAGTGAAGTGCTGACCTATCCTCTCTTCTAAGGTAGTAACTATTGGCGGCCACAAAAGCTGAAATAAAAAATCAAACATAAATGCATATAGAAGCCGAAAATCAAACTAGAAGAGTGTAGAAGAGTGTTCCACGGAACACTTGTGTCGCCTGCCATGTGCTTATTTCAGCAAGTACAATCTAACTATAACGTTTGAAGACAGGGGGCGCAATCCTTCATGAATTATGGAGCATTTTTTAAGTGTTAAAATTCCTAAAAAGGGGCACAAATCTGATTGAATAAATGATAAGGAAGAACTGTGTAAAGTTCCATGATCACAGGTCAATATTTTGCCAAGTTATGAGGTAGGCTAGGTTGCAGGTTAAAGTTTATGAAAGGGGCATCACTCTGCAAAAATGAAAGTCAGAGTTATTGTACACGAGTAACGACATTCCTTTTGGTTAAATGGCGTCTCATGAACATAGGTAAAGTACTTTTCAAGTTATGTCCAGCTATTAGCTTCGTTATGTTGCAGGTTAAAGTTCGCTTTCATACTATCTTTGTTAAACTTGTTAAAATGTTTATCAAAAGAGGTTATGACCCTATCGTTTTGCAACGTACTGTATGCTTGGCGGTGGACCCTTTTACGCTTTCCTCTTTTATTGTACGATGACCGGACAGGCTGTGGACCCTATGATGACGCCTACCTAAAGCCCATTAGGACGGTGGCGTTTGATGTTTGTCCGCAGTCTTGTCTTGTCGTGCCCTCAATGGTTTATTCTCTTGTTGCTCTGGCTTCTGCCAAGTCATTGAGTACCTTCATTGTGGCTTTCTAGGCTTTTTTTGTATTTATATATTAACGAGCATCTACGTGTTTTACTTATATTGCCTTTTAACGCTGCCTTGTTGGTTAGAGAATATTTCATGGCGGGGATTTCTTTATTTACACTGTCCCGTTTAATTGGGATGACAAAAGGTAAGTGTGAGGTTTGTTGCACCCTAGAACCTGGTTTAAACCTCCAGCGGCCTTTTTGGCCACTGACCGTTCCAAGGCGGAAGCCCTATTGTCAACCCTTTTGTGTTTGTGATGTCGTTTGCATTTTTTATTACTTTTGCCTTCTCGTTTGTCTGTTTGCGTGTTTGTTTTTGTGTTTTGTGTCGTCATTGAATGCTACATTCCCTGTCCGATTTTTATATCTTTCTTTTTTTTATGAAAAGGTGGCATAACTCTGTTGAAATGAAAGTAAGAAGTATTGGTCATGGGTAATAATATTCTGTGTGTGTGAAGTTTCATGAACATATGTCAACTACTTCTTAAGTTATGGCCAGCTATGAGCCAGGTTAGGTTGCAGGTTAACGTTTTAAGAAAGGGGCATACCTCCTCTGCCAAAATGAAAGACAGAGTTCTTGGACATGTGTAACTACATTCCTTGTATGGTTAAGATGGAGATGTGTTTGAAGTTTCAAGAACATAGGTTAAATAATTTTCAAGTTATGGCCAGTTATGAGCTTGGTTAGGTATCAGGTTAAAGTTTTTCAAAAAGGGGCATAACACTGCTGAAATTAAAGTCAGAGTTATTGGTCATGGGTAGCACAATTCTGTGTGGTATGATGCATATGTATGTGAAGTTTCATGAACATATTGCAAATACTTTTAAAGTTATGACCAGTTATGAGCTTGGTTATGTAGCAGGTTAAATATTTATGAAAGGGGCATCATAACTCTGCCAAAATGAAAGTCAGAGTTATTGGACACGACGGACGACGACGGACAAAGTGATCCCTAAGTGTTTTCCATGCTACGCAGGCGACACAATAGCAAAATGAAACCATTTGTCGTGGAATTATAAAATTCCTTATTTATGAATATAACCCCTCAATATGTTTGAGCTCATTTAATGATTTGTATGTTAGTTGAGTTTTTATAAAAGAAAAAGTTCTAACCGGGACCTATATTGACTTACTTGCATTGTTTCATTTCAATTGTAATAGTTCGGTGATAGTAATATTACTAATACGTTCTAGTGTAATTTACCCTTAATGGGGTTTTCTCTTGTTCTCTAGGCATTGAGTATTTGCTTTGTGACATTCTAGCTTTTGTTTTTATTATATAGAGGATCTTACATATCATTATTGAATTTATTAATATAGATTGCACAGCATTATATCAATTTTGCTAACGATTTTAATAAATTCAATTATGAATGAGAACGAATGTTAGATTCTATTTATCACATAACTCACATATCGACTTTTATTGCATTTTGCATGTCGCTTTACTCGAAACCGACATAAACCGTGGGAATTGGATCATAGTCGTTACCGATTTATGATGACAGCGCATACTAAGCTTATTTGCATACTTATACAACTAGTGGTATATCGAAAATATAGGATGGTGTTATTCCACTCCCACACCGTAAGTTATGTGATAAATTCATATATACATAATCATTTATGTGTTATACTATACTGCCTATTAATACTGCATTGTTTGTTAGAGAATATAACATGAGGGGGTCTCTTTACTTACACTGTCCCGTTTTATTGGGATGACAATAGGGTAAGATTAAGGTTTGATGCACCCTAGAACCTGGTTTAAACCCCCAGCGGCCTTTATTTCCACTGACCGTTCCAAGGCGTTAGCCCTATTGTCAACCCTTTTATGTTTATGATGTCGTGTCTTGCCTTTTAGTCATCTTTAATATTGTTGTTTGTTTCTATGCGCGCTGTGGATTGACTGTGGACCTTGAATGCTACATTTCCGGTTCGACGTTTATGTCTACTTTCATAATATCATCCATGCCGTTGCATACTTTCGTTTTTATTGTGCATTGTCTTCAGTAGCTCTTGCTACCTAATTTATTATTATGCATGTTTATCCATGTTTCACAATACTCGACTTCTACTTACAGGTAGCATGTCTGCCTTGACGCCGTACAGCACGTGCCGCTCTCCAATACCTAAAATACAATAAAGCATGCACAGTTATAATATACTGAACAAAACAAGTTTAGCACCACTTTTTAGGGACATAGATTAAACATATGAACATTCATATAATTGTTTGAAGATATTAGAAATGCGATTTTCAGAAGAAAAAAATAGTTTTTTTTATTATTTTCTAAGTGAAGTATCAGATTACCTCCCATATATTAAAAACACATTATTTCATTATACAAACGTATTGCTTTGAATAAATCTAATGTTTGGCATTGACAAGAACTGCCCATTCTTTCATTGTTTAAAACCGCAGAAATGTGTTCACAAACAATGGTTATTCTCAAACAAAAACATTCAAAATTTCATAATTTTAAAATTACCTCCCTTTTCATTGAAATGAGAACGATTTTCGATAACCCATGTAAGTATGTTCCAGTCATAATTGCTTTCGTTGTAACACCGACTTTGTTTACAAAGGACGTTGTAGCGTTATTATTGGTCATATATATGTCACTTTATCATTGACTCCGGCAATACACAGCTTTGTATCTTTCTATTGAAATGACATTCATTTTATGTGCTAAAGTTATTTTGCTCAGTATAGAAAAAAAGACACATATTTCTTAATGATACTAACTTTAGAAGTATACTTGTAATCCCTTGCAAACAACACAAACACGAGAGAAATGTAGCAGACTCGGTTTTATTGAATCTGTTCATAAGAGATAAAATAAGGTGTAACATTTCTCACGCCCCAAGCTCCGACTTAAACGATATTTTACTTTAAAGATGAACGGCCACCCTTTTTGTAGTATTATCAATTAACAAATTTAACTCTTAAACATTATATGAACATTTTTTGATAGTCTCGGAGATAAACATATATTAAATACCGCTACTAAATTGTAAGTAAAAATAAGTATTAAGTGCATGACGTAGATACTACTTTTATCAGTGCGTGACTGTAGGTAAATCTTAATTGTATAGCTGCACAACTATTGCCAGATAATTGATAAATACATTTACCTGTGGATTAATTTACCTGATCAAAGTTTTCTACGTCATCAAATAAAATCTTATTCTCGCTTTTCACAGATATTGCAATGCGTTAATTGTAAATATCTATTGTTGTGTATTGATTTCGTTTTAAGGAGGTT
This sequence comes from Cyrtodaria siliqua, assembly GCA_037043455.1. NCBI lineage: Eukaryota > Metazoa > Mollusca > Bivalvia > Adapedonta > Hiatellidae > Cyrtodaria > Cyrtodaria siliqua. Next base: position 349,574 of record JAWPHD010000948.1, read on the forward strand.
GGCTGGGAAAGGACGTAGTGATGAGATTTTTTTTTAATTCATATTTAAAGCTTCTTTGGTATAATTTAGATTCAAAATTATCAAAAAAGGCTAGGTCACCACGCTTTTTTTCCCACTAGACGTCATTGAAGAATTCACGTATTTCTAACTTCACAATTTCACTAAAAAGAGGGAAATTATTGTCATTGAACATTTTCACAATTGTTTTCATAACATTACGTTTATTGAAAAACAACAATTAATTTTCGATTGCATATATACGTATCTTTCAAATCATACAAAAGCAATTGTAATCCTTGTTCGTCTTTTTACTTTAAAAAGCAAACATATATGGACAGTACCCCACCCACTTTTGTTTTTACCGAAAAATTAATTCAAGATAAAAAAATATGTTCTAATGATCAACTTGTTTTAAAACTTGTATATGTCAAGGTCCTATGACATTTCTTTCAAAACAAGTAAAAAAACATATAGGTCACCAGGCTTCTAATGATTTTTTTATTAAAAATTCTTTAAATTACACCCATTTTGGAGTTATTTTGACATTTTCAATGTAAAATACTGTACACTCAATATTGACATGGAGATCGAAAATAAAATTAGCTCAGTATCTACTTTTATATGTGTTTTAAACTACAGAAAAACAAAAATCTGATTTATTCTATAGCAAAAGGATAAATTCTACTCAGAGCTACCCATACCCCCTATTTTGTTGACAACAAAAAAATGATCACAAATGACGGAAAAAATATGAAGAAAAAATTTGCTTAAAATTTGGTATGATGCCATCTTAAATCCTACATTATATCGATATCTACTAGAATGGAAACAAATGAAGCAATTATGTTGTCAAATAAAACTATGATTTAAAAAATAAAATGTTTAGACTTGAAGATGTCAAAACTTGCCCAGCCAACATCCTTAAATAAACATAAACATGTTCATGAAACAAAACATGACCGGAGAACTTTAAAGCCACAAATATTGGGATCGATTACCCCAAAGAGGACCTCTAATAAATAACACTACTGGGCCCGTATTCATAAAGCACATAAATGGGAAAATATTACTTAAGTCAAGATTTAGGATTTTTACATATTTTTAAATATCCGTATTAACCTCTCGGAGACACTACACACCATCTATAATAAGATAAATATTTAGCTGTAGGTTTTATTTATCCATAACCTTATTAACAATATTAAAGACACTTCCCCGCCAATAAAGGCAAAATACACTACAAACCCGTTTATCAATACTATATCCAGATGTTCAGGTATATAATATTGTAGGTTTGCCGATTAAAAGTATGAGATTGTGATGGGTTCTTAAAATACCCGTGAATGAATATGCGTAAAACGAGTTGGTAACTCTTAATTCGACGCTCAACTCTTAATTCGACGCTCCAGTTTTTTAGTTTGGTCTGGCTGGTTAAAGCCGTTTAAATTGTGTCTACAGAGTTGGGACTCTCAAAATATGTATTTATATATATACCTCATCGTCAGTAGGTTTAGAATTAGCTGTATTTTGCTTTTGTCATGTTTTGATGGAATGAAGATGTAAATAGCGCCCAGGAGGGTTGACTTGACTTCATTGCAAAGATCATTAACGGGGATTTGACCATGTGCCAATGACTGGAAATCTTCCCAATACTGCCTCATGTGGTCTTTAGGCCCTTCCATGTTGACCTTTTTATATAGGTAAATCTTCCTAGGTGTTTGCCTGATCCATTTTGCCTTAATGTCGTACTCGACGAAAACAACATCGTGATCCGACTTTCCTATAGGGGGTAGTCCTTTAATCATATTGACAGGTGCAGGATTATTTGTCAGAAACATGTCTAATGTTTTGTGTTGGAATAGCCACCACTTGAGATAGACAGTAGTCTTTGACTATTTCAACCAATTGTTTTTTGGGTGTTAATTTTGGACAATCGATGGGGCACACATGTTCCAGTCTACATCTCCACAGTTAAAATCCCCACCAATGCAAACATGGGCATTTGTGTTGTTCATGATTTTTGATAAAGATTCATTGAATTCGTCAAGGTATTCAGGATTTGTTTTGTCTGGCGGTCTGTAAAAGGAACATAGATATAGGGTTTTGCATCCCACAATCTCCAGTTTGCACCAGATAATTTCACAATTGGTGCTTAATTCTGGTACTTCTACACAAAGAATGTCCTCTATAGGCTATAAACATCCCCACCATGTGGATCTCCAACAAAATACTAAAACAACACATAACACAGCAAATAGTATTCCTTCAAAGTTTCATTATTGACAGAGTACGAGTTTGGCATGTGAGCAAACTTAGGATGCAAAATTTTGCAAACTCTTTACGTTAAATACAGTACTGAACTGGCTCAATTTTTCAAAGAGGAACTTCAACATTTACGAATCTCTTGTTACAAAGTGAAATGTGATTAAAACGTCTACAACATCACAGTTGTGTCCTTTATCTAAATAATTACAACTTCCTTTGTTTTGCAAAACATCTTGGGATTTCTTTGGAATATTATGTGGAATATTATGAGGAGTTAAGTGTGCAATATATACAATATATAGGGGAAATTCTCGACTTGCGTTTCTTTTTCGTTTCAGTATATGTTTACATTACATAAACACACGACCTAGCTCGGGTATATGTTTATATGCATAACTTGCACATGGCCTTTACACATTGATGGAATATGTATGTATGCATGACCTTGCTCGGATATATGTATGCATGACTTGCCTGTTTTACATCATCAGATATATGTTGTTATGACCTTCGCACATTGATCGGATATATGTGTGCATTACCTTAACATGACCTTTCGCATTGTTCGGATATATGTATGCATGACCTTTACATGACATTGTTACATTAATCGGGTATATGCATGCATGTCTTTCACACTTTTACTACACTCTGATCAGGTATATGTATGAGTGACTTTCACACATTAAGCAGATATATGTATGCATTAGCTTAACATGACCTTTCACATTGATCGGATATATATATATATTCATAAACTGTACATGAACTTTTCACGTTGATCGTATATGTATGCATGCCATTTACATGACCTTTTCACATTAATCGGATATACGTATTCATGACATTCCCATATTGATCAGACCTTTATTCATTCACTGGATATATGTTTATGACCTACAAACATTAATCATATTTCGGTGTGTGTTTAATCTTTAAAAAAGCCATCAGTTGAAAAAGGCAATACATATCTTAATAGACAAACGGTCACCTATGAGAAGAATCGTGAGTTGATCAGAATCATCTAGGCACTCCACCGCCGCTCCCAGGGCCTCCATTACTATACGGCCATGTACACGTAAAGCATCATCGTCTATTACAAACTCCTCTGTGTCGCTGTTAAGAGCCGACGAGCTCATTTGTAGTTTTGTTTTAAATAGTGTCTTGATACGCGCATTCTGGTCGAACAGTCTGTAAAGCATTACATGTTTTAAAATATTTATTTCACAATAAAATACATATTTATTATAAACATAGATATTGGAAAAGCATAACACTGCTGTGGTAAAACACGTTTTTACATAATATCATCCATTATATTAAGCTTTGTCTTTCTTAAGAATATAAGACGCGTCATCGTATATATTCCATCGCACTACTAAGAGAAAACAAAACATGTGTTTACGCTGGCCTCTGACACGTTTCAAGTGTAGCACACCCATTGCATCATAGGAAGTGTCGGCCTGGCGTAGTCGCATAATGGTGGCTAGTGAGTATTTCTCATTTATTTTAGTAAAAAAAGGCATTTTCACTAATTTAAAGTGCCATTTTTGGTTTATATCACACTGTTACATTTTTCAAGCACTGTCCTGTTAAAATTGTGAGATTTGATTGATTTGTTCTTTGCTTTTATGGAAATGAATGTACGTATAAAATATTTTGACATCTCTGTGTTTATGTTTTTTTCAGTGGACTTTTGGCAGCATATGTTTTTATTTGTGATGAGATGTAAGTTATTCATTTTTAATTTGGGTCTAGTTATAAATTACAACATGACATTTAAATTTTAATCCATACACAACTAAATACAAAAATCAATGTGCGTCCCAGTCCTTTGGCGTGTATTGGCGGTCATCGGGATACGAGTAGCCAGTCGAAGGACATCAGATGCCAATAAAGGTGGGAAAACAGGCTGAGAAAGCCTCTCACTAGATGTGGCTAACGATAAATGAGCGTAAAATTAACCGGATCTTGGCTCAATCTTATGAGCTCAGACGGCGCGACCCTGGAGAGTCTTGTAGGATAAGCTCTGAACAACTTATTCTTATTTTTTGAGCTTATAAGGGATGTCGAAGGGTGAATAAAAATCAGAACATATGTGACAAATAGATGTAAATGGCAATCAAAAACGCTTCTACTTAATACAAGAATGCCGTTTTGTCACCGGCAAGTAGCCTTATTGTCAACCCGTGTGTAGTGTCATAGCCTTGATTCTTATTACCATTGTGATTGTTGTTTGTTTCAGTGCATGCTTTTGATTGACAGTGCTCTGTGAAAATTTCATTTCCTGTTCGACTGTTCTACCTATTTGTAAGTACAGAGCTGGCACATACAGCAAACATGTAGAATTCTAGTGGTAATCAGGCGTCACTTTATCGTATCAAGAAATGTATATACAGTCCGTTTGATAATATTGATAAGTTGTGCCATTTCGGATGTAAAATGAACGGAAGACTGGATGAATAATTCAATTCGCAACACAATATGTCTGTGCTTACGGAAATTGCCGAACATTTGCAGCCGCGCCGTAAAACAAACGTTGGAGTGTTGGGTGCGTAAAAAACAGCAATAGAGAATATATGTATCATGTTATATAGTATACCGAACATATGCAGCCGCGCCGTAAAACAAACGTTGGAGTGTTGGATGCGTAAAAAACAGCAATAGAGAATATATGTATCATGTTATATAGTATATTGCCATTCACACTAGCGTTTATTTAGTGCTTAGTGGCGTTGATAAAACGTCGCCCCGACTACCGATCAGAAGTGTTATTACTTACTGGTCCTTTGTGATCATTCAAGCCCAATCTTTATGGCTTTAAAGTTGGATACCGCTTGAGTCGGTGCTAGGGGGCGTGAAAAGAGCTGCACCTTATATTACCTCTCATGAACAGACTCAATAAAACTTAGCCTGCTACCTTCTCTCTTGTTTGTGTTTGTAACTTCCAAGGGATTCACTTTTCAGTATTTATTATATACGATGTGTGTTTCCACTGAAGAGGTATATATAGTGTGCGACGATGTTATACTTATGCATTCAAGGACCACAGCCAACCAGAAATACGCACAGAAACAAACAATAATTTCAAAGATGAATAAAATGGAAGATATTTCATCCCAAACATAAAATGGTTGACAATATGGCTACCGCCTTCGAACGGTCAGTGGCAAAAAAGCCACTGGGGGTATAAACTCACTTGAAAATGTTTAATTGTTTAAATATATATTTTAAAACACATATTGAAATAGTGTTATACATCCATGGAAGCAAAAAATGTGTCGTTTAAGCTATATAGATCCATTAAACTTATCGCAATTACAGCAAGTGTGATGTAACGGACATCCTAGCCTAGTGCGTTGCAATGGAAACTATCTCTAACTGAAATCTAGTGTACGTATTACCAAGTGTTTGTTATATAATTACTGTTGTGTATTTTATATTTAAACAAAATGCCAATGTGATCAAATAACACAGACTAATAACATAAATATGTCATAAATGAAGTAAAACCAGTCAGCGCCAATGTACAGAAGTTAATCGATAATAGTGATTACTTTCTACGGAGAAATCATAAGCGTTCCAATTATAATATAATTACATATCAATTTAGTTATACAATAATTACAAGTCTATTAGAACCGCTATTAGTGGTAAAGCGTTTGCCTTGCTTGCGGTAGGTCGTGTGTTGGATTCCCCGACGGGTCACGCTAAAGAATTTGTACACAATGGTACTAGTAGCTCCCTTGCTTGACGTTCAGTAGTCTCTATCATCCAGACACACTCAAGCTGACTGCGAGCGCTAGCGAGCGTTTGGACTCATGGTTTGGACTCATGGTTCATTGAAATGTTTGACAATCGCCAAAACTGATTACGACGTGACGTCATTTTGACCGCAACTGAAGTTTACCAATCAGACGGTGCTTTTTTTTGTACACACCTCGTTTTGATGTCAAACTTTTAAAGAAGCTTTACTCCAGACCATCGTGAGGACTTCTTTGAGAATACTGGTCGGCCCGATGTAAGTATAACATGTGGGGTGTTAGGGCATGTGTCTACTCCATGGAATTTCAGTGTGGAAGCACTATAAAGTTGAACAATGAGCTCACTGTTATAAAAAAGACACCGTCTTGAAATGACTGAAAGAATGTTTAAGGCGACATTAAACCCCATGCATACATATACAAATTAAATAAGGGCAGTCCGTAGGATTATTGGTATTAACGGGACATCTCAACAAATCAGCAAATATAGATCATTGTAATTCACAACGATTGAAAGGCCTGAAAGTTATCTTTGGTCACACGTCAAAAATATGGAAAAATACCAGACACTTATCCAAGAGTGTCCTTAGAAAATGTTTAAAGTCTGGAATCTTTCTGTGGAACATGGATACCGATGCTTTGCATTACAGTCCTTTGGCGTATATTGGAAGTCATCGGGATACGAGAAGCCAGCAGAAGGACATGAGATGCCCATAAAGGTGGGACAACAGACTGAGAAAGCCTCACACTAGGTGTGGCTAACGATAAAGGAGCGAGAAGTTAACCGTTTTTTTGGCTCAGTCTGATCAACTCAGAGAGGGTTGTAGGATAAGCGCCAAAACACTTATTATGTTTCTTTTGCTTATAAGAGATATCGAAGGGTGAATAAACAAGAGGCCTAAGAGGTTTGTGGGGTCTGCTGACGTCCTACTGGCAAAATTATATCAAGGGTTGCCATCAGTACTTTTAAAACATTGCAAATAAAACCCACCAACAACAACACCCGCAATAGAAACGTAAACAATTGACACATGCTAACAATTTACACAAGGGCTCTAGTTCTAATTTGTATGGTTATTTAGGGACTCGAGGCACAACAATTGCATAAAATAGGTTTTGACCGCCTGTATAGGGCCCCTTTTTGCAGGCGGTCAAAACCCATTTATGAAATTGTTGTGCCTCAAGTCCCTAAACAACCATACTAAGTTAGAACTAGGGGTTGATTTTAATAAAAGCAGATGTCTCCCCTATAGGAGAAAGGGCCATAAATACGCCATAAGTCAACCCTTTTTGTGTTTGTGACGTGCGTGGTTTTGGGTTTACTGTGTTCTGTGAAAGCTGCATTGCCTGTTCGACTTTTATACTTTATTTTTGGTAATGGTCATCCCTACCAAGTTTCATGGAAATCCAGGCAGCGGATCAGGAGAATTAGGCGGAACAAAGCTTATGTATTCAAACCTTCAAAGGGCCATAACTTCACCAAAATAATTCAACCAGAACAAGCCCATTTTGTGTTACTTTAAAGTAGAATATCGCTTAAGCCGGTGCTAGGAGGTGTGAGAGGTGTTGCATCTTATAATTACCTCTCATTAACAGACTCAATAAAACCGAGTCTGCTACTTTTCTCTCTTGTTTGTGTTTGTTGCTTCCAAGGGATCACCCTTTCAGTATTTATTAGTAGCGGTTTTAAATATATGTTTCTCTCCGGGAATATCTAGAGATGTTCATACGATGTTTAAAGGTGAAATATGGCGTGTCTTTTGAGTATATATTCGGAAATATATTTATATAATATACAATCTGTTCAAATCTTACACTTATTGGTTGTCCCGTTTTCTCACAGTAGCCAATTTTATCTCATAGCGCACACGCTTCGAGTTTCGCCCTGGTAAGTGTCACGTGATCCTGTGACGTCATTGGTACCAAACGATTAGCCGTGTCGCATTGAGTTGTATAGTATTGTCTATGTAGGATTACATTTTATGGTACTTGTTAAAAATGCCGTGTGCTGTTGCTGGGTGAAAACGTTTGCATAAAGAAGGACAAGATAATAACCTAAGTTTCTTTTGTTTCCCTAATCGAGATAATGATATATTAAGATCTGAAGTGTGGTTAGACCGTTACCGAAGAAAATCGCCCCACTCGTCGAGAAAGTGGGAACCTACGAAAGACGCGCGAGTTTGTAGCAAACATTTTGAGTTGACTTTGTGGGAAGTCCATCCTTTGGTTTTATTATCTTTGAATTTGGAGAACAAAAGGCCATGCATATTAAAATCAACAGCGGTACCAACGATATTTGACTATAAAAATGAGAAGTGCATTACCCCGCCGTCTCCAAGCAAGTTGTATTCGCCTATTCGACCGGCGTTGAGGAGGAAATTCATACATGAAGTAAGATTGAAATTTATGTTCAATTATCTTAGCACCTCATCGGGTATACGTATGATAATTTGAAGAAAGGTGTATATTCTTAGCTCTTTATATACACCGTGAATGTTTAGCTGTTGAATTAGAAGCATGCGTCTTTACGTGAATCAATGAAGAGTTGACGGCGCTAATAATATGTAGCCGTCATTTTTTAAAATATTGCTAAGAACGTTCAGCATATAAATTTAAATGAATCCGGTGAAAAAAACACTGTGTCTTTGTTCCCAAGTTTTAATTTTAATAATTTTAAATTATAAACCCCTTCTGCCAATAGTGTTATACATATATATTATCAACATATATAGGTCTATGGATTTGAAAAAAAATACAAAATGTTTCATGGATATCTATTACAAGGCAGAAAATTAATAATATTACTAGCTTTTATATTAATTCAGTAATGTTTTATGGCAAAGCAACAACAATAACGCCTCTTAGCTCGTGCAATAAGTAAAACAAGTATAATAGAATAATATACTTATATTATGGTAATTTCATATGTTTGGTCTGTTTTCGCAAATGTATTATGAGCACGATATAGACAGTTAGTAAGTATACTTACTCATGTATACTTACTCCTGATATACAGATCGAAAACAGACCAAACATATGAAATTACCATAATATAAAGTATATTATTCTATTTGTTGATTTAGGACCAAGTTCTGCTTTGAGGGAATTTATCTTATAAATGACCTTTTTAACACTGATGGACGTTTGTATTCCTTGGATGAATTTAGTACCATATATAAACTTAAAACAAATTTCATGACTTTCAATGGAATTATAGCATCAATTAAATCCATGGCAGGTAACAAAAAGATAACATACAGGGACATAACTCAGAAATTATTCGAACCAACACTGCCATTAAATATCACACCATTCTTAAAAACAACAAAAGGAAGTAAAGAATTTTACTATATACTTAATAAAAATACAGAACAACCTTCTTCTAAACTTAAATGGGAACACAATTATAACATAGAGCAAGAAACATGGAAGGAAATTTATATGGCACCTTTCAAATCAACCTCTAGTTCTACATTACAGTGGTTTCAACTTAGAATTATCCATAGAATTTTACCTACAAGAAAATACTTGCATACCATAAATGCAATAGATAGCCCTCTATGTCACACCTGTCACCAGGAAGAAACATTGGTCCATTTGTTATGGTCTTGTCCTGATACACAGAACTTTTTACATCAAGTAAATAATTGGTTATACACTAAAAGTGTTTTAATTCCATTCACTGAGGAGTTATTTATTTTTAACATTTGTTATAATATGTCTACAGCTGATCTCAGTGTAATACTTGAAATCAAGTACTATATATTTTCTTCTAAACGCCTAAATACACCACTCTCTATAGCAGCCTTCAAAAACAGACTTGTGTATTGTTATAAAACACTTAAAGAAATAGCCATTATGAACAACAATCTAGAACCTTTCTACCAAAATTGGCAAAAATACAAAGATATTTTCGAACCTTCCTAAAATAAACTTATTACAAAATGAGTTTTTGTAAAATTTTGTAATTCACTGTATGAAATATTCACCAAATAATGGGATAAAAGATAATAATATCTGAATAAAAAGTGTTTACATAGGCCAATTTAGCTGAACCAAGACCGCATCACTTTTAAAGTTGATATCATTTTAATCAATGCTCATATGTTTCCTGTTGTGAGGGGCTGCATGGGGGTTAGCATACAGAGTAAGAAAACTTAGATCTTCACTAATTATTTTTCTATTGTTTAACATGCTAAAATACTTCCCCTTAACAATAAAAATATTAACTGCATCTATTGCAACATGTAGTATAACTATTTGTTTACATTTTAATTAATAATGATAATATGCTTGTACTTTATGCTCATATGAATCTTCAGGAATTATTAAGAAAAAAAAAAAAAAAAAAAAAAAAAAGTTCTGCTTTAAGAGTCAAATTTGTCAATTGATAATTCTACAAAAAGGGTGGCCATTCATCTTTAAAATAACGCATTCCATCGCATTGTTGTTTTGTATCTGACGTTTAAGACGATTAACGATTAACGTGTTTCTCCCGTTGAAATGACGTCATAACGGTTAACGTACCTGACGTCAGACGTTTGTATACAAACTTCTCCAATAACCAATCGGCATTGGGTATTTTAATAAACCATGTTAGATCATATAATAATTAAAGGTTATATATCCATGTGATTAACAATCTTTCTCTCGTGTTCTATAAACTCTCAAATGTAACGTTTACATAACGCCGTCAATGAAAATCACGCATCAGAACAATTTTATCCATAGTTTCATTAAAATCCAACCAGAAGTTTGGGAAAACTAGTCCGGATAAAGTTTGTGTATAAGTGGCCATAACTCTGTCATAAGTCATTAAAACGGAACATGGCAATGACTTCCGCAACTAGGCTTGGTACTAATCATTCCTGCCAAGTTTCGTTGATATCCAGCAAGAGGTTCAGGAATATTAGTCTGTACAAAGTAAGTGTATTAAAACATTTAAAAGGTCATATCTCCTCCAAAGGTTAATCAACTCGTACACAGCAATGATATGCAAAACTAGGCTTCATACTGATCACATTTGTCAAGTTTCGTTGAAATTCGTTCAGGGATTCAGCAGCACTAGTCCGGACAATGTCTGTGTATTACCACATTCAAAGGGCCATAACTCCGATAAAAGTCTTTCAATCGGAACACGGTGATGATATGCACAACTAGGCTTGGTACTGATCATCCCTGCAACGTTTCTCTAAAATCCGGCCAGGGGTGCAGAAGAACTAGTCCGAACAAAGTTTGTGTCGTAAAACCTTTGAAGGGCCATAACTCCACCGAAATTCTTTCAACCGAAACACGGTATTGATATTTACAACAAGGCTTGGTACTGATCATACTTGCCAAGTTTCTTTGAAATTCCCCAAGGGTTCAGCAAAGCTAGGCCGGACAAACTTTGTGTATTAAAACCTGTAAAGGGCCATAACTCCGTCAAAAATCGTTTAACCAGAACACGGTGATGATATGCACAACTAGACTTGGTATTGATCATCACTGCATCGTTTCTCTGAAATACGGCTAAGGGTTCAGCAGAACTAGTCCGGACACAGTTTGTGTGATAAAACATTTAAAGGGCCACAACTCTGCCAAAAAGCAATTAACCGGGACATGGGGATGATATGCACAACTACGCTTGATACTGATCATCCTTAGCTTTTGTTGAAATCCGGCCAAGGGTTCAGCAGAACTATTCCATACAAATTGTGTGTATTAAAACATTTAAAAGGCCATAATTCCACTAAAAATCATTCAACCGGAACAAGGTGACAATATGCACAACTAGGCTTGGTACTGATCATCCCTGCAAATTTCTGTGTTACTGATCCAGTCTGGCTGATTTTAGAGCTTGGCCGAGCATTTGTCAATATCAACAAAGTTTGGTAAAGGTAGGATGCAAAATGGAGGCACTAGAGTGTTGACAAGACAAATACAGCAATTTTCGTTAATTCAAGGGCAATAACTCCGATGATACTCGTCCAATCTGGCTTGATTTCGAACTCGTTCGAGCTTTCATTGATATAAATAATCTGGTTAAATGTGGTTTAGATCGGATGAAAATTAGAGGCACTAACGTGTTGACAAGACAAAATATAACAAATTTCATTACTTCAAGGACAATAACTCCGGTGTTACAGGTCCGATCTGGCTGGTTTTCGAATTAGTCCGAGCTTTTATTGATATTAATAACCTAGTAAAGTTTGGTAAAGATCGGTGCTAGAGTGTTGACATCATAAAGTTAACGGAAGACGAACTGACTACGGACGGCGGACAAAAGACCATGGCATAAGCCCTACTGGCCTTTGATCATTAGAGTTAAAATCAGAACATATACGTCAAAAAGAGGTAAATGGCACCCAAAAATGCTTCTACTTAATCAAAGTATATATATATTTGATATGCAATTGTCCAGGCTTTTATTTTTATATTAATATAAACATGGTCATCTTTGTGTTTTACTTATATCGCATCTTTAATGCTGCCTTATTTCTTAAAGGATATCGCCTGGCGGCGACTGCTTTATTTACACTGTCCCAATTAACTGGGATGACAATAGAGTAAGAGTGAAATCTGGTGCCCCCTAGAAACCCCGCGGTAGTTTTGCCGCTGAGCGTTCAAAGGCGGTACCCTTATCCCGCCTTATCGTTGATCTCTTTAATTTGGTGGTGGCGCATACTTGGTTTTAATGTACCCGTATCATTGTTGGTTATTTTAAGTGCTTATTTTTGGTTGAATGTGTTCTGTGAATGCTTTATTTACTGTTCGACTTTTATACCTGCTTTCGCTTTGTTCATTTACCCGAATATTTACAGATATCCGTGGTACATTCTCAAATACTTTTGGTTTCTTATTTGAATATCGAATAGGTGGATCCACTACTCCAGACTTTAAAGGTTCTGAGTATTGTTTAATCATCCTTAGGATATGTTGCCTACTTTTTTATTTAGTCTTTTGACTGTTACTTGTGATACACAGGTTTCATAACCCCTGCTCCCAACTAAATGCCATTTCGTGTATTTCTCCCATGGTTTTCTCGTTTTGGGCAAAGCAATTTGTTAGAAACTTGGACCATTTACCATTTGCCATTGAATGTTATGAAAATACCTCATTGAAAGTTCCATGTTCACCGTCATATGCATACCATCTAATGGATGGCTCAAATTTCTGCACAATTCACTTTCTAAATATTGAGCTAAACCCGGGGCCAGAGGGCGGGTAGCAAGCACTACCGTTCATGAGACTGAAATAGTTGGTGTACATTTTGTGTTCGATGATTTTCAAATTTCTTCTTTCATACTCTGTTTATAGGATCTTAAATTATGTACTAACGGCGCCGGCTTTTGTAAGAGTTGTTTGTTGATCCTAACTGATCTGTTTGATTATTTTGTTTGACGTTATGTACAATATAACGTAAACGTCCAGGTGTTCTGTTAAATCAATAAATGACACATTTGAATTTATCATACTTAGTAACATCATTGTGGCATGTTATAAACAGTTAGGTTGTATTCAGGGGTACTATGGTAATCAAACACGTGAGATTATATTATTGTAGAACAGAAAATATATACTGAGCAAAATTCCTAATTACTCACGTTTGTATCTTGACTACTTTTCAAATTTTAAATAATGTTTAAATGTTGCATTAGTTCCCACTCTTAGGGTGTACTACGAAATAACCGTGAATATGAATCTAATATAACGCCATTGGCAAAGAAATTAAGGTAAAATAGTGAATTAAAACTATTTAAATTTTTTAGGAAAACCGTTGAAACTGCCATATTTCTATGGATAAAATTGTTCTGATGCGTGATTTTGATTTGCGGCGTTATGTAAACGTTACATTTGAGAGTTTATAGAACACGAGAGAAAGATTGTTAAGCACATGGATATATAACCTTTAATTATTATTTGATCTAACATGGTTTATTAAAATACCCAATGCCGATTGGATATTGGAGAAGTTTGTATACAAACGTCTGACGTCAGGTACGTTAACCGTTATGACGTCATTTCAACGGCAGAAACACGTTAATCGTTAATCGTTTTAAACGTCAGATGCAAAACAGCAATGCGATGGCATGCGTTATTTTAAAGATGAATGGCCACCTTTTTGTAGTATTATCAATTGACAAATTTGACTCTTAAACATCGTATGAACATCTCTAGATATTCCCGGAGAGAAACATATATTTAAAACCGCTACTAATAAATACTGAAAGGGTGATCCCTTGGAAGCAACAAACACAAACAAGAGAGAAAAGTAGCAGACTCGGTTTTATTGGGTCTGTTCATGAGAGGTAATTATAAGATGCAACACCTCTCACGCCTCCTAGCACCGGCTTAAGCGATATTCTACTTTAAAGCAACACAGGATGGGCTTGATGATCCCAAAGGACCAGCAAATAATAACACTACTGATCTGGGCGACTTTTTACGGCCACCACATAGCACTACCCAAACGCTAGTGTGAATGTCAATCAATACTGAAAGGGTGAACCCTTGGAAGCAACAAACACAAACAAGAGAAAATTTGTATGTAAAAATAAGTATTATTTGCATCACGTACCGAGAGATACTACTTTTACCTCTGCGTGACACGTACCACGGGGAAATGAGGTAAATCTGAATTGTATAACAACGCAACTATTGCCGGATAATTGATTAATACATTTACCTGTGGATTAATTTACCTGTTCAAAGTTCTCTACGTCATCAAATAAAATCTTATTCTCGCTTTTCACAGATACTGCAATGTGTGAATTGTAAATATATATTGTTGTGTATGGAGTTCGATTTAAATAAACATACACATGTTCATGAAACAAAACATGGGCGTGGAACTTTAAGCGACGCTACGTTCCAACTAAACATTTAAATCGGTTGTAGCTGCATATTTTTTCTCGTTTGATGTTGAGAGATGGGAATAAACTGTAAAGAAGGATAAAAATATCGGACAGGTAAAGCAGCATTCAAGGACGACAGTCAACCACAAAACACAAAAACAAACACGCAAACAGACAAACGAAAAGGCAAAAGTAATAAAAAAATGCAAACGACATCACAAACACAAAAGGGTTGACAATAGGGCTACCGCCTTGGAACGGTCAGTGACAGGTATGGATTGTATCTATATAAGTGTTGGTGGCTTTAATCTCACTGTATCAATGTTCTGTACAATTTGTGGTGTAACATAGTAGGTATGGCTTAAATCTGTATGAATATGGGCTACTTGAAGACTTCTGCAGCTATGTTCTGCACAATACATGGGTGTATACTTACTTGTAAATTTACATGTATGGCCTATATTTGTAAGAGTATTGGCTACTTGAAGCATTCTGACTCTATGTTCCATACAATACTTGGGGGTAGGCTTACATGTAACCTGACAGGACTGGCATGTATGGTATGTACATAAGTGTGGGTAACTTGAAGCCCACTGTCTCAGTGTTGTGTCCAATATGGGTTTGCGATTTTACATGTAACATGACAGGAAAGGCCTGTATCCGTATGAGTGTGGGCAACTAGAAGCCTTCTGTATTTACAAGTATGTTCTTTACAGTACGTTAGTATATACTTAATTGTAACACGACTAGAATGACATGTATCTGTATGAGTGTAGGTAGGTTGAAGCCCGCTTCCTCTTGTTTCTGTACAATATGTGAGTGTATACTTAAGATTAACATAACATGTATGGTCTGTATCTGTTTGGATGTGGCCAGCTCGAAGCCCGCTGCCTCTGTGTTCTGTACAATACGCGTGTGCGCGCAACTTGAATCCTTCTTTCATCGATGTTCTTTATATGTGTTAACATGACATCTGTTTGAGTTAGGGCAACTTGAAGCCCACTGTCACAATGTTCCTTTGAACAATATGTGGGTATATACATTCTTGTAAAAAGACAGGTTTGGCCAGTATTTGAAGGAGTGGGGGTAAATTAAAGCACACTGCCTCTTGGGGTCATTTTAAAGAAATATCTTAAAAATACCGCATATTTTAAAATCATTAAAACAATAGTCGATCAGTCTTGTAAACAGCAGTTGATGATAAGAGATACTGTTGCTTTGCATTTGTATTTGTCTACCTTATCGAAATTTTGAAGTGAATTATGAGTCACCAACCTCAATATCATCATAAGCATCTTCAACTTTGATTTTTTTTGTTTTTGAATTTCAACAGTTTAAGAATTTAAAAGTTAAATATGCATTATAAACATGACACATTGGTTAACTATTGTGTAATGGTGTTGTTGTGACATCTGTCATTTAGCTACATTAAAGAATAGCATCTCTATCTCTTTGGTGGCATTTATTAATGAACCTAAATAATAAACATTAATATACTAGTATGCTCCCTCCATCCAGGACCTCATTTATGTGTCGACATTATGTAGTCTAAAAAAAGTTTCCTTTTACGTACTCATGTAAAATAAATATGATTAAACTAGGTACTCAGTCTAATTACGCGTTTTCAGGAAAAGGTTCTAGCTGTTAACCGGAAGTTGCATTAAGACATCGTGATGATTTTATTAACGAAATAGTAAATATAAAAGTCTACTGGAATAACAGAACGTTTGCTGCTTTTTTACCAGGCGTAAACAATATTAAACAATGTCACGATCGGCAAAATTACACGCTATAAGCGAAATAAAAACTAATTTGTCTACGACTAAAGAAATGTCTCCTGTAAAATATAAAGGATAGGTTTGGTTGTCATGACAAAGAAAAGACAAATATGTATTATACTCGTATAGGATGTAAAATTATCCAGCAAAAGTAGATATAAACATCGATTAGGCAAAGTAGCATTCAAGGACGACAGTCAACCACAAACACGCAAAGAAACAAAGAAAACTATATATAAAGGTGAATAAAAGACAAGATAAGACATCTCCAACACACAAGGGTTGACAATAGGGCTACCGCCTTGGAACGGTCAGTGGCAAAAAAAGGCCCCTGGGAGTTTAAACCAGGTTCTAGGGAGCACCAAACCTCTCTCTTACCCTATTGTCATTCTAATAAACGGGACAGTGTAAATAAAGATGTCTCCGCCAGATTATAACCTCTAACCAACAAGTAAAAGACATAAATGATCATGTATATATAATCTAAAAAAACACACAGAAGCCTATAAAGCCACAAAGTAAGTATTCAGTGACATGGCAGAAGACAGAGCAACAAGAAAACAAACCGTTAAGGGTACGACAAGACAAGATTAAAGACAAACATCAAACGCTACCGTCCTACAAGGATTTAGGTAGACGTCATCATAGGGTCCCCATTCTGTCCGGTCATCGCACAATCAAAGAGGAAAGCATAGTGGCGAACTGTAAATGGGTCAACGCCTAAACATGCCTCTTTTGATAAACATTTTAACATTGTAATGAAGTGATTATGACCAAGGATTTTACGGAGTTTGTAAATCACGTCACCATAGAAGTCAGGTTGAGATAGTCCTTGTCGCAGAAGAGTTCTTAAACTACTTCTATATTTTAAAGTAGATCAGGCGGCCGGGTTACGATAATAAAATTTTGCAAAGGTATTTCGAAGTATATGGTACCGGTAGCGCTGCTTTAGGTATACAATTAGTACGAATTTTAAAGTCCTCAACACGACTACAAGCTCTAGAGAAACGAATGTTTAGAAACAATGTTTTATTTTCAACCAAAATAATTTTGAGAGCAAGAACGTGTCCATGCTGTTAATAATGAACGGTAAATCCTACAGAGGTGTATAGAACTTTATTGTATTTCATGTTTCATATCAAACCTACACGTTTTATTCCTATTGTACACACAATGTAGGGGACATTATAGCCACGTATCAATATAAATGATTAAGCACATTTACTTTATGAGAAAACATTTTTACGAAATGGTAATTATTGTCTTCATTATTTATCAAAATTAGCGGGACGCCGCTAGTTTAAGAAAAACTATAACCTATTTCAACACAGCTTTATTTCAGCATTTTTCTGACGGGGTAGGGGTGGGGTACCAAGAAAAACAAAGAAATTCATTTATGTAGACGTTTTGATCGTTTTGATGCGTGGAAGTGTGTAAAACAAACATAAAGATTGACTTGTGTCCCTTTAATAGGGGAAACATCTTTTTTGACTAGAAAATGTATCCATGGGACATGTATACTCCACGTATAGTGTAACCAATTTCTGAGAAAATGGGGAAACCAAATTGTTGAGTCTCAAAACGCAAGAAATGAAAAATACATAGTGTATTATACTTATATACATGTACGACTGTTATTGCGAGAGAAATCTAGTAAATGAAAAAAGCGAAAGCAGGTATAAAAGTCGAACCGAAACTGAAGCATACACAGAACACTTTCAGCCAAAAACGAGCATTTAAAAAAATAAATGATACGGGTACATTAAAACAAAGTATGCGACACGACCCAATTAAAGAGGTTAACAATAAGGCTATCGCTTTGGAACGCTCAGCGGCAAAACTACCGCTGGGGCGGCAAAACTACCGCTGGGGTTTAATCAGATTCTCGGGTCCACCAAACGTCACTCTTACCCTATAGTCATCCCTATTGTCATCCCAGTTAAATGGGACAGTCTAAATAAAGCAATCGCCGCCAGGCGATATCATTTGACAAACTAGGCAGCATTAAAAAATGCGATATAAGTAAAACACAATTATAGATATAAAAATCGAACAAGAAAAGTGGCATTCAAGAACGACAGTCAACTATAAACACACACAGAAACAAAAAACAATTTTAAAGATGAATAAAAGTCCAAATAAGAAATCACAAACACCAAAGGGTTGACAATAGGGCTACCGCCTTGGAACGGTCAGTGGCAAAATAGGCCGCTATGCGTTTAAACCAGCTTCTAGGGTACACCAAACCTCACACTTACCCTACTGTCATCCCACTAAAATGGGACAGTGTAAATAAAACTATTCTCTAACCAACAAGGCAGCATTAATAGGCAATAAAGATGCTCGTGTATATATAAATACAACAAAAAACAATAGCCTAGAAAGCCACAAAGAAGGTACTCAATGACTTGGCAGAAGCCAGAGCAACAAGAGATCAAACCATTGAGGGCACGACAAGACAAGATTGCAGACATCAAACGTCACCGTCCATTTAGGTAGACGTCATTATAGGGTCATAGGGTTATAGGGTCATAGGGTTAACAAGTTTAACAAAGATGGTATGAAAGTGATCATGACCATGGATCTTAAATCACGTCACCATAGAAGTCATGCTGTGATAGTCCTTGTCGCAGAAGAGTTCTTAAATTACTTTTATATTTGGAAAGAAGATCAGGGGAAGATGACCATGTTTATATGTATATTTCTGGTAGTAACAGTTAGATTTAGGTAACTGTAATACAATTTAAGTAATATATTGAGTATGGTCTCATTGAGTTGGTTACTTTCATCATCGAGATGGGCGTACTCTATTTGTTTTGTAGCATGTCCATTTCATCTGTCATACTCTAACTTCCAATAACTGTTAGTTGTAGTACACCATTTATTCTGACAGGTGTTATTTTCAATTAAATGATTAAATGATTAACACCTGTGCTATTGCAAAGGGAATTTTCAATGACCATGCCACAACTTGTAATATTGCTGTAACCACCCAAATAGGAGTTAATTAAGGATTGAATGTTTCATTGGAGTACGGCAAATACTTGCTGTGGTTTAATATAGGTGGCTTTGAAGTAGAATACCGCTTAAGCCAGTGCTAGGGGGCGTGAGAAGTGTTGCTTTTTTCATTACTTCTCATGAACAGACTCAATAAAACCGAGTCTGCTGCTTTATTCTCTTAATTGTGTGTGTTGCTCTCAAAGGATCACCTTTATCAGTATTTATTAACATTCACACTAGCGTTCGTTTAGTGCAGTGTGGCGGCTGTAAAAAGTCTCCCCGTTCTACGAATCAGTAGTGTTATTTTTTACTGGTCCTTTGGGACCAACGAGCCCAATATAGGTGGCTTTGAAGTAGTCTACCGCTTAAGCCGGTGCTCGGGGGCGTTAGAAGTGTTGCTTCTTTCATTAATTCTCATGAACAGGCTCAATAAAACCGAGTCTGCTGCTTTATTCTCTTAATTATGTTTGTTGCTCTCAAAGGATCACCTTTATCAGTATTTATTAAAGTTCTTGTAGTTCATACCCCAATAAAAAATCAATATATATATAGAACTAAACCCTTACATTTTCGTTTCGATTTTTATGACGGGTTACCGAAATAAATTCGGTAAAATAATTGAAATCGGTCATTTAACATACATTTATATGCTTGCAATCTCAGTTTACACTGACTGTTCAAATTAAATGGTTCGTGATAAAAGAAAAAATGCATACCGTGATTGCGTGGACATGTGTCTTTGCTGCGGGATTATAAATTGATTTTCGTTGAGAAATGATATGCAGTAAGACACAAAACATTATAATCTCTAAGAGCATATGCAGTTGAAATATAAATACTTTTTAATAACAGCTCCAATCCTAGGTTGTTATTATATTCAAAAGCGAATGCTTACTATGAGAACATCACAACCTATGTTAACAGTTAAGACATTCCCCTCTTTAGATGCTATTGTAGTGCGATTGCGGTGGACTCTATGACAACGTGTTCCTAAATCCTTAATGTTCACTCGTTTTGTCGTGCCCTTAAAGCTACACAGTCCCTATTTTAACTGGTAATAACTCATGAATATGAATGAGTCACGTGTGAAGTAGTTTCAAATCGATGAACACCCCCAAAAGTCGGTATATAAGGCAAAAATCGATGCGTAATTTTTCTTTATTTAGACTCCGTACAGGTAGCATAGATAAATATACGGCTTCAGAATATATGTGATAAAATAAATAGTTGCCCTGAACGGGATTTGAACCACAGCCTTGCACTTTTAATTTTTAAAGGATGTACGCTGAACCACTTGACCACTGCTACTTATTGGTATGTTGTAGAATTTTTAACACTAAATAGGCATTACGTAATAACTAGCGTACAAACTCATCAAGCGCTAAATAACAAGTCGAGATATGGTTGTTTGGAGGCGAAGTATTAATTTCATCTTGATAACATACCAGGAGGTAATGTTAATTTGTACGTACGACACGTAGTAAAGAACGTATCGATAATTAATAAACATAATGATGACATTGGTCTTAACATAACTTATCAAATCTTATGAAAACTCTGGGATTAATTTATTTTGGTCTATAAAAATTTCGGAAGACGTTCTTGATAAAATTTTCAATAAAGGTCAAGTTTCATCAATAAGCACTTAAGATTTCTCTACACTATATGCAACCTTACCACATCACCTTATTAAAGACAAGCTAATTTCTCTTATTCAAAAAACATTCGCTAGATAAAATACTACATTTTTGTCATGTAATAATATTAAACGTTTTTTACCAACGGCAGTTTAGACAATTATACTATGTGGACTTGCTATGAAGTTTGTGAAGCACTCATCTTCCTATTAGATTATATTTTCGTCAGGTATGGAACCACAATTATTATAGACAAATTGTTGGTATCCCTATGGGTACGAACTGTGCACCACTTGTCGAAGATTTCTTTTTATTTTCTAAGAAAGAGATTTCATGTTGAGTCTTTCACCAGATACCCAGGTAGATGTTATTGAAGCCTTTAATGACACCTCTCGGTATCTGGATGACATATTGAACATTGACAACCCTTTCTTTTCAACTATGATTAATAATATTTATCCTAAAGAACTTCAGCTTAACAAAGCTAATATATCTGATAATAACGCTTCTTTTCTTGATTTAGATCTCTCGATTAAAAATGGTGAAATAATTAGCAAAATCTATGACAAGAGAGATGATTTTAGTTTTGACATTGTTAAGTATGTTCCCTGAGCAACTTCTTAAGGGGTGTATGTGTCTCAACTTATTCGTTTTTCAAGAGCTTGTACTGGAGTTGAGGACTTTAATATTCGTAATCTTTGTATAACTAAAAAGCTACTCAATCAGGGTTACCGTTACCATAAACTTCGTAAAACATTCGCAAAACTTTTTTGACCCTAACATTTTGCAACGTACTGCATGCTTGGTGGTGGACCCTTTTACAGTTCGCCACTATGCTTTCCTCTTTAATTGTACGATGACCGGACAGGCTGTGTAAGACGTGTGTATGATGACTCCTACCTAAAGCCCATTGGGACGGTGGCGTTTGATGTTTGTCTATGATCTTTCTTGTCGTGCCCTTAATGTTTTATTCTCTTGTTGCTCTGGCTTCTGCCAAGTCATTGAGTACCTTCATTGTGGCTTTCTAGGCTATTGTTTTAATTTGTATTATATTTACACGAGCATATTTGTGTTTTACTTATATAGCCTATTGATGCTGCCTTGTTGGTTAAAGATTAGGTCATGGCGAGGATTTCTTTATTTACACTGTCCTGTTTTAATGGGATGACAGTAGGGTAAGTGTGAGGTTTGGTGCACCCTAGAACCGGTTTAAACCCCTAGTGGCCTACTTTGCCACTGACCGTTCCAAGGCGGTAACCCTATTGTCAACCATTTTGTGTTTGTGATGTCGTTTGCATTTATTGTAAATATTGCCTTCTTGTTTGTCTGTTTGCGTGTTTGTTTCTGTGTTTTGTGGTTGACTGTCCTCCTTAAATGCTACTTTCCCTGTCCGATCTTTTTATATTTCTTTGTTTAAATCCCTTTTATAATTTAGAACTGAATGGTTCCTGGATTCATTCCTTATATATAGGGGAAAGCCTGGGATAACTTGAAATATATACTATTGCAACTTACCCTATGACACCTCCTTAATATATATGATATCACAGTGTGCCCCTTCCTCATTGTTTTACATAACGCGGTACAGACAGGTGTGTAGTATACATCGGGCAATGTCCTAAGAATGTGTACAGGTTCGAGTTTAAAAAAAATGTTAGGGGTTAAGAGAGGGTGAATAGGTTTAGAGAAAATGGAATAATATATGGTCAAGAAATAACTCGAACATTTGAAGTGAAAGACTATGTTGCACCGTTTTATTCACGCAATTTCCCTTATTACTTTTAGTAATCCTCATGGTTCCTAGATCCATTCCTTATATACAGGGGAAAGCATGGGATAACTTACTACTATATCTAGAGTTGCGTTCAAATATGTTAAGTTATTTTGCTTCATAAAAAATAGAAGTAAGTATACTATTTTCTCAAGTAGCGTTATAGTTCAGTGGATAGAGCACCTGACTTGAAATCAGAAGGTCGTGTGTTCGAGCCCCGAAACAGGTAACTTTTTTTCTGTAAAAAATACTGTTACCTGTTTATAGATACGATGTGCACTGGTCGGTGTATATACAGTAAACGATTTCCTGCGCTTTATTTGCTCGCTTAAATACCTGATTTTGAACATGAAGTTACAAATAAGGACACACTTACAAAGAGGAAATCGAAAAACATAAACATTTCCATTGACATTTGTCTAGATTCCTTTGAACTTTATTTTGCAATATATGTATACTGAAAAAAATAAAGTTAAATAAACATAATGTTATTTTATACTGTGGAGTATTTTAAATCATCGGCATGACTTAGGTTGATCTTCTTTTTCATTTACATTTTGTATTCCAATGTAAGTATCAGAGTTATCTCCCATTTAGTTAAAACATATTATTTTACATTTAAAAATACAAATAAGGTAAAGAGCGAGATTAAACATTACAGAATAACTGTTATGGATCTCTATTTATAAAAACCATTAAGACAATCGACACTTTCATTGCCATTATAATGATATAGGGAACCAAAGAAATATAAAAAAATCGGATAGGGAAAGTAGCATTCAAGGAGGACAGTCAACCACAAAACATAGAAACAAACACGCAAACAGACAATACCATTCTGTGAAAAGCGAAATAAGGGCCAATTAGAATATATTAGAGATACGAAATAGAATCGTATCAAAATCCATAAGAAATAATATTAGTAAACTTACGGACTGCTAAAAGAGGTCCAAAACTCGACATCAGTGTCTAATACAAGATAATGAGGAAAGTTAAGGAAAACCCTAATAAAATAGGCCAAAATGTCGATGAGCACAAAACCTTCAACGCGTTATATGAAACACACGTGTTTAAAGGTGAAATATGGCATGTCTTTTGAGTATATATTCGGAAATATATATATATTATATACAATCTTACACTTATTGGTTGAGTCGTTTTCTCACAGTAGCCAATTTTATCTCATAGCGCACACGCTTCGAGTTTCGCCCTGGTAAGTGTCACGTGATCCTGTGACGTCATTGGTACCAAACGATTAGCGGTGTCGCATTGAGTTGTATAGTATTGTCTATGTAGGATTACGTTTTATGGTACTTGTTAAAAATGCCGTGTGCTGTTGCTGGGTGAAAAAGTTTGCATAAAGAAGGACATGATAATAACCTAAGTTCCTTTCGTTTCCCTAATCGAGATAATGATATATTAAGATCTGAAGTGTGGGTAGACCGTTACCGAAGAAAATCGCCCGACTCGTCGAGAAAGTGGGAACCTACGAAAGACGCGCGAGTTTGTAGCAAACATTTTGAGTTGACTTTGTGGGAAGTCCATCCTTTGGTTTCATTATCTTTGAATTTGGAGAACAAAAGGCCATGCATATTAAAATCAACAGCGGTACCAACGATATTTGACTATAAAAAT